>JAXIVH010000024.1:6439321-6939959 GCA_036785325.1 Urophycis tenuis | reverse complement strand
AAAAAATGAAAAAAAAAAAAAAAATTGAAAAAAAAAAAAATTGAAAAAAAAAAAAAAATGAAAAAAAAAATTAAAAAAAAAAAAAATTGAAAAAAAAAAAAATTGAAAAAAAAAAAATTGAAAAAAAAAAAATTGAAAAAAAAAAAAAAATTGAAAAAAAAAAAAAAAAAAAAAAAAAAAAATGAAAAAAAAAAATGAAAAAAAAAAAAAAATTTGAAAAAAAAAAAAAAAAATGAAATAAATAAATAAATAAATAAAAAGAAAAAAAAAATTAAAAAAAAAAAAAATTAAAAAAAATAAATAAAAATAATTAAAAAAAAAATGGAAAAAAAAAGAAAAAAAAATTTTGAAAAAAAAAAAAAATTAAAAGAAAAAATGAAAAAAAAAAAAAAAAAAAAAATTGAAAAAAAAAAAATTGAAAAAAAAAAAAATGAAAAAAAAAAAAAATTGAAAAAAAAAATAAAAAATAAAAAAAATGAAAAAAAAAAATGGAAAAAAAAATGAAAAAAAAAAAAAAAAAAGAATTAAAAAAAAAAAAAAAAATGGAAAAAAAAATGGAAAAAATAAAAATAAAAAAAAAATAAAAAATTGGAAAAAAAATGAAAAAAAAAAATTGAAAAAAAAAAAAAAATTGAAAAAAAAAATGAAAAAAAAAAAATGAAAAAAAAAAATGTAAAAAAAAAAAATTTAAAAAAAATTTAAAAAAAAATTTGAAAAAAAAATAGAAAAAAAAAATGAAAAAAAAAAAAAATTGAAAAAAAAAATATATATATATATATATATCTTGAAAAAAAAAAAAAAAAAAAAAAAAAAAACACCCGGGGTGGCTAAAAATTTCAAATCCTGGCTCAGTAATGGAGGGGGGTCTGTTATGATTTTTTTTTATTATTTTTATTTTTTTTTATAAAGCCCACACCCGGGGTGGCTAGAAATTTCCAATCCTGGCTCAGTGATGGGGGGGGGGGGAGGGTCTGTTAAGGTTTTTTTTGTTTTGTTTTGTTTTTTTTATAAAGCCCACACCCTGGGTGGCTAGAAATTTCCAATCCTGGCTCAGTAATGGGTGGGGGTCTGTTATGAATTTTTATTTTTCAATTTTTAATTTTTTTTATAAAGCCAACACCCAGGTTGGCTAGAAATTTCCAATCCTGGCTCAGTGATGGGGGTGGGGTCTGTTATGATTTTTTTTTTTTTTTTTTTTTTTTTTATAAAACCCACACCTGGGTTGGCAAGAAATTTCCAATCCTGGCTCAGTGATGGGGGTGGGGTCTGTTATTTTTTTATTTATTTTTTTTTTTTTATAAAGGCCACACCCGGGCTGGCTAAAAATTTCCAATCCTGGCTCAGTGATGGAGGGGGGGGGGGGGGGGGTCTGTTATATATATTTTTTTTTTTTCTTATAAAGCCCACACCCGTAGTGGCTAGAAATTTCCAATCCTGGCTGAGTAATGGGGGGGGGGGGGGGTCTGTTATGATTTTTATTTTTTTATTTTTTTTTTTTTTTTTATAAAGCCCACACCGGGGTGGCTAGAAATTTTCAATCCTGGCTAAGTGATGGGGGGGGGGGGGGGTCTATTATGATTTTTTTTTTTTTTTTTTTTTTTTTTTTTAGAAAGCCCACACCCGGGGTGGCTAGAAGTTTCCAATCCTGGCTCAGTGATGGGGGTGGGGGCTGTTATTATTTTATTTTATTTTTTTTATAAAGCCCACACCCGGGGTGGCTAGAAATTTCCAATCCTGGCTCAGTGATGGGGGGGGGGGCTGTTATGATTTTTTTTTTATTTTTTTTATAAAGCCCACACCCGGGGTGGCTAGAAATTTCCAATCCTGCCTCAGTGATGGGGGGGGGTCTGTTGTGATTTTTTTTTTTTTTTTTTTATCAAGCCCACACCCGGGGTGGCTAGACATTTCCAATCCTGGATCAGGAATGGGGGGGGGGTCTGTTATTTTTTTTTTTTTTGTAAAGCCCACACCCGGGGTGGCTAGATATTTCCAATACTTGCTCAGTAATGGGGGGGGGGTGTTTTATGAATTTTTATTTATTTATTTATTTATTTTTTATATAAAGCCCACACCCAGGTTGGCTAGAAATTTCCAATCCTGGCTCAGTAATGGGGGGGGGGGTCTATTATGATTTTTATTTTTTTTATTTTTTTTTATAAAACCCACACCCGGGGTGGCTAGAAATTTCCAATCCTGGCTCATTAATGGGGGGGGGGGGTCTTTTATGAATTTTTTTTTATTTATTTTATTTTTTTTAGAAAGCCCACACCCGGGTTGGCTAGAAATTTCCAATCCTGGCTGAGTAATGGGGGGGTCTGTTATGATTTTTTATTTTTTTAATTTTATTTATTTTTTTTATAAAGCCCACACCCGGGGTGGCTAGAAATTTCCAATCCTGGCGCAGTGATGGGGGAGGGGGGGGGCGGGGAGTCTGTTATGATTTTTTTTTTTTTTTTTTTTTTTTATGAAGCCCACACCCTGGGTGGCTAGAAGTTTCCAATCCTGGCTCAGTGATGGGGGAGGGGTCTGTTAAGATTTTTTTTTCTTTTTTTATTATTTTTATATATATATATTTTTTTTTTATAAAGCCCACACCCGGCCGGGGTGGCTAGAAATTTCCAATCCTGGCTCAGTGATGGGGGGGGGGGGGGGGGGTCTGTTATAATTTTTTTTTTTTTTTATTTATTTTATTTTTTTTATAAAGCCCACACCCGGGATGGCTAGAAATTTCCAATCCTGGCTGAGTAATGGGTGGGGGTCTGTTATGATTTTTTTTTTATTTATTTATTTATTTATTTTTTTATAAAGCCCACACCCTGGGTGGCTAGACGTTTCCAATCCTGGCTCAGTGATGGGGGAGGGGGTCTGTTATGATTTTTTTTTTTTTTTTTTTTTTTTATAAAGCCCACACCCGGGTTTGCTAGAAATTTCCAATCCTGGCTCAGTAATGGGGGGGGGGTCTGTTATGATTTTTTTTTATTTTTTTTATTTTTTTTTTAAAAAGCCCACACCCGGGGTGGCTAGAAATTTCCAATCATGGCTCAGTAATTGGGGGGGTCTGTAATGATTTTTTTTTTTTTTTTTTTTTTTTTTAATTTATTTATTTATTTTTTTTATAAAGCCCACACCCGGGGTGGCTAGAAATTTCCAATCCTGGCTCAGTGATGGGGGTGGGGTCTGTTATGATTTTTTTTTTTTTTTTTTTTTTATAAAGCCCACACCCGGGTGGCTAGAAATTTCCAATCCTGATTCAGTGATGGGGGGGGGGGGGGGTCTGTTATGATTTTTTTTATTTTGTTTTTTTTATAAAGCCCACGCCCGGGGTGGCTAGAAATTTCCAATCCTGGCTCAGTGATGGGGGGGGGGGGGGGGTCTGTTATGATTTATTTTTTTTTTTTTTTTTTTTTCTAAAGCCCACACCCTGGGTGGCTAGAAATTTCCAATCCTGCCTCAGTGATGGGGGGGGGGGGGGGTCTGTCATGATTTTTTTTTATTTTTTTTTTTTTATAAAGCCCACACCCTGGGTGGCTAGAAATTTCCAATCCTGGCTCAGTGATGGGGGGGGGGGGGGGTCTGTTATGATTTTTTTTTTTTCTTTTTTTTTTTTTTTTTTATAAAGCCCACACCCGGGGTGTCTAGAAGTTTCCAATCCTGGCTCTGTGATGGGGGGGATATATAATGATTTTTTATTTTTTTATTTTTTTTTATAAAGCCCACACCCGGGGTGGCTAGAAATTTCCAATCCTGGCTCAGTAATGGTTGGGGGTCTATTATGAATTATTATTATTATTATTATTTTTTTTTAAATTATTTTTTTTATAAAGCCCACACCAGGAGTGGCTAGAAATTTCCAATCTTGCCTCAGTGATGTGTGTGGGGGGGGGGGGGGTCTGTTATGATTTTTTTTTTTTTTTTTTTTTTTATTAAGCCCAAACCCGGGGTGGCTAGACATTTCCAATCCTGGCTCAGTAATGGGGGGGGGGGGGTCTATTATTATTTTTATATTTTTATTTATTTTTTATAAAGCCCACACCAGGGGTGGCTAGAAATTTCCAATACTTGCTCATTAATGGGGGGGGGCGGGGTCTGTTATGATTTTTTTTTTTTTTTTTTTATAAAGCCCACACCCGGGGTGGCTAGAAATTTCCAATCCTGGCTCAGTGATGGGGGGGGGGGGGGGTCTGTTATGATTTTTTTGATTTTTTTTTTTTATAAAGCCCACACCCGGGTGGCTAGAAATTTCCAATCCTGGCTCAGTGATGGGTGGGGGGGGGGGTCTTTTATGAATTTTTTTTTATTTTTTTTTTTTATTTTTTTATAAAGCCCACCCCCGGGGTGGCTAGAAATGTCCAATCCTGGCTCAGTAATGGGGGGGGTCTGTTATAATTTTTTTTTAATTTTTTTTTTATAAAGCCCACACCCAGGTTGGCTAGAAATTTCCAATCCTGGCTCAGTAATGGGGGGGGGGGGTCTGTTATGAATTTTTATTTATTTATTTATTTATTTTTTTTATTTTTTTATTTTTTTTATAAAGCACACACCCGGGGTGGCTAGAAATGTCCAATCCTGGCTCAGTAATGGGGGGGGTCTGTTATAATTTTTTTTTTTTTTTTTTTATAAAGCCCACACCCAGGTTGGCTAGAAATTTCCAATCCTGGCTCAGTAATGGGGGGGGGGGGGGGGTCTGTGATGAATTTTTTATTTTTTTTATTTTTTATAAAACCCACACCCGGGTTGGCTAGAAATTTCCAATCCTGGCTCAGTGATGGGGGTGGGGTCTTTTATGAATTTTTTTTTTTTTTTTAATTTTTTTAGAAAGCCCACACCCAGGGTGGCTAGAAATGTACAATCCTGGCTCAGTAATGGGGGGGGGGGGGTCTGTTAAGATTTTTTTTTAATTTATTTTATTTGTTTTATAAAGCCCACACCCGGGTTGGCTAGAAATTTCCAATCCTGGCTCAGTGATGGGGGGGGGGGATCTGTTAAATTTTTTTTTTTTTTTTTTTATAAAGCCAACACCCCGGTTGGCTAGAAATTTCCAATCCTGGCTCAGTAATGGGGGCGGGGGGGGGGGTCTGTTATGAATTTTTATTTTTTTATTTTTTATTTATTTTTATTTTTTTATTTTTTTTATAAAGCCCACACCCGGGTTGGCTAGAAATTTCCAATCCTGGCTCAGTGATGGGGGGGGGGGAGGGGGGGTCTGTAATGATTTTTTTTTTTTTTTTTTTTTTTTTTATAAAGCCCACACCCTGGGTGGCTAGAAGTTTCCAATCCTGGCTCAGTAATGGGGGGGGTCTGTTATAATTATTTTTTTTATTTTTTTATAAAGCCCACACCCAGGTTGGCTAGAAATTTCCAATCCTGGCTCAGTAATGGGGGGGGGGGGTCTGTTATGAATTTTTTATTTTTTTTATTTTTTATAAAACCCACACCCGGGTTGGCTAGAAATTTCCAATCCTGGCTCAGTGATGGGGGTGGGGTCTTTTATGATTTTTTTTTTTTTTTTTAATTTTTTTAGAAAGCCCACACCCGGGATGGCTAGAAATTTCCAATCCTGGCTCAGTAATTGGGGGGGGGGGGGGGGGGGGGGGGGTCTGCTATGAATTTTTTTTATTATTTATTTTATTTTTTTATAAAGCCCACACCCAGGGTGGCTAGAAATGTACAATCCTGGCTCAGTAATGGGGGGGGGGGTCTGTTATGATTTTTTTTTATTTTTTTTTATTTTTTTTATAAAGCCCACACCCGGGTTGGCTAGAAATTTCCAATCCTGGCTCAGTAATGGGGGGGGGGGGGGGGGGTTTGTTATGATTTTTTTTTTTTTTTTTTTTTTTTTTTTTTATAAAGCCCACACCCGGGTTGGCTAGAAATTTCCAATCCTGGCTCAGTGATGGGGGGGGGGGGGGATCTGTTACATTTTTTTTTTTTTTTTTTTTTATAAAGCCAACACCCCGGTTAGCTAGAAATTTCCAATCCTGGCTCAGTAATGGGGGCGCCCCCCCGCCCCCATTACTGAGGGGTGGGGGGGGGGGTCTGTTATGAATTTTTATTTTTTTATTTTTTATTTATTTTTATTTTTTTATTTTTTTTTATAAAGCCCACACCCGGGTTGGCTAGAAATTTCCAATCCTGGCTCAGTGATGGGGTTGGGGTCTGTTATGATTTTTTTTTTTTTTTTTTTTTTTTTATAAAGCCCACACCCGGGGTTGCTAGAAATTTCCAATCCTGGCTCAGTAATGGGGGGGGTCTGTTATGATTTTTTTTTTTTTTTTTTTTCATAAAGCCCACACCCGGGGTGGCTAGAAATTTCCAATCCTGGCTCAGTAATGGGTGGGGGTCTGTTATGAATTTTTTTTTTTTTTTTTTTAATTTTTTTATTTTATTATTTTTTTTATAAAGCCCACACCCGGGGTGGCTAGAAATTTCCAATCCTGCCTCAGTGATTGGGGGGGGGGGTCTGTTGTTATTTTTGTATTTTTTATTTTTTTTTTATAAAGCCCACCCCCGGGATGGCTAGAAATGTCCAATCCTGGCTCAGTAATTGGGGGGGTCTGTAATGATTTTTTTTTTCTTTTTTTATTTTTTTTATTTATTTTTATTTTTTTTTTATAAAGCCCGCACCGGGGGTGGCTAGACATTACCAATCCTGGCTCAGTAATGGGGGGGGGGTCTGTTATGATTTTTTTTTTTTTTTTATAAATCCCACACCCGGGTGGCTAGAAATGTCCAATCCTGGCTCAGTGATGGGGGTGGGGTCTGTTATGATTTTTATTTTTTTACTTTTTTATAAAGCCCACACCCGGGGTGGCTAGAAATTTCCAATCCTGATTCAGTGATGGGGGGGGGGGGGGGTCTGTTATGATTTTGATTTTTTGATTTTTTTATAAAGCCCACACCCGGGTGGCTAGAAATTTCCAATCCTGGCTCAGTGATGGGGGTGTGGTCTGTTATGATTTTTTTTTTTTTTTTTTTTATAAAGCCCACACCCGGGGTAGCTAGACATTTCCAATCCTGGCTCAGTAATGGGGGGGGGGTCTGTTATGAATTTGTTTTTTTTATTATTTTTTTATAAAGCCCACACCCGGGGTGGCTAGAAAGTTCCAATCCTGGCTCAGTGATGGGGGGGGTCTGTTGTGATTTTTTTTTATTTTATTTTTTTTTATAAAGCCCACCCCCGGGGTGGCTAGACATTTCCAATCCTGGCCCTGTGATGGGGGTGGGGTCTGTTATGATTTTTTTTTTTTTTTTTTTTTTTTTATAAAGCCCACACCCGGGGTGGCTAGAAATGTCCAATCCTGATTCAGTGATGGGGGGGGGGGGGGGTCTGTTATGATTTTTTTTTTTTTTTTATAAAGTCCACACCCGGGGTGGCTAGAAATTTCCAATCCTGCCTGAGTGATGGGGGGGAGGGGGTCTGTTGTGATTTTTTTTTATTTTTTTTTTTTTTATAAAGCCCACCCCCGGGGTGGCTAGAAATTTCCAATACTGGCTCTGTGATGGGGGGGTCTGTTATGATTTTTTTTTTTTTTTTTTTTTTTTTATCAAGCCCACACCCGGGGTGGCTAGACATTTCCAATCCTGGCTAAGTAATGGGGGGGGGTCTGTTATGAATTTGTTTTTTTATTATTTTTTTATAAAGCCCACACCCGGGGTGGCAAGAAATTTCCAATCCTGGCTCAGTGATGGGGGTGGGGGTCTGTTATGATTTTTTATTTTTTTTATTTTTTATAAAGCCCACACCCGGGGTGGCTAGACATTTCCAATCCTGGCTCAGTAATGGGGGGGGGTCTGTTATGAATTTTTTTTCATTTTTAATTTTTTTTTTAGATAGCCCACACCCGGGGTGGCTAGAAATTTCCAATACTTGCTCAGTATTTGGGGGGGGGGTCTTTCATGAATTTTTTTTTCATTTATTTTATTTTTATTTTTATAAAGCCCACACCCGGGGTGGCTAGAAACTTCCAATCCTGGCTCAGTAATGGGGGGGGTCTGTTATAATTTTATTTTTATTTTTTATTTTATAAAGCCCACACCCGGGTTGGCTAGAAATTTCCAATCCTGGCTCAGTAATGGGGGGGGGTCTGTTATGAATTAAAAAAATAAAAAAAAATTATACGCCCACACCCGGGGTGGCTAAAAATTTCCAATCCTGGCTCAGTGATGGGGGTGGGGTCTGTTGTGATTTTTTTTTTTTTTTTTTTTATAAAGCCCACACCCGGGGTGGCTAGAAATTTCCAATCCTGGCTCAGTGAAGGGGGGGTCTGTTATGAATTTTTATTTATTTATTTTTTTTATAAAGCCCACACCCGGGGTGGCTAGAAATTTCCAATCCTGGCTCAGTGATGGGGGTGGGGTCTTTTATGATTTTTTTTTTTTTTTTTTTTTTTTTTTTTTTTTTAAATTAAGCCCACACCCGGGGTTGCTAGAAATTTCCAATACTTGCTCAGTAATGGGGGGGGGGGGGGTCTTTTCTGAATTTTTTTTTATTTATTTTATTTTTATTTTTATAAAGCCCACACCCGGGTTGGCTAGAAATTTCCAATCCTGGCTCAGTAATGGGGGGGGTGTCTGTTATGAATTTTTTTTATTTTTATTTTTTATAAAGCCCACACCCGTGGTGGCTAGAAATGTCAAATCCTGGCTGAGTAATGGGGGGGGTGGGTCTGTTATGATTTTTTATTTTTTTATTTATTTTTTTTTAATTATTTTTTTTATAAAGCCCACACCCGGGGTGGCTAGAAATTTCCAATCCTGGCTCAGTGATGGGGGTGGGGTCTGTTATGATTTTTTATTTTTATTTATTTTTTATAAAGCCCACACCCGGGGTGGCTAGAAATTTCCAATCCTGGCTCAGTAATGGGGGGGGGGGTCTGTTATGATTTTTTTTTTTTTTTTATAAAGCCCACACCCGGGGTGGCTAGAAATGTCAAATACTGGCTCAGTAATGGGGGGGGTCTGTAATGATTTTTTTTTTCTTTTTTTATTATTTTTATTTTTTTATTTTTTTTTTTATAAAGCCCGCACCCGGGGTGGCTAGAGATTTCCAATCCTGGCTCAGTGATGGGGGTGGGGTCTGTTATGATTTTTATTTTTTTTATTTTTTTATAAAGCCCACACCCGGGGTGGCTAGAAATTTCCAATCCTGATTCAGTGATGGGGGGGGGGGGGGGGGTCTGTTATGTTTTTTTTATTTTTTTTTATTTTATAAAGCCCACACCCGGGTTGGCTAGAAATTTCCAATCCTGGCTCAGTAATGGGTGGGGGTCTGTTATGAATTTTATTTTATTTTTTTTTGTAAAGCCCACGCCCGGGGTGGCTAGAAATTTCCAATCCTGGCTCAGTGATGGGGGTGGGGTCTGTTATGATTTTTTTTTATTTTTATTTTTTATAAAGCCCACACCCGTGGTGGCTAGAAATGTAAAATCCTGGCTGAGTAATGGGGGGGGTGGGTCTGTTATGATTTTTTATTTTTTTATTTATTTTTTTTTAATTATTTTTTTAATAAAGCCCACACCCGGGGTGGCTAGAAATTTCCAATCCTGGCTCAGTGATGGGGGTGGGGTCTGTTATGATTTTTTATTTTTATTTATTTTTTATAAAGCCCACACCCGGGGTGGCTAGAAATTTCCAATCCTGGCTCAGTAATGGGGGGGGGGGTCTGTTATGATTTTTTTTTTTTTTTTACAAAGCCCACACCCGGGGTGGCTAGAAATGTCAAATCCTGGCTCAGTAATGGGGGGCTCTGTAATGATTTTTTTTTTCTTTTTTTCTTATTTTTATTTATTTATTTATTTTTTTATAAAGCCCGCACCCGGGGTGGCTAGAAATTTCCAATCCTGGCTCAGTGATGGGGGTGGGGTCTGTTATGATTTTTATTTTTTTTATTTTTTTATAAAGCCCACACCCGGGGTGGCTAGAAATTTCCAATCCTGATTCAGTGATGGGGGGGGGTGGGGGTCTGTTATGTTTTTTTTATTTTTTTTTTATTTTATAAAGCCCACACCCGGGTTGGCTAGAAATTTCCAATCCTGGCTCAGTAATGGGTGGGGGTCTGTTATGAATTTTATTTTTTTTATTTTTTTTTTTTTTTATTATTTTTTTTTTTGTAAAGCCCACCTCCGGGGTGGCTAGAAATTTCCAATCCTGGCTTAGTAATGGGGGGGGTCTGATATGATTTTTTTTTTTTTTTTTTTTTTGTAAAGCACACGCCCGGGGTGGCTAGAAATTTCCAATCCTGGCTCAGTGATGGGGGTGGGGTCTGTTATGATTTTTTTTATTTATTTTTTTATTAAGCTCACATCCTGGTTGGCTAGATATTTCCAATCCTGGCTCAGTAATGGGGGGGGGGGTCTGTTATGGATTTTTTTTCATTTTTAATTTTTTTTTAGAAAGCCCACACCCGGGGTGGCTAGAAATTTCCAATCCTGGCTCAGTAATGGGGGGGGGGTCTTTTCTGAATTTTTTTTTATTTATTTTATTTTTATTTTTATAAAGCCCACACCCGGGTTGGCTAGAAATTTCCAATCCTGGCTCAGTAATGGGGGGGGTGTCTGTTATGAATTTTTTTATTTTTATTTTTTATAAAGCCCACACCCGTGGTGGCTAGAAATGTCAAATCCTGGCTGAGTAATGGGGGGGGTGGGTCTGTTATGATTTTTTATTTTTTTATTTATTTTTTTTTAATTATTTTTTTTATAAAGCCCACACCCGGGGTGGCTAGAAATTTCCAATCCTGGCTCAGTGATGGGGGTGGGGTCTGTTATGATTTTTTATTTTTATTTATTTTTTATAAAGCCCACACCCGGGGTGGCTAGAAATTTCCAATCCTGGCTCAGTAATGGGGGGGGGGGTCTGTTATGATTTTTTTTTTTTTTTTATAAAGCCCACACCCGGGGTGGCTAGAAATGTCAAATACTGGCTCAGTAATGGGGGGGGTCTGTAATGATTTTTTTTTTCTTTTTTTATTATTTTTATTTATTTTATTTTTTTTTTATAAAGCCCGCACCCGGGGTGGCTAGAGATTTCCAATCCTGGCTCAGTGATGGGGGTGGGGTCTGTTATGATTTTTATTTTTTTATTTTTTTTTATAAAGCCCACACCCGGGGTGGCTAGAAATTTCCAATCCTGATTCAGTGATGGGGGGGGGGGGGGGGGTCTGTTATGTTTTTTTTATTTTTTTTTATTTTATAAAGCCCACACCCGGGTTGGCTAGAAATTTCCAATCCTGGCTCAGTAATGGGTGGGGGTCTGTTATGAATTTTATTTTTTATTTTTTTGTAAAGCCCACGCCCGGGGTGGCTAGAAATTTCAAATCCTGGCTCAGTGATGGGGGTGGGGTCTGTTATGATTTTTTTTTATTTTTATTTTTTATAAAGCCCACACCCGTGGTGGCTAGAAATTTCCAATCCTGGCTCAGTGATGGGGGTGGGGTCTGTTATGATTTTTTTTTTTTATTTTTTTTTTATAAAGCCCACACCCGGGTTGGCTAGAAATTTCCAATCCTGGCTCAGTAATGGGGGGGGGGTCTGTTATGATTTTTTTTTTTTTTTTTATAAAGCCCACACCCGGGGTGGCTAGAAATGTCAAATCCTGGCTCAGTAATGGGGGGGGTCTGTAATGATTTTTTTTTTCTTTTTTTATTATTTTTATTTATTTTTTTTTTTTTTTATAAAGCCCGCACCCGGGGTGGCTAGAAATTTCCAATCCTGGCTCAGTAATGGGTGGGGGTCTGTTATGAATTTTATTTTTTTTATTTTTTTTTTTTTTTATTTATTTTTTTTTTGTAAAGCCCACCTCCGGGGTGGCTAGAAATTTCCAATCCTGGCTTAGTAATGGGGGGGGTCTGATATGATTTTTTTTTTTTTTTTTTTTTGTAAAGCCCACGCCCGGGGTGGCTAGAAATTTCCAATCCTGGCTCAGTGATGGGGTTGGGCTCTGTTATGATTTTTTTTTTTTTTTTTTTTATTAAGCTCACATCCTGGTTGGCTAGATATTTCCAATCCTGGCTCAGTAATGGGGGGGGGGGGTCTGTTATGGATTTTTTTTCATTTTTTTTTTTTTTTTAGAAAGCCCACACCCGGGGTGGCTAGAAATTTCCAATCCTGGCTCAGTAATGGGGGGGGGGGGGTCTGTTATGATTTTTTTTTATTATTATTATTTTTTTTTTATAAAGCCCACACCAGGGGTGGCTAGAAATTTCCAATACTTGCTCAGTGATGGGGGGGGGGGGGGGGGTCTTTTATGAATTTTTATTTATTTATTATTTTTTTATTTTTATATAGCCCACACCCGGGGTGGCTAGAAATTTCCAATCCTGGCTCAGTGATGGGGGGGGGGGGGGGTCTGTTATGATTTTTTTTTATTATTATTATTTTTTTTTTATAAAGCCCACACCAGGGGTGGCTAGAAATTTCCAATACTTGCTCAGTGATGGGGGGGTGGGGGGTCTTTTATGAATTTTTGTTTATTTATTATTTTTTTATTTTTATATAGCCCACACCCGGGGTGGCTAGAAATTTCCAATACTTGCTCAGTGATGGGGGGGTGGGGGGTCTGTTATGATTTTTTTTTTTTTTTTTTTTTTTTTATAAAGCCCACACCCGGGATGGATAGAAGTTTCCAATCCTGGCTCAGTAATGGGTGGGGTTCTCTTATGAATTTTAATTTTTTTATTATTTTTTATAAAGCCCACCCCCGGGGTGGCTAGAAATTTCCAATCCTGGCTCTGTGATGGGGGGGGGGGTCTGTTATGCTTTTTTTTTTTTTTTTTTTTATCAAGCCCACACCCGGGGTGGCTAGAAATTTCCAATACTGGCTCTGTGATGGGGGGGTCTGTTATGATTTTTTTTTTTTTTTTTTTTTTTTATCAAGCCCACACCCGGGGTGGCTAGACATTTCCAATCCTGGCTAAGTAATGGGGGGGGGGTCTGTTATGAATTTGTTTTTTTATTATTTTTTTATAAAGCCCACACCCGGGGTGGCAAGAAATTTCCAATCCTGGCTCAGTGATGGGGGTGGGGGTCTGTTATGATTTTTTATTTTTTTTATTTTTTATAAAGCCCACACCCGGGGTGGCTAGACATTTCCAATCCTGGCTCAGTAATGGGGGGGGGTCTGTTATGAATTTTTTTTCATTTTTAATTTTCTTTTTAGATAGCCCACACCTGGGGTGGCTAGAAATTTCCAATACTTGCTCAGTAATGGGGGGGGGGGATTTTTTATGAATTTTTTTTTATTTATTTTATTTTTATTTTTATAAAGCCCACACCCGGGGTGGCTAGAAATTTCCAATACTTGCTCAGTATTTGGGGGGGGGGTCTTTTATGAATTTTTTTTTCATTTATTTTATTTTTATTTTTATAAAGCCCACACCCGGGGTGGCTAGAAACTTCCAATCCTGGCTCAGTAATGGGGGGGGTCTGTTATAATTTTATTTTTATTTTTTATTTTATAAAGCCCACACCCGGGTTGGCTAGAAATTTCCAATCCTGGCTCAGTAATGGGGGGGGGTCTGTTATGAATTAAAAAAAAAAAAAAAAATTATACGCCCACACCCGGGGTGGCTAAAAATTTCCAATCCTGGCTCAGTGATGGGGGTGGGGTCTGTTGTGATTTTTTTTTTTTTTTTTTTTATAAAGCCCACACCCGGGGTGGCTAGAAATTTCCAATCCTGGCTCAGTGAAGGGGGGGTCTGTTATGAATTTTTATTTATTTATTTTTTTTATAAAGCCCACACCCGGGGTTGCTAGAAATTTCCAATACTTGCTCAGTAATGGGGGGGGGGGTCTTTTCTGAATTTTTTTTTATTTATTTTATTTTTATTTTTATAAAGCCCACACCCGGGTTGGCTAGAAATTTCCAATCCTGGCTCAGTAATGGGGGGGGTGTCTGTTATGAATTTTTTTTTTTTTTTTTTTATAAAGCCCACACCCGTGGTGGCTAGAAATGTAAAATCCTGGCTGAGTAATGGGGGGGGTGGGTCTGTTATGATTTTTTATTTTTTTATTTATTTTTTTTTAATTATTTTTTTAATAAAGCCCACACCCGGGGTGGCTAGAAATTTCCAATCCTGGCTCAGTGATGGGGGTGGGGTCTGTTATGATTTTTTTATTTTATTTTTTTTTTATAAAGCCCACACCCGGGGTGGCTAGAAATTTCCAATCCTGGCTCAGTAATGGGGGGGGGGGTCTGTTATGATTTTTTTTTTTTTTTTACAAAGCCCACACCCGGGGTGGCTAGAAATGTCAAATCCTGGCTCAGTAATGGGGGGCTCTGTAATGATTTTTTTTTTCTTTTTTTATTATTTTTATTTATTATTTTTTTTTTTTATAAAGCCCGCACCCGGGGTGGCTAGAAATTTCCAATCCTGGCTCAGTGATGGGGGTGGGGTCTGTTATGATTTTTATTTTTTTTATTTTTTTATAAAGCCCACACCCGGGGTGGCTAGAAATTTCCAATCCTGATTCAGTGATGGGGGGGGGTCTGTTATGAATTTTATTTTTTTTATTTTTTATTTTTTTTATTTATTTTTTTTTTGTAAAGCCCACCTCCAGGGTGGCTAGAAATTTCCAATCCTGGCTTAGTAATGGGTGGGGTCTGATATGATTTTTTTTTTTTTTTTTTTGTAAAGCACACGCCCGGGGTGGCTAGAAATTTCCAATCCTGGCTCAGTGATGGGGGTGGGGTCTGTTATGATTTTTTTTATTTATTTTTTTATTAAGCTCACATCCTGGTTGGCTAGATATTTCCAATCCTGGCTCAGTAATGGGGGGGGGGGTCTGTTATGGATTTTTTTTCATTTTTAATTTTTTTTTAGAAAGCCCACACCCGGGGTGGCTAGAAATTTCCAATCCTGGCTCAGTAATGGGGGGGGTGTCTGTTATGAATTTTTTTTATTTTTATTTTTCATAAAGCCCACACCCGTGGTGGCTAGAAATGTCAAATCCTGGCTGAGTAATGGGGGGGGTGGGTCTGTTATGATTTTTTATTTTTTTATTTTTTTTTTTTTAATTATTTTTTTTATAAAGCCCACACCCGGGGTGGCTAGAAATTTCCAATCCTGGCTCAGTGATGGGGGTGGGGTCTGTTATGATTTTTTATTTTTATTTATTTTTTATAAAGCCCACACCCGGGGTGGCTAGAAATTTCCAATCCTGGCTCAGTAATGGGGGGGGGGGTCTGTTATGATTTTTTTTTTTTTTTTATAAAGCCCACACCCGGGGTGGCTAGAAATGTCAAATCCTGGCTCAGTAATGGGGGGGGTCTGTAATGATTTTTTTTTTCTTTTTTTATTATTTTTATTTATTTTATTTTTTTTTTATAAAGCCCGCACCCGGGGTGGCTAGAGATTTCCAATCCTGGCTCAGTGATGGGGGTGGGGTCTGTTATGATTTTTATTTTTTTTATTTTTTTATAAAGCCAACACCCGGGGTGGCTAGAAATTTCCAATCCTGATTCAGTGATGGGGGGGGGGGGGGGGGTCTGTTATGTTTTTTTTATTTTTTTTTATTTTATAAAGCCCACACCCGGGTTGGCTAGAAATTTCCAATCCTGGCTCAGTAATGGGTGGGGGTCTGTTATGAATTTTATTTATTTTTTTTTTGTAAAGCCCACGCCCGGGGTGGCTAGAAATTTCCAATCCTGGCTCAGTGATGGGGGTGGGGTCTGTTATGATTTTTTTTTTTTTTTTTTTTATTAAGCTCACATCCTGGTTGGCTAGATATTTCCAATCCTGGCTCAGTAATGGGGGGGGGGGTCTGTTATGGATTTTTTTTAATTTTTAATTTTTTTTTAGAAAGCCCACACCCGGGTTGGCTAGAAATTTCCAATCCTGGCTCAGTAATGGGGGTGTGTCTGTTATGAATTTTTCTTTTTTTTTTTTTTTTATAAAGCCCACACCCGTGGTGGCTAGAAATGTCAAATCCTGGCTGAGTAATGGGGGGGGGTGGGTCTGTTATGATTTTTTATTTTTTTATTTATTTTTTTTTTATTATTTTTTTTATAAAGCCCACACCCGGGGTGGCTAGAAATTTCCAATCCTGGCTCAGTGATGGGGGTGGGGTCTGTTATGATTTTTTATTTTTATTTATTTTTTATAAAGCCCACACCCGGGGTGGCTAGAAATTTCCAATCCTGGCTCAGTAATGGGGGGGGGGTCTGTTATGATTTTTTTTTTTTTTTATAAAGCCCACACCCGGGGTGGCTAGAAATGTCAAATCCTGGCTCAGTAATGGGGGGGGTCTGTAATGATTTTTTTTTTCTTTTTTTATTATTTTTATTTATTTTTTTTTTTTTTTATAAAGCCCGCACCCGGGGTGGCTAGAAATTTCCAATCCTGGCTCAGTAATGGGTGGGGGTCTGTTATGAATTTTTTTTATTTTTATTTTTTATAAAGCCCACACCCATGGTGGCTAGAAATGTCAAATCCTGGCTGAGTAATGGGGGGGGGGGGTCTGTTATGATTTTTTTTTTTTTTTTTTTTTTTTTTTTTTTTTTTTTTTTTTTTTTTCATAAAGCCCACACCCGGGGTGGCTAGAAATTTCCAATACTTGCTCAGTGATGGGGGGGGGTCTGTTATGATTTTTTATTTTTTTTATTTTTTTTATAAAGCCCACATGCGGGTTGGCTAGAAATTTCCAATACTTGCTCAGTATTTGGGGGGGGGTCTTTTATGAATTTTTTTTTCATTTATTTTATTTTTATTTTTATAAAGCCCACACCCGGGGTGGCTAGAAATTTCCAATCCTGGCTCTTTAATGGGGGGGTCTGTTATAATTTTATTTTTATTTTTTATTTTATAAAGCCCACACCTGGGTTGGCTAGAAATTTCCAATCCTGGCTCAGTAATGGGGGTGGGGTCTGTTGTGATTTTTTTTTTTTTTTTTTTATAAAGCCCACACCCGGGGTGGCTAGAAATTTCCAATCCTGGCTCAGTGAAGGGGGGGGTCTGTTATGAATTTTTATTTATTTATTTTTTTTTATAAAGCCCACACCCGGGGTGGCTGGAAATTTCCAATCCTGGCTCAGTGATGGGGGTGGGGTCTTTTATGATTTTTTTTTTTTTTTTTTTTTTTTTTTTTTTTTATTAAGCCCACACCCGGGGTTGCTAGAAATTTCCAATACTTGCCCAGTAATGGGGGGGGGGGTTCTTTTCTGATTTTTTTTTTTTTTTATTTTTTTTTTTTTTTATAAAGCCCACACCAGGGTTGGCTAGAAATTTCCAATCCTGGCTCAGTAATGGGGGGGGTGTCTGTTATGAATTTTTTTTATTTTTATTTTTTATAAAGCCCACACCCATGGTGGCTAGAAATGTCAAATCCTGGCTGAGTAATGGGGGGGGGGGGTCTGTTATGATTTTTTTTTTTTTTTTTTTTTTTTTTTTTTTTTTTTTTTTTTTTTCATAAAGCCCACACCCGGGGTGGCTAGAAATTTCCAATCCTGGCTCAGTAAAGGGGGGGGTCTGTTGTGAATTTTTTTTTTTTTTTTTTTTTTATAAAGCCCACACCCGGGTTGGCTAGAAATTTCCAATCCTGGCTCAGTGATGGGGGGGTGGGGGGTCTGTTATGATTTTTTTTTTTTTTTTTTTCTTATAAAGCCCAGACCCGGGGTGGCTAGAAATTTCCAATCCTGGCTCAGCAATGGGGGGGGGGGGGGGGTCTGTTATGATTTTGTTTTCTTTTTTTCTTTTTTTTATAAAGCCCACACCCGGGGTGGTTAGAAATTTCCAATCCTGGCTCAGTAATGGGGGGGGGGGTGGTCTGTAATGATTTTTTTTTTCTTTTTTTATTATTATTTTTATTTTATTTTCATTTTTTTTAAAGCCCACACCCGGGGTGGCTAGAAATTTCCAATCCTGGCTCAGTGATTTGGGGGGGGGGGGGGGGGGTCTGTAATGAATTTTTATTTTTATTTATTTTTTTATAAAGCCCACACCCAGGGTGGCTAGAAATTTCCAATCCTGGCTCAGTAATGGGGGGGGGGTCTGTTATGATTTTTTATTTATTTATTTATTTAATTATTTTTATTTTATTATTTATTTTATAAAGCCCACACCCGGGGTGGCTAGAAATTTACAATCCTGGCTCTGTGATGGGGGGGGGGGTCTGTTATGATTTTTTTTTTTTTTTTTTTATAAAGCCCACACCCGGGGTGGCTAGACATTTCCAATACTTGCTCAGTAATGGGGGGGGGGGGGGTCTTTTATCATTTTTTTTTTTTTTTTTTTTTTTTTTTTTTTATAAAGCCCACACCTGGGGTGGCTAGAAATTTCCAATCCTGGCTCAGTGATGGGGGTGGGGTCTGTTATGATTTTTTTTTTTTTTTTTTGTTATAAAGCCCACACCCGGGGTGGCTAGAAATTTCCAATCCTGGCTCAGTGATAGGGGGGGGGGGTCTGTAATGATTTTTTTTTTTTTTTTATAAAGCCCACACCCGGGGTGGCTAGATATTTCCAATCCTGGCTCAGTAATGGGGGGGGGTCTGTTATGAATTTTTTTTTAATTTTTTTTATAAAGCCCACACCCGGGGTGGCTAGAAATTTCCAATCCTGGCTCAGTGATGGGGGGGGGGGGGGGGGGGTCTGTTATGATTTTTATTTTATTTTTATTTTTTTTTATAAAGCCCACACCCGGGGTGGCTAGAAATTTCCAATACTGGCTCAGTAATGGGGGGGGGGGGGGGGTCTCTAATGAATTTTTTTTTTTTTTTTTTTTTTTTTTTTTTATAAAGCCCACACCCGGGGTCGCTAGAAATTTCCAATCCTGGCTCAGTAATTGGGGGGGGGTCTGTTATGAATTTTTTTTATTTTTATTTTTTATAAAGCCCACACCCATGGTGGCTAGAAATGTCAAATCCTGGCTGAGTAATGGGGGGGGGGGGTCTGTTATGATTTTTTATTTATTTTTTTTATTTTTTTTTTTTATTTTTTTTTTTTTTCATAAAGCCCACACCCGGGGTGGCTAGAAATTTCCAATCCTGGCTCAGTAAAGGGGGGGGTCTGTTGTGAATTTTTTTTTTTTTTTTTTTTTTATAAAGCCCACACCCGGGTTGGCTAGAAATTTCCAATCCTGGCTCAGTGATGGGGGGGGGGGGGGGGGTCTCTAATGAATTTTTTTTTTTTTTTTTTTTTTTTTTTTTTATAAAGCCCACACCAGGGTTGGCTAGAAATTTCCAATACTGGCTCAGTGATGGGGGTGGGGTCTGTTATGATTTTTTTTTTTTTTTTTTTTGTTATAAAGCCCACACCCGGGGTGGCTAGAAATTTCCAATCCTGGCTCAGTGATAGGGGGGGGGGGGTCTGTAATGATTTTTTTTTTTTTTTTTTATAAAGCCCACACCCGGGGTGGCTAGAAATTTCCAATCCTGGCTCAGTAATGGGGGGGGGTCTGTTATGAATTTTTTTTTAATTTTTTTTATAAAGCCCACACCCGGGGTGGCTAGAAATTTCCAATCCTGGCTCAGTGATGGGGGGGGGGGGGGGTCTGTTATGATTTTTATTTTATTTTTATTTTTTTTTATAAAGCCCACACCCGGGGTGGCTAGAAATTTCCAATACTGGCTCAGTAATGGGGGGGGGGGGGGGTCTCTAATGAATTTTTTTTTTTTTTTTTTTTTTTTTTTTTTATAAAGCCCACACCCGGGGTCGCTAGAAATTTCCAATCCTGGCTCAGTAATGGGGGGGGGGGTCTGTTATGATTTTTTTTTTTTTTTTTTTGTTATAAAGCCCACACCCGGGGTGGCTAGAAATTTCCAATCCTGGCTCAGTGATGGGGGGGGGGGGGGTCTGTAATGATTTTTTTTTTTTTTTTTATAAAGCCCACACCCGGGGTGGCTAGAAATTTCCAATTCTGGCTCAGTAATGGGGGGGGGTCTGTTATTAATTTTTTTTTTTTTTTTTTTATAAAGCCCACACCCGGGGTGGCTAGAAATTTCCAATCCTGGCTCAGTGATGGGGGGGGGGGGGGGGTCTGTTATGATTTTTTTTTATTTTTTTTTTTTTTATAAAGCCCACACCCGGGGTGGCTAGAAATTTCCAATACTGGCTCAGTAATGGGGGGGGGGGGGTCTCTAATGAATTTTTTTTTTTTTTTTTTTTTTTTTTTTTTTATAAAGCCCACACCCGGGGTCGCTATAAATTTCCAATCCTGGCTCAGTAATGGGGGGGGGGGGGGTCTGTTATGATTTTTTTTTTTTTTTTCTTATAAAGCCCAAACCCGGGGTGGCTAGAAATTTCCAATCCTGGCTCAGTGATGGGGGGGGGGGGGGGGGGTCTGTAATGATTTTTTTTTCTTTTCTTTTTTTATAAAGCCCACACCCGGGGTGGCTAGAAATTTCCAATCTTGGCTCAGTAATGGGGGGGGGGAAGGGTCTGTTATATATATATATATATTTTTTTTTTATAAAGCCCACACCCGGGGTGGCTAGACATTTCCATTCCTAGCTCAGTAATGGGGGGGTCTGTTATTATTATTATTTTTTTTTTAAAAGCTGACACCCAGGGTCCCTATAAATGTCCATTCCTAGCTCAGTAATGGGGGGATCTGTTATTATTATTTTTTTTTTTTTAACGCTGACATACGGGTTCTCTAGAGATTTCCATTCCTACCTCAATAATGATGGGGTCTGTTATGGGGTCTGTTATTTTTTTTTTTTTTTTTAATGCTGACACCCGTGGTCTCTAGAATTTTCCATTTCTAGCTCAGTAATGGGGGGGGGGTCTGTTATGGATTTTTTTTTTTTTTTTTTTTTTTTTTTTAAAGGCTGACACTCGGGGTCTCTAGAAATTTCCATTCCTAGCTCAGTAATTGGGGGTTCTGTTCCATTCCTTTTTTTTTTTTTTTTTTTTTTTAACGCTGACACCCGGGGTCTATATTAATTTCCATTCCTAGCTTATTAATGGGGGGGTCTGTTCTGAAAATTATTATTATTATTTTTTTTCTAATCGCTGACACCCGGGGTCTTTAGAAATTTCAATTCCTAGCTCAGTAATGGGGGGGGGTCTGTTATGATTTTATTTTATTTTATTTTTTTTGTGGTGTACATACGTGCACATGTCCGTCATCGTCGTGTCTATCTGTCCCGAAACGCACATACTCCCGTGAGTTTCTACTTGCCATCGGCAGAACTACAAACATGGATATAAATCCAGCAGTCCCGGAAATACTACGCGACTGCGATCTGCTCCAGCGGCCTGCTCAATCACCGACCCCCACTCCTGCAACCAGCCGCCAGTGGAGGCGCCACAAGCGGAATATGAGGAAGCAGAAGAGGGGCAAGCTCGGAGGTATCCGAGCTAGGCTAGCGGCTAGCCCTCATCGGCCGGCTATCCCTACGATCGTACTGGCCAACGTACGATCGCTGGACAATAAAATGGATTATATCCGTCTACTCCGGACATCCACCAAAACTGTGAGTGACTGTTGTGCCTTTGTTTTTGTGGAAACATGGCTTACTGACAGCGTCCCGGACTGTGCCATTCAACTGGCCAGGCTAACATGCTACCGGGCGGACAGAGTGCTCATCGAGGGGGGGAAGACTCGCGGCGGGGGACTCTGTGTTTACATCAGTGATGCCTGGTGCCGCGACGCTGCTGTGGTTTGCACACACTGCTCAACACTGGTGGAGTTTTTGGTCATTAAATGCCGGCCATTCTACCTGCCGAGGGAATTTAGTGCCATACTCCTGGTAGCAATATACATCCCCCCTGGCTCCAACAACAACAGGAGCGAGGCGCTGTATGAACTCTACCAGCACATCAGTGAGCAGCAGACAGCCCACCCTGATGCTTTCCTCATCCTGGCTGGGGATTTCAATCATGCAAACCCCAAGAGCGTGTTTCCACAACTCCATGGACACATCCACTTTCCCACACGTGGCAATAATAATGTTTACACCACGCATAAGGGGGCCTACAAAGCCCTCCCCCTGCCCCACCTAGGCGCCTCAGACCACACCACCACGATGTTAATGCCTGCTTACAGACCCCTGGTCAAAGTCATCAGACCAACAACAAAGCAGGTACGCGTGTGGCCTGAGGGGTCTTCAGAGACACTCCAGGACTGCTTCCTCACCACTGACTGGAGCATGTTCAGACGGGCAGCCACCTACAACAACACCACAGACCTCCAGGAAACACAGACACCGTCACTTCCTACATGCGGAAATGCATTGATGACGTCACGGTCACCAAGAGCATCCGCATTCGGGCCAACCAGAAGCCATGGCTGACAGGGGAAGTCTACAGACTCCTGAGGGCTTGGAACACCGCCTTCAGAGCTGGAGACGAGGTGGACCTGAAGGCAGCCAGGGCCAACCTGGCACGCGGCATCAGGAAGGCCAAGAGACGGTACTCCAGGATCGCCGACCGCTTCAGCAACAGCAGAGACTCCAGGAACCTGTGGCGAGGGATCCAATCCTTAACGGACTACAAGCCCTCTCCGCAGACCTGCGACAGCTCCACCCCTCTGCTGAACGAGCTGAACGACTTCTTCGCCCGCTTTGAGGCAGACAACAGCACCCCGGCACAGAAGACCCCACCCTCTCCCGGCGACCAGGTGTTCACGCTATCCCCAGATAGCGTGAGGCGATCCCTCAAAGGGACACACCCACGGAAAGCCTCTGGTCCCGACAACATTCCCGGTCGTGTACTGAGGGACTGTGCTGAGGAGCTCACAGATGTCTTTACAGACATCTTCAACACCTCGCTGAGCCAGGCTGTTGTCCCCACATGCCTCAAAGCCACCACCATCATCCCGGTGCCGAAAAAGTCGTCTCCCTCCTGCCACAATGACTACCGCCCAGTCGCACTCACTCCCATCCTCATGAAGTGCTTCGAGCGGCTAGTCATGCAACACATCAAGTCTGCCCTCCCCCCCACCCTGGACCCTTTCCAGTTCGCATATCGGTCCAATCGTTCGACCGATGATGCCATCTCCTCTGCCCTCCACTCTGCCCTCACCCACCTGGATTCAAAAGACTCATATGTCAGAATGCTGTTCATCGACTTTAGCTCAGCATTCAACACAATCATCCCCCAGCAGCTCATTCACAAACTGGACCAGCTAGGACTCAACACCTCCCTGTGCAACTGGCTGTTGGACTTCCTGACGGGAAGACCACAGACCACATCACACTACCTGAGCCACTCAAAAAGTTGAGTGCACGCTGGCGCGTCTAGCTGCCGCTACTCACTGGCTGTTTTTTTACTTTTTACTGAGTTTAGTTAGCTCACCTGGCTTCTCGGTTAGAAATGTTGTCCGCTAAGTTTCTCTTCTGGTCGGCACTAGCCTGGATTACAATTTCCATATTCCATCGTCCCGTGGCTGGTCTTCTCCAGTACTCGGCTGCTGAGTTTTCCCATTCCATCCTCCTCAATAGATTATCCTCCATTGGCATCACTGGCATCCCCCTTGACTGGTTCCACTCCTACTTCTCAGGCCGCACTCAGTTCATCCAACTCAAATCCTTCCGTTCCCATCCCTCCCCGGTTTCCTCTGGTGTCCCCCAGGGCTCTGTCCTGGGTCCCCTCCTCTTCATCACTTACCTCCTTCCCCTCGGCCTAATTTTCCGCAAATTTAATATTCTTTTCCACTGCTTCGCGGATGACACCCAGCTCTACCTCTCTACCCAACCCAACTCCATCCTCCCCCCCTCCTCCCTGACAGATTGCCTCTCCGAACTTCATACCTGGTTCACCTCCAATATCCTCAAACTCAACAGTGATAAAACTGAAATCCTCCTAGTTGGTACCAAATCCACTTTATCCAAAGTCAACAGTTTTTCTCTCTCCATCAACAGCTCCATAGTTTCCCCCTCCCCCCTGGTGAAGAGTCTGGGTGTCATCCTCGATGGCTCACTCTCCTTCAAATCCCACATCAACATCACCACCCGCACTGCCTATTTTCATCTCCGTAACATTAATCGCCTCCGTCCTTCCCTCACCCCCCACACCACCTCTATTCTTGTACACAGTCTTGTCACCTCCCGCATCGATTATTGCAACTCCCTCCTCTATGGTCTCCCCCAGAAATCCCTCCATAAGCTCCAACTGGTCCAGAACTCAGCTGCCCGCATCATTTCCCAAACCCCCTCTTTCCACCATATCACTCCCATCCTTCAGCAACTCCCCTGGCTTCCGGTCAACTTCCGCATCAATTACAAAATTCTCCTTCATACCTTTAAGGCCATCCACAACCTCGCCCCTCCCTACCTGTCTGACCTCCTTCACACTGCCACCTCCATCCGCTCCCTCAGATCCTCCTCTTCCATCCACCTCACCGTCCCCTCTGCCCGGCTCACCACCATGGGGAGCAGAGCTTTCAGCCGCTCTGCCCCCAAACTCTGGAACGCACTCCCACCTGAAATCCGAAACATCGTCTCCCTCCCACAGTTCAAATCCTCACTAAAAACCCATCTTTTCAGGACAGCGTTCTCTCTTTAGTTTTATTGTTGTTTTTACTTGCACTTTTAATGTTTTTATTATTTGCCTGTTCTTAATTTGTAAAGTGTCCTTGTGTGTCTTCAAAGGCGCTCCCAAATAAAATGCATTATTATTATTATTATTACAGACTGTTCGGGTCGGCAGCAGCACCTCCAGCACCATCACACTGAACACGGGGGCCCCCCAAGGATGTGTGCTGAGCCTCCTCCTATTCACCCTGCTGACCCACGACTGCACACCAACATCCAGCTCCAACATCTTCATCAAGTTTGCGGATGACACGACTGTGGTGGGTCTCATCAACAACGGCGATGAGACGATCTACAGGAGTGAGGTGAACAGGCTGGCTACGTGGTGCAAGGACAACAATCTCCGTCTGAATGTGGAGAAGATGAAGGAGATTGTTGTGGACTTCAGGAAAATGCACACACCATGCTCCACTGATCATCAACGATGCTACACTGGAGAGGGTGAGCAGCACCAAGTTCCTGGGTGTGCACATCTCCGAAGACCTGTCATGGAACCATAACACCGCATCACTGGCCAAAAAAGCCAACCAACGCCTGTACGTCCTCCGCAAACTAAAAAGAGCTGGGGCCTCATCCACCATTATGCACACCTTCTACAGAGGCACCATCGAGAGCCTCCTGACCAGCTGCATCACTGTGTGGTACGGTGCCTGCACTGTGTCCTGCCGCAAGACACTGCAGCGCATAGTGAGAGCAGCTGAGAGGATCATCGGTGTCTCTCTCTCCCCCATTTTGGACATTTACAACACCCGCCTCACCGGCAAAGCCATCAGGATTGCTGGTGACCCCACCCACCCATCCCACAGTATCTTCAGTTTTCTGCCGTCGGGGAGGAGACTGCGGAGTCTGCGGGCCAAAACCAGCAGGCTCAAGGACAGCTTCTTTCACCAAGCTGTCTGGAGGCTCAACTCCCTCCCTGTTCTGCCCCTGCCCCCCCCCCCCCTCCCCCCCCCCCCCTCCTCTGCCCCCCTGCCACAGACTCTTAACCCTGCACCCACCTCGGACCATTGCCCTCCCGCCACCACTCACAAACTCTCATCCTGACTGACACTTTAAAATTGTCCTTTGACTGTTTTAAATATATTTTGCACTATTTTTTGCACTATTCAATTTTCCATTTATATACGCACTACCTCACTTTTTCGTACTTTTCTGTGTTTCTGTGTTTTTGTCTGTACGGTGTCCGTTTGTCTGTCCATTGTTTATTTTGCACCAGGTCTGAGAGGACTGCAATTTCATCTGTGCTATATGCCTGCCATGTAGCACATTTGACAATAAAGATACTTGAATCTTGAATCTTGAAAATTTCCATTCCTAGCTCAGTAATGGGGGGGTCTGTTATGATTTTTTTTTTTTTTAAACGCTGACACCCGGGGTCTTTATTAATTTCCATTCCTAGCTCATTAATGGGGGGGTCTGTTCTGAAAATTATTATTTTATTTTTTTTTTCTAATCGCTGACACCCGGGGTCTTTAGAAATTTCCATTTTTAGCTCAGTAATGGGGGGGTCTGTTATGATTTTTTTAATTCTTTTTTTTTCTTTTTTTTTTTTAAAGGCTGACACCCGGGGTCTTTATAAATGTCCATTCCTAGCTCAGTAATGGGGGTTCTGTTATGATTTTTTTTTTTTTTTTTTTTTTAAACGCTGACACCCGGGGTCTCTAGAAATTTCCATTCCTAGCTCAGTAATGGGGGGGGCTGTTATGATTTTTTTTTTTAAACATTGACACCCGGGATCTCTAGAAATTTCCATTCCTATCTCAGTAATGGGGGGGGGGGCTGTTATGAATTTTTTTTTTTTCTTTCTTTTAAAATGCTGACACCCGGGGTCTCTAGAAATTTCCATTCCTAGCTCAGAAATGGGGGGGCTGTTATGGTGTTGTTACTAGAATTGCATTCCCTAGCACAGTAATGTTTTGTTTTTGTTTTTTTTCAAAGTAAGACTAACGGGTCCGTCTGTCCGCACGTTAACATCTGGAGGGAATCGAACCGGCGACCCTGCGGTTGGTGGATGACCCGCTCTGTCCCTCCACTCTAACCACTGAGCCACCATCACCTTGGATGTCTTGTCTTGTGTATTTATCTCTGTATGTATGCATAAGATAAGATAAGATAAGATATTCCTTTATTAATCCCCCTTAGGAGAAATTCACAGTGACCAGCAGTACAGGGGATAGATGTGCAGTAAGAGCCTGGCTAAAGTCAATACACAATAAACAATAAATTAGATTAAATATGAGCTCTTAAGTCAGGTCGGTGACGAGTGAGAACCTGTATGCATACTAGCGTCCTTGATAGCTGTTTATGGTGCAAAATGCAAAATAGATAGATAGTGCAAATATGCGGAAAGTGCAAGGTGCAAGATGTGCAAATTAATACAGGTAATCCAGGTACAACATATGAATAGACCTGGAATAACAACGGCTAGGGCACAGTCCAAGGTGTTTGGTGTGGTGTATGTGAATGAGAAGTTCAGTCCATTCCATTTGTCTGGTGGTGTTGGAGCTTCCTGAGCCTGATGGTTGGTGGGATGAAGGAGCGCCCAAGCACTTTGAGGCACTTGGCTGAGTGAGCATGTGGCTGAACGTGTTCCTGAGTTGCTTCAGTTCGGCATAGTGAGGGTGAGAGGGTAGTTCCGGGTCGCCAGCAGCTTTTCCCTCGTCCTCCTCACTGCCGCCGCCTCCACACAGTCCAGCTTCATCCCCACTGCAGAGCTCGCCTTCCTCCCCGGCTTGTACAGCTTCCTGGCACCACCTCTCCCAATGCTTCCTCCCCAGCACACGGCAGTGAAGAAGGTGACACTGGCCACCGCAGGCTGGTAGACCATCCGTAGCAGCCTGGTGCACACAATGAGAGATGACAGATGGGCAGTGGTTAACAATGAGATGAACAGACATAAGATGAGAATGGCTAGTAAAACAGCCTGGGGTGTGTGGTGTGGTATACAAATCCATTATCTGGTGGTGCTGGCGCTTCCGAGACGTTGGGAGCGGGTAGTTGAGGTATTGTAGAGCCTGATAGCTGATGGGATGAAAGAGCCCCCCAAGCACTTTGAAGCACGTGGCTGAGTGAGCCTATGGCTGAACGTGCTCCTGAGTTGCCTCAGCTCGGCATAGAGAGGGTGAGAGGGGTTGTCCAGGATCGCCTGCTGCTTTCCCCTCATCCTCCTCTCTGTCACCGCCTCCACACAGTCCAGCTTCATCCCCACCACGGAGCTCGCCCTCCTCACCAGCTTGTTCAGCTTACTGGCCCCACCGCTCCCGATGCCTCCTCCCCAGCACACGACGGCGAAGAAGGTGACACTGGCTACCACCGACTGGTAGAACATCCGTAGCAGCCTAGTGCACACATTGAAGGATCTGAGCCTCCTCAGGAAGAACAGCCTGCTCTGTCCCTTCCTGTAGAGGGCCTCGGTATTGTCAGACCAGTCCAGTTTGTTGTTTAGGTGCACCCCAAGGAACTTGCAGGTATCCACCATCTCCACCTCTTCCCCCATTATGGAAACCGGTAATGGGGGACTCTTTCTGCGTCTGAAGTCCACCACCAGCTCCTTGGTTTTCCCTGTGTTGAGCTGAAGGTGGTTCCCGTCACACCATCCCACAAAGTTCTTAACTAGTTCCCTGTACTCCTCCTCCTCGTTGTCTGTGATGCATCCAACAATGGAGGAGTCATCCGAGAACTTCTGCAGGTGGCATGTTCGGGAGTTGTAGCAGAAATCCGAGGTGTAGAGGGTGAACAGGAATGGTGAAAGTACAGTTCCCTGGGGTGTGCCGGTGTTGCTAGTCACCATGTCCGACAAGCAGTGTCGCAGTCTGACATACTGCGGTCTGTCTGTGAGGTAGTCCGTAATCCATGCCACCATGTCAGGGTCGACCTGCATCACCAGGAGCTTCTCAGCCAGCCGGTCTGGCTGGACGGTGTCAAAAGCACTGGAGAAGTCGAAGAACATGATTCTCACCATGCTCTGTGGCCTCTCCAGGTGTGTGTAAGCTCTGTGAAGCAGGTAGATGATGGCATCCTCCACGCCGATGTGGGTCTGGTACGCAAACTGCAATGGGTCCAGGCAGTCGCGCACCCTGGGCTTGAGATGGTCCAGAACCAATCTCTCAAAGGTCTTCATGACGTGTGACGTTAGTGCCACAGGTCTGAAGTCCCCTGGAGCGTTGGGACGACCCTTCTTCGGCACAGGGACTACGCAGGAAGTCTTCCATAGAGTTGGTACCTTTTTCAGCCTTAGGGAGAGGCCGGAAAGGTGCGTGAACACTCCTGCCAGCTGCTCCGCACAGATCTTGAGCACCCTCGGGCTGATGTCGTCGGGTCCTCTGGCCTTGTTAGGCCTGATCCTTGTGAGCTGCCGTCTCACGTGGCTGGTGCTGATGGTTGGGGTTGTTATTACTGGGGTCACAGGTGTAGTCGGGGGTGTGGTGAGGGGGTGACTGTCCTCAGGGCCGGACATTGGTCCAGCCTCCCTGTGAGTGTGGAACGGGAGAGAGAGGGAGGGTGGTGCTGGGAGGGGAGGTGCAGACGCTGCCATGCCCGGATCTGGTGGTCCAGCAGGGAGATGAGTAGGGCAGGAGGGGGGAAGGGGAGTTGAAGGTCTGGCCTCAGTTGGTGAGTCAAATCTGTTGAAAAACAGGTTTAACTCATCGGCCCATTCCTTTGTCCCCTCCTGTGATCCTCCGGCAGTGTTCATGCCGGTGATGGTTTTCACCCCTGCCCAAACCTCTCGGGAGTTGTTCTGCTGCAGCTTCTCCTCTATCCTGCTTTTGTAGCAGGCCTTAGCCCTCCTCAGTTCCCTCCTCAGCTCTCTTTGTATCTCCCTCTGTGTGTCCTCATTGTCTCCTACCATGAAGGCCCTCCTCTTACGGTTCAACAGGACTTTGATGTCCCTGTTGATCCAGGGTTTGCTGTTAGGGAAGCAGCGGACCTTCTTGGTGAGGACAACACTCTCCTCACAGAACTTTATATAGTCTGTGACGCATTGAGTGAGACCCTCAATGTCATCACCGTAGTCTTCCTGAAACATCCTCCAGTCTGTTGTCCTGTAGCACTCCCTCAGGGCCTCCTCAGCCTCCTCAGACCACTGCTGCACAGTCCTGGTGGTGATGGGCTGTCTCCTCACAAGAGGCTTATATGTAGGAGACAGTAGAATCAAGCAGTGATCTGATTTGCCCAGGGGGGGGAGGGCTGTTGCACTGTATGCCCCCTTAACATTGGCATACAGTAAGTCCAAGGTCTTATCTCCTTTGGTGCTGCAGGTTACATACTGGGTGAAGTCAGTCAGTGTCTTTGATATATTTACATGATTAAAGTCTCCGTTTACTATAATAAGAGCGTTGGGATGTCTAGTCTGCAGGTCTGCGACGGAAGAATGAATGACGTCACAAGCCCACGCCGCTACGGCCGATGGTGGAGTGTAAACAATAACAACAATGGCTGCCGAAAACTCACGGGGCAGATAGTACGGTCTCAGTCCCACCGCTAACAGCTCTACATCAGGCGTGCACGTGATTTCCTTCGTGGTAACATGTCCCGGGTTGCACCATTTGGAGTTAACAAAGACGGCAAGTCCGCCACCCGACTTCTTACCGCTCTGTTTGTCCCTGTCCGCCCGAACTAGCGTGAAGCCGGCTAGTTCCACTGAGCAGTCTGGTATGTTCCCGTTCAGCCATGTCTCCGTCAGGCACAACACACTGCATTCCCGGTACTCGCGCTGTCCAGTAGTGAGGGCTGATAGTTCGTCCATCTTGTTGGGCAGTGAGCGAACGTTCCCCATGATAACTGAGGGAAGACGGGGCTTGTATCTCCACTTCCTCTCCATCTTCTTGTTCCTCACCATGGCTCCTGCTCTAGTCCCACGCCGCTTTATCCTCAGCTCTTTCGGGATCCCCCCCGGGCACACCGCTGGTCGATCCCGGAACTGAAGGAGCTCGTCCCGCGAGTAAGCGCCGGTCCATTGTTGTTGTTGTTTAGCGATCGTGGTGATCGCCCTGCACATACTAGTTATTGTTCAACCCGTTTAAGAGCCCTTATATAAGCCTAAACATGTTACCAAAGCCTAGTGCTAAAGTTCTAAAGTACTATATAGATTTAAGTTAAAAAAATAAATAATAATCTAAGAAAAAAGGAAAATAGATCGGGAGCTGCTGTGTCGGGCTGCCACTCGCTGCGGCGCCGGAACCGGAAAAAGCATGTATGCATGTATGCGGTACTGTCGTCTTTCTTCGTTCTTTGTTCCATTGTGTAAGCGACTTTGGGTCTTTGAAAAGCGCTATACAAATAAAATGAATTATTAAAACAGAGAAGTGCAAAATAATGTCAGTTAATTTAAATGCACACACACACACAGACATACATACACCATACATATCACACAATGACATACAGTTATAACATTGCATGTTATACACACAAAACTACTGCAACTACAGAATGAAATACACACAGAAACACATACACAGGCACACAAACGCACACGTCTGCACACCCATTATTGCACCAGAACTCTTTACAAATGTGACTGGAAAGTTGTGTTGCTCATCTCATTCTGTGTGTGCGTAATCAGGTTCGTAAATTTGTGACCTAATCTCTCAATGCATACTGAGATTTGTGAATGTGTACAGGAATCAGCAAACGTGTATTCAGAATGTGTGACATCAGATTCATAAAGATGTAACACATAGATCTGTAGATGTACAAACAAATCAGAAAATGTGTAGATACTACAGATAGATACTATAGACTGTCACAAGTCAGGCCCGCACAGAAATTTGAACCCAGGTCTCTGCAGTGAAAGGTCGCGATCAATCCCCTGTACTACCCTCAGAAGTTAAATAGAAGGACCAAAATACAGAGAAATCAGGATCAGGTTCTCTTTACTGAGTCTAAAAAAAAACAGTCACGCAAACTTTGTGGAAAAAATGACAAACTTCTCACAAGGCTAGGTGAAGGCAATCAAACAGAAAAAGGGCAAAGCCCAACAATTCAACAAAAGGCAAAAAGGTAACAAAAGTCTTCAATGACCAGCAAAAACAGAGGTACACTTATAGTACAGGTGGTACACCAGAGAACTCAGCAAAGTTAAGAGCACACACATACTCTTTAAATACCCTGACTAATCACAGTCAAACAGGTGTAATCACTCAATCACATGAGCAGAGCAAATCAGGTGATTAACGAAAGACGTACAAAAAAAAAGGTACAAATGAGGACATCTCACCTTTGCTCACGCAGTGAAACGGCGGAGGAGAGGGAAACGTGCCGGTGCCCTTGTGCGTCTTCGCCAGCGCGGATTACGCACACCTCTACCGGGAATATTTCTCTCCAACGTGCGTTCACTGCCCAACAAACTGGACGAATTACAACTGCTGTTGGGAAAAAACGGGGACTTTTCTTCATCTGCTGTTTTGTGCTTCACGGAGACGTGGCTTTGTGGTTTAATACCAGACTCTGCGCTGCAGCTGGCAGGCTTCCAACTCTTCAGAGCGGACAGAGACGCAGAACTCTCCGGCAAAACTAAAGGTGGAGGAATCTGTTTTTACATCAACAGTAGTTGGTGCAACAACGTGACGGCGATCTAGCAGCACTGTTCTCCTGATCTGGAATCTTACATCATAAACTGTAAGCCTTTTTATTCACCCCGTGAGTTCGCTTCATTCATTCTGGTCGGTGTTTACATTCGACCGTCGGCCAACGTGCAGGACGCACTGCGCATGCTCGCCGACCAGATACTTTGTGTGGAGCGTACCAACATTCTGGATCACTGTTACACCACAGTCAGGGATGCCTAGTCGCAGGAGTGCTGCACTGGGACATTCTGACCACGTCATGGTCCACCTGATTCCTGCGTACAGGCAGAAAATAAAGCTTTGAATATGCTGTATTCCAACACCAACCAGGGTGAGTTACAACAATGACAAACCCTGGTTCACAGCCAAACTCAGAAGGTTAAGGTTGGATAAGGAAGTTGCCTTCAGGAGTGGGGACAAAGACAGATATAAAGAGGCGAAGTACAAGTTTAGCAAGGCGGTGAAAGAGGCTAAACGACTGTACTCTGAGAAGCTCCAACACCACTTCTCAGCCAACGACTCTGCGTCTGTCTGGAAAGGGCTTAGGCAAATCACCAACTACAAGCCTAAATCCCCCCATTCCATCAACGACCATCGTCTGGCCAATGACCTAAACGAATTCTACTGCCGCTTTGAAAGACAAAGGGACAGTCCTGCAACCATCCCCCATGACACCTCCCAACAGCTCCAGTGTATCACCTCCACCTCCCACACCTCAGTGGGGGCCTGGGCACCTCCACCAATGCCCAACTTAAAGGTCCCCCCCTCGACCCCCCCACCCACCTCGGCGACGACTCTTTCCATCCACGAGAGGGACGTCAACAAACTCTTCAGGAGACAGAACCCTCGAAAAGCTGCTGGACCGGATTCTGTCTCCCCATCCACTGCGCTGTCTCCAGTGTTCACAGACATTTTCAACACCTCACTGGAGACATGTCACGTGCCAGCCTGCTTCAAGACCTCTACCATAATTCCTGTCCCTAAGAAGCCAAGGACCACAGGACTTAATGACTTCAGACCCGTCGCCCTGACCTCTGTGGTTATGAAGTCCTTTGAGCGCCTTGTGCTCACCTTAAAGACATCACAAACCCCCTCCTGGACCCCCTGCAGTTTGCCTACAGAGCCAACAGCAGGGATGCAAAGGCATCTACAGTCAAAAAAGAGAGAGGCATCACGCCGACGCCCCCCCCCCCCCCGCGCTCGAGAGGTATCACCCAAACACCCGGCCTCCCTGACCCCCCCCCACACACACACACACACACACACACACACACGACATTGACAAACACACCCATGATTCACCCTGATGTTTTATTCATTCAGTAGTATTTCAACCCCCCTCTAGCTGGTTGTCAGTTCATCTTTACTCCTTCTTCCTCGCCACTTCCTGCAGGTTCTGTAATGACTTCTTTCTTGCTCATTCTGAAAATGAATGCAAAGACAAGGTTTTTTTTAGCACAACAATATTAATATTTCAATGAAAATGAATGCCATTGATAGCCTATAGCATACAAAGGGGTGTCAATATCCCTTGTCAACCCATACTCACTTTATATCCCTCTATAAAATGAATGCAAAGACAACTTTCTTCATTATTTCCAAGATAAAATTGACTCCATTAATAACACAATTCTCTCCATGCCACCCACTGCTGTGGAGCTGCCATCACCTGTCCTTCCAGTCACTGGTCTCTCCACCTTTGCTCCAACCAACACAGCTGCTGTGACTGAATTGGCCAACCAGATGAGGAACACCACCTGCTCTCTTGACCATCTCCCAACACCTTTGGTCAAGATCTGCCTACCTGCCTTGGTGCCTTCCATCACAGCCATCATCAATACATCCCTCAGCACCGGGATAGTTCCAGATGAACTCAAACATGCAGCTGTCACTCCCGTTCTCAAGAAAGTAGGTGCAAACCCATCTGAGCTGTCTAACTTCAGGCCCATTTCCAACCTCCCCTTCCTGGCCAAAGTCCTAGAGCGTGTTGTCTCCGGCCAGCTACAACAGCACCTGACTGACCAAGACCTTCTTGAACCCTTCCAGTCTGGATTCAGAGCAAGACACAGCACTGAGACGGCCTTAGTGAGGGTCACCAACGACCTGCTGCTGTCTACTGACTCTGGTGCTAACTCTATCCTGATCCTCCTGGACCTGAGTGCAGCATTTGATACGGTCAACCACAACATCCTCCTGGACCGTATGAAGGACCTCCTCGGCCTAACTGGATCAGCTCTTGAATGGTTTCGCTCCTACCTCTCTGGCCGCTCCCATCATGTCACCATTGGGTCCAGCATGTCAGAAAGCATGATGATTCACCAAGGTGTTCCACAAGGCTCGGTCCTTGGGCCGTTGCTCTTCTCCATCTACATGCTTCCACTGGGTAGCATCATCCGAAAATACGGCCTTGGCTACCACTGTTATGCTGATGACACACAACTATATGTGTCCACCACCAACAGCAACATTCAAAAAGCCACCTCACTCCTCGCCAGCTGCCTGCAGGATATCAAAGCCTGGATGCAACTAAGCTTTCTCCAATTAAACTGTGGCAAAACAGAGGCGATCCTCCTTGGCACCAAGACCACGCTAAAACAGCTTGCTAATTTTTCTCTGGATATTGATGGCGTCCAGGTCCTCCCCTCAACACAGGTTCGCAACCTGGGAGTCTGCCTTGACAACCAGCTCTCGTTTGAGGCTCACATCAAGCAGGTCACAAAAGTCTCCTTTTTCCATCTGAGGAATATTGCTCGCATTCGCCGTTACCTCTCACAACCTGCTGCAGAGCGCCTCATCCACGCTTTCATATCCTCCCGCTTGGACTACTGCAACGCCCTTCTTGTGGGAGCAACGGACAAGACCATCAACCGGCTGCAGTATGTCCAAAACTGTGCTGCTAGGCTCCTTACCCACACCTCTCCCCGTGAGCACATCTCCCCTGTGCTCTTCAAACTACACTGGCTCCCCATCCGCCAACGTATTAACTACAAGGTCCTTGTACTTGCTTACCAAGCCATCCACTCCAGCAGTCCATCCTATCTCTCAGAACTCATCACTGTATCCCGGCCCACACGCACCCTACGCTCCTCTAACTCCACCACCCTTCTACAGCCTCGCTACAGGCTAGTCACCATGGGAGGACGGGCCTTCAGCTGTGCTGCACCTGCACTCTGGAACAATCTCCCCACCTCCGTTAGAGAGGCCAAGTCCATTTATTCTTTCAAATCACTCCTCGAAACTCACATTTTTAAAATCACTTACAAGAACTTCATATGACTTTTTTTTTTTTTTTTTTTTTTTGTTGTGAAGCGCATTGGGTCCTAGAAATGCACTATACAAGACTGATTTATTATTATTATTATTATTATTATTATTATTATAGAGCCTAGTCTGAACGTTCCAGTTGCACAAGACACGTTGAAACGACGTCTCTTTTCTAATATGCAATAGGCTAGCCTATGCGTTATGCTCAATGCACGTTCATAAGACGTTCATAAGACGTGTTTAGCGTCAATTCCTTAGCCAACGTTTAACACTAGGCCTTAGCCTTCCTTAGCCAATGTTTAACACTAGGCCCCACTACCAGCCAGCAGAAACATGAAGAAACACGAAACCAAATGACAGACGGAACTTCGTTTTATTAGCCTATGCGTTTTGCGATTGCATTGGCGCAAACTGTAGGCATGCAGTCATAATTCCTCGTCGTAATGTATGGCTATATATTACTTGGAAATTTAGCCTACTTTCTGTCGGCCTACTAACGTTTATCTCGAACATGCAAAGGCGAGAGAATGGGTGGTTAACGATAGGCAAAGTTTAAAAATAATACAATTCGAACTTTCAATGCTGAGCGAACTAAAATGATCCCAAATGCCTTTTACACGTTGGACTCTACCTGATATCTTACGAAAAGTAACCACAAGCACCATAGATATAAGTATATGTATGCACATGATTAATTAACGAAAAAATATAGATATCCTTACCTCGGGTGATCTCACCGCTTGCCGGGAAACAGGAGAATGCGCATCAATGTTATGGGAGCTTCGCCAATCAGATTGGCCATGTGTCATGTATCCAGCAGGGGGAAACAAATGCCCCCCCCCCCCCCCCCCCCCCAAAAAAAAAAAACTCTTCGGATTTGCAAGATTCACACAAGTCACCCGAAATGACGTGAAAAAAGCGGGAGCCGCCGAAAAGCGAACTGTTTGCATCCCTGCAACAGGTCTGTAGACGATGCAGTCAACTTGGCCTTCCACTTCATCCTCCAGCACCTGGACTCCGCAGGAACCTACGCCAGGATCCTGTTTGTGGATTTCAGCTCTGCTTTCAATACCATCATTCCGGCTCTGCTTCAGGAGAAGCTCTCCCAGCTTAGTGTGCCTGACTCCACCTGCAGGTGGATTACAGACTTCCTGTCTGACAGGAAGCAGCATGTGAAGCTGGGAAAACACATCTCCGACTCACAGACCATCAGCACCAGTTCCCCTCAGGGCTGTGTACTTTCTCCTCTGCTCTTCTCCCTGTACACAAACAGCTGCACCTCCAGTCACCAGTCCGTCAAGCTTCTAAAGTTTGCGGATGACACCACCCTCATCGGACTCATTTCTGATGGTGATGAGTCTGACTACAGGTGGGAGGTAGACCATCTGGTGACATAGTGCAGCCGTAACAACCTAGAGCTCAATGCTCTAAAGACAGTGGAGATGGTTGTGGACTTCAGGAAGTACTCAGCCTCACCTGCCCCCATTACCCTCTGCGACTACACAATTGACACTGTGGAGTCTTTCCGCTTCCTGGGAACTGTCATCTCCCAGGATTTCAAGTGGGAGCTGAACATCAGCTCCCTCATCAAGAAAGCCCAGCAGAGGATGTACTTCCTGAGGCAGCTGAAGAAATTCAACCTGCCCAGGACAATGATGGTGCACTTCTACTCCTCCATCATTGAGTCCATCCTCACCTCCTCCATCACCATCTGGTTCGCTGCTGCCACCGCCAAGGACAAGGGCAGACTGCAGCGCGTCATTCCGTCTGCAGAGAAGGTGATTGGCTGCAATCTGCCATCGCTCCAGGACCTGTACACCTCCAGGACCCTGAGGCGTGCAGGCAAGATTATGGCCGACCCCTCCCACCCCGGTCACACACTCTTTGCGGCACTCCCCTCTGGCAGGAGGCTGCAGTCCATCAGGACCAAAACCTCACGGCACAAGGACCTTGAAAGCTCTCTCTGCCTCAGGCGACCAGGAGAAGGGGGTGTTGCTTTTCCGAGTTAATACAGTGATGGGAGCAGCGATGGAGCTGAATCCTCGGATGAACTTCCTATAGAAGTTTGCGAACCCTAAGAAGCTTTGAGTCTCTTTGATAGACGTAGGGACAGGCCAGTCCCAGACAGCCTGTGCCTTCTTCAGATCCATCTGAATCCTCTCCTCTGAATTGATGAAGCCTAGGAAAGACACCTCTCAAACGTGGAACTCACACTTCTCAGGTTTAACGAAGAGGTGGTTCTTAAGCAAATGGCTCAGGACAAGATGGACTTGCTGGACATGTTGACGGAGATCCTTAGAGAAGATTAGAATGTCGTCCAGATAAATAAAGACAAATTTGTTCAACATGTCCCGTAAGGCATCGTTGATCAGAGCTTGGAACACCGCCGGAGCATTGGTGAGTCCAAAAGGCATGACCCGGTATTCGTAATGGCCCGTAGGAGTGTTGAACGCCGTCTTCCATTCGTCCCCATTCGTCCCCAAATACGGACCAGCTGATACGCATTGCGGGGATCCAGCTTGCTAAAGATGGTCGCTCCCTGGAGCAGCTCAAAGGCTGAAGCAATGAGCGGAAGTGGATAGCGGTTCCTGACTGTGATCTTATTGAGTCCCCGATAATCAATACATGGCCAAAGGCCGCCGTCCTTCTTGCAAACAAAAAAGAAGCCTGCACCAGCTGGCCAGCAGGCGGGTCGGATGAAGTCAGAAGCCAGCGCCTCCCTGTATTGGTGCATGGCCACTCGCTCAGGAGCAGACAGAGAAAAAATGTGGCCTCTAGGGGGACAGGTTCCAGGTAACAGGTATATGGCACAATCATAGGGTCTGTGGGGTGGGAGGGCTGTTGCTCTTTTCTTGCTAAAGACCTCACTCAAGTCGTGGTACTCCGAGGGCACTTGGGAAAGCTTGGGAGATTCGGTAATCTCAGGGGTCTTGAGAAGAGGCAGGTAGCATGGCAGGTTGGGCCCCACTCAAGTATGGTACGAGTCTTGCGACTGGATAAGGTGGAAAGACAGCTCTTCCTTGTGATTTTCTATCTGCACTCTCACTGCAGAGGTCGTCTGGTTTACTAAACCCGGACCCAAAGGACGGCCATCAAACGCCATCACGGATTGAGGAGGATCTAGGCTCAGGGACGGGATGTTGAGACGTTGTGCCAGGGATAGATCCATAAAGTTCCCTGCGGCTCCAGAGTCAATGAAGGCTTGAAGAGTGTGTTTCTGATGACCCCAGGAGATGTAATGCGAACAAAGAGGCCCGAGCCCGGATACCGAGGAGATGAGGATACCCCCTTCATAACCCCTCTTCGGCTGGACGGGGCTTGGCTTTTCCCGCCAATCCTGGACAGGCGTTGCGGAAATGTCCTGGCTTCCAACAATACAGGCACAGGTTGTCCCTCATTCTTCGGTCACGTTCTGCCTGGGTTAATCTTGTTCCACCAAGCTGCATAGGCTCCGGAACACCTTCAGAGAGCTGAGGAGCCTGGCTGGCGCTGGTTAGCGGTTCTGGGAGGAACCTTCGTGGGGCTTGAGATCGCTCTCGGAGACGGCTGTCCACACGGATGACTCGGGAGGTCAGTAACTCCAAATCTTCAGCCTGCTCCCATGATGCAAGCTCGTCCTTAATACGGTCTGCCAGGCCATAAAAGGTTGCCTGCAGGGCCTGGTCTCCCCAACCACTCTCAGCTGCAAGGGTCCGGAACTGGATAGCGTAGTCAGCTGCAGACTGGTTGCCCTGTCAAAGATCTAGAAGTTTCTTGGCTGCCATGCGACCAGTGACTGTAGGGGCGAAGACCTTCATCATCTCCCTTGTAAAGGCAAAGCTCTCTCAGGGCCTTTACAAGGGAGAGGATGAAGGTCTTCGCCCCTACACAGGCGGGACTGTCAGCTTCCCCTTCAGCAACAGGGGCTACCTTGGAGTGGTCTGTGGGGTAAGCAGCCCGTTGTAGATCAAAGGTAAGTTGGCATTAGGTCAGAAAGGCATTCTTCAGGATCTCCACTATACCTTTCTGAAGTAGGCAACCTTGGCTCATGGTGGGGTGCCGGAGGAGGAGCTGGGCAGACTGGAGGAGCAGGATCCGGTGAGGGAGCTAGAGGCCAGACTTGGAGGGCTTGAAGGATCTCTCTCAGCATTGTTCCATGATGATCCATCTCCACATGCTGATGAACTAAAGTCTGTTCGTGTCGCTGCATAGTAGCCATCAGTTAGTGAATGGTAGTATCCAGGTCAGGAAGAAGGACTCGCTCTGCTTGATCCATCTTTGTTGGCGGAGTTCTTCTGTCACGAGTGAGGCCCGTACAGGGATTTGAACCCGGGTCGCAGGAGTGAAAGGTGGCGATCAATCCCCTGTACCACCCTCAGAAGTTAAATAAAAGGACCAAAATGCAGACGAATCAGGATCAGGTTCTCTTTACTGAGTCTAAATAAAAAAAAGTCAGGCAAACTTTGTGGAAAAAATGACAAACTTCTCTCACAGGGCTAGGTGAAGGCAATCAAACAGAAAAAAAGGCAAAGCCCAACAATTCATCGAAAGGCAAAAAGGTAACAAAAGTCTTCAATGACCAGCAAAAACAGAGGTACACTTACAGTACAGGTGGTACACCGGAGAACTCAGCAAAGACCACAGCAGCAGCAGCATGGGAGATGACTAGCAACCACTACATTACTGAGCTAGGAATGTAATTCTAGTAACAACACCCAGGGGCGACGGTGGCTCAGTGGTTAGAGCGGGGGGACACCGCAGGGTCGGCAGTTTGATTCCCCTCCACATGTTGAAGTGTCCTTGAGACAGACAGACAGACAGACAGACTATTAGATGTGTATTAGAAAATCGACCCGATCGCTGTGCTGGGGGCCTCTCAGACCCTCCCTACATCAAGATAACAGGATGTCACTCACCTGTGGTCCGTTCCTCCCTCAGAGCCAAGCTGCTGTGTCTCCCTCAGTGCTCTCCATGTAACAACACACCTGTGGTCCGTTCCTCCATCAGAGCCAAGATGCTGTATCTCCCTCAGTGCTCTCCATGTAACAACACAACTACAAAAAACACATCCCTTAAAAAAACAAGAAAAGAAAAAGAGGAAAGGGAGGTTGTGTGCCAGTGCCGAGAACCTACCCTTAACCCCTTAACCCCTAACCGTAACCCACAATTGTGCTCAAGAATTTGTGAAAGACACATTTACAGATAGGGCTCCAGATGCTTTGACCTCTGTTCTACCTTCATGGAAAGAGGTACAAGATGCTGGAATAGGCCTACACCATTTCTTCACAACATGATGAATGTAGATGCCAACCTCATCAATAGGCACACCGGAAACTCTAAAAAACTCTTTTCCACAATAAATTACTTGCTGAAGCCACAATCACCCTCACTGACCAAAGCTACAGTTGAGCGATGCAACAGCTTTATTGACTTTTTTAGATCTAAAGTCAACAACATCCGCTCTCTGTTGCCCAGCTCCTCCTCTCCCTCACCTCCTGCTTCCAACCTCCAGGTAGAGAGTCTGCCATCCCTTCTTTGCTTCTCTGAGGTCCAGCAGAGTCACATTGAGAAAACCATCAGAGGAATGAAGCCGACCACCTGTTGTTTAGACCCCTTCCCATCTACTCTGCTTAAATCACACATCTCCATCCTCAGCACAATCATCACCCAGGTTGTTAACCTTTCACTTCAAACTGGTCATGTTCCACCTGCTCTCAAAGCTGCGGTCATTTGTCCCCTCCTAAAGAAACCCTCCCTGGACCCGGACAATCTTGCAAACTATAGGCCTATCTCAAATCTCTCCTTTCTATCCAAGGTACTTGTGAAAACGGTTGCCACACAGCTTTAGGACCACCTTACACATAACAATCTGTTTGAAAATTTTCAGTCAGGCTTTCGTTCAGCCCACAGCACCGAAACAGCCCTGCTCAGGGTGACAAACGACATTTTGATGACTGCTGATTCAGGGTCACCATCACTCCTCATCCTCCTGGACCTGACAGCGGCCTTCGACACCGTGGACCACACCATCCTCCTCGAGCGTCTCCATAACACAGCTAGACTGACAGACCACGCACTGCAATGGTTTAAATCCTATCTTTCAGATAGGACTGAACATGGCTCACTTGGAGGATGTGTATCCAGGCCGCTCCATGTCACCTGTGGCGTTCCTCAGGGGTCAGTCCTTGGCCCCATCCTTTTCACCATTTACATGCTTCCCCTCGGTCAAGTCATCAGCAAACATGGACTGTCCTTCCATTGTTATGCTGACGATACACAACTCTACATTAAAACTACCCCACACACCTCCACAGCCCTGTCATCCCTCACCTCCTGCCTTGAGGAAATCAAGGCATGGATGAGCAGCAACTCCCTCCAGCTGAACAGTAATAAAACGGAAGCACTCCTCATTGGTACCCCTCATCATGTCCACTCCTCATCCATCACTCAACTAACTTGAGTGAACTAACCTCAGCAACAAACCTGGGAGTTCGGTTCGACCCCCACCTGACCTTCAATGACCACGTAAAACATCTATGTAAGACTTCATTTTACCATCTCCACTATATTTCAAGACTTCGTCCCACTCTATCCCTCCCAGCAGCAGAACAACTGGTCCATGCCTTTATTTCCTCAAGGCTGGATTACTGTAATGGTCTCTTCATTGGGATACCATGCAAGACCATCCAGAAGCTACAATACATCTAAAAACAGCGCTGCCAGGGTCCTGATGAGAGCCCGTAAATACGAGCATATCACCCCCATCCTTCAATCACTGCACTGGCTCCCCGTCTCATCCCGGATCAACTACAGAATTCTGCTACTCACTCATAAATGCATCCATGAACACGCACCTACCTACCTCCAAGAACTCATCAATCTACAGTCCACTACCCGCACCTTCAGATCTACAAACACCCTGCTCCTCCAAATCTCCAGTACTAGGCTCTCCACCATGGGAGACCGAGCTTTCTGCTCAGCCGCACCACGCCTATGGAACAGTCTCCCAATCCAGATGAGGGCCATTCAGAACCTGGACTCTTTTAAAATAGGCCTGAAAACCTTTTTATTCAGAAAGGCCTATGGCTGCTAACAAGATGTTTTAACCTTGTCTTATAGTTTTTATTTTATTTTTTTTATTTTATTTTATTTTATTTATTTTTTTTATTTTTTTTTTTTATTATTGAGTATGCTTTTGTTTCCTTTACCTTGCTTTTAACTTTTTAACCTTGTAGCACTTTGAGATCTTTTAGATGAAAAGTGCATTAGAAATAAAATGCATTATTATTAGGGACCGAGCCTGTGAAACAGGACGAGGTCCCTATTGTAATTGGTCCGTTTGTTATTATTATTCTTTCAGGGATCTTTGACGTTGATTTTAACCCCCTGAACATATACGAAAACTCAATTTTTTTTGGCAAAGTTGTCAGGCCTGGTGAAAAATTTGATATTTTAGGCGTCACGTTCATGTTGTATACTAGGAAGACCTCTAGGTGGCGCTGTTTATGAGCAACAACCGTAACGCTAATAACTCCCGCATAGATTGTCGCACATTCAAAATCTTTATATCTACCCATGCGGGCAATCATGCTGCACCTCCTGATGTAGGCCACGCCCACTTCCGCCTGCCTTTTTTTTTTGCTATAACGCAAAAATGCAAAAAAAGTGCTGCAACGGGCTCAAAACATAGGGCTTTCTCCGATTCGCACGAAACTCGACATTTACCATCCCCAGACTGAATGATGACAAACTGTCATGTGAAGTATGTTGAAATTCTTTATACTAAGCGCGTCATAAAATTTTTTAGATGTGTCAATTTTACGTAAAAAAAGGAAGTGGACCATATCTCCACAATGCTATGTCCGTTCAACACCAAACTTGAGACCCTACTTTGGTATATGTCCCTCATGCATACTACAAAATTTCTGCTCATTGCCACTATGTGGCGCTCTTTAAAATCAAGAAGTTTATAACTCCACATTGGCAAGTGCAATTAACACAAAACTTGGTTTGCACATAGCCCATGGTGCCCTGAGGAGTGGCTCAAAAGGGGAAAAAAATTCTGCCACTGGATGGCGCTCTAAAAGCAGCGTAAATCACTGTGCAAACACCGTAATAGTTATGAATATGAAATTCACTGGACACGTGTATAGTGCTGCCCAAAGCTCACATACCAAAAATCGTGCTTGTCGTCGTAGAAGCGCCCCCTAAAGGCTTAAAAAACAACAGCCCCGACACCACGTTTGACCTACATGTATGAAACTCGGTAGGCACGTTACACAGGCCCAGACCTACAAAAAAGCCTCTTGGACCCATACCCCTCAACCCACCGGAAGTCAGATATTTGCATAAATGTTTTGCAATTTTTGCGTTTTATTTGAACGAACTCCTCCCAGGAGATTTGCCGGTTGGGCTTCAAATTAATTCTGTAGGTTCCCAACATGGAACTTTGGAAAAGTTGTGCTATTTGGGACTCTACGTCAAAGGGCGTGGCCACGGCGTTCCGTCAAAGTCGGCCATAATCAATTTTTTCGTTTTTTCCACGACACCGAGTTTCACCGATATGTATAAAACTCGGTATGGATATTAACCTGGCCTAGCCCTACAAAAAAGCCTATTGGAACGATACCAAAAAACCCACCGGAAGTCAGATATTTCCATTTAAATTTTTGCCATTTTCGATTTTCGCGTCCTATTTGAACGAACTCCTCCCAGGGGATTTGTCGCTTGGGCTCCAAATTTTTGGGGTAGATTCAGAAGATGGTTCTTACCAAAAGTTGTGCTATTTGCCACTCTACGTCGAAGGGCGTGGCCAGGTCGTGCCGTCAAAGTCGGCAATATTCAAATTTTGTCGTTTTTATACCCATGTTTGTGAACGAACTCCTCCCAAGGCAATTGTCTGTTCTGCTTCAAAATTGGTCAGTACATCTACAACGTGGTTCTTAACCAAAGTTGTGCTATTTACGACTCTACCTCGAAGGGCGTGGCCAGGGCGTGCCGTCAAAGTCGGCGATATTAAACTATGTCGTCTTTTATACCCATGTTTGTGAACGAACTCCTCCCAAGGGATTTATCTGTTCTGGTTCAAAATTGGTCAGTACAGCTAAAACGTGGTTCTTAACCAAAGTTGTGCTATTTGCGACTCTACCTCGAAGGGCGTGGCCAGGGCGTGCCGTCAAAGTCGGCCATACCGCACAGTGCGTGGACAGTCGCAAACGAGAACCTGTCACGACGCCATCCATGTGCAAACGGCAACCAGTCACGATACCGTCCACGTGAACGACGACCTATCACTACACCGTCCACGTGAACGACGACCTGTCACGACACCATCCATGTGCAAACGCGGACCTGTCAGGACGCAATCCACGTGCCGACGAGTTGCTTTACGGCGAGGTCCCGCCCAATGTCCCGCGGGGCATTAACCCTAGTTATTATTATTATTGTAGACTCCAGAGAATATAAGACATGAGTTCTTCTCAGTAAGCAATGGGTTAACTGTGTTTTCGTGTGGTACCCTAACCCTGACCTGACCCTAATAGTCCAAGTCCATCTTGAGGGGACATGGGACTCACTATGAAGATCCTCATCTTGGTTCAATCTCCTTAGTCTTCCTCAGGGGGCCACAACACACTTCCTCCCACTGGAGACTACAAATCTGAACTGAAGTGTAAAATATCCACTTGTTATGTCTGCAGAAATACAGACCTTTTGTTTCCTTGAAACAATATTGCAACATCTTGAAAATGAAATGAAATATAAGCCATTACTTTATCCAAATATCCATCCATCCATCCATGTCCACCGCTTATCCAGGGTCGGGTCGCGGGGGCAGCAGGCTGAGGAGAGAAGCCCAGACTTCCCTCTCCCCAGCCACTTCGTCCAGCTCTTCAGGGGGGATCCCGAGGCGTTCCCAGGCTAGCCGAGAGACATAGTCCCTCCAGCGTGTCCTGGGTCTTCCCCGGGGCCTCCTCCCAGAGGGACGTGCCCGAAACACCTCCCCAGGGAGGCGTCCGGGGGGCATCCTCACTAGATGCCCGAGCCACCGCAACTGGCTCCTCTCGATGCGGAGGAGCAGCGGTTCTACTCTGAGCCCCTCTCGGATGACCGAGCTTCTCACCCTATCTCTAAGGGAGAGCCCGGACACCCTGCGGAGGAAACTCATTTCGGCCGCTTGTATTCGCGATCTCGTTCTTTCGGTCACTACCCACAGCTCGTGACCATAGGTGAGGGTAGGAACGTAGATTGACCGGTAAATCGAGAGCTTCGCCTTTAGGCTCAGCTCCTTCTTCACCATGACGGACCGGTGCAGAGCCCGCATCACTGCCGACGCCGCACCGATCCGTCGGTCAATCTCCCGCTCCATCCTCCCCTCACTCGTGAACAAGACCCCGAGATACTTGAACTCCTCCACTTGAGGCAGAATCTCCTCCCCGACCCGGAGAGTGCACTCCACCCTTTTCCGGCCGAGAACCATGGCCTCGGATTTGGAGGTGCTGATCCTCATCCCAGCCGCTTCACATTCGGCTGCGAACCGCTCCAGTGAGAGCTGAAGGTCACGGCCTGATGAAGCCAACAGGACAAGATCATCTGCGAAAAGCAGTGACGCAATCCTGAGGCCACCGAACTGTAACCCCTCAACGCCCTGGCTGCGCCTAGAAATTCTGTCCACAAAAGTTGTGAACAGAATCGGTGACAAAGGGCAGCCCTGGCGGAGGCCAACCCTCACCGGAAACAGGCTCGACTTACTGCCGGCAATGCGGACCAAGCTCTGGCACCGGGAGTACAGGGACCCGATGGCCCGTAACAGCGGGCCCGGTACCCCATACTCCCGGAGCACCCCCCACAGGGCTCCCCGAGGGACACGGTCGAACGCCTTCTCCAAGTCCACAAAGCACATGCACCCTTGAGTACCGCGCCAAGGGTATAGAGCTGGTCCACAGTTCCACGGCCGGGCAGTTCCACGGAGGAGCAACCACATTGCTCCTCCTGAATCCGAGGTTCGACTATCCTACGGACCCTCCTCTCCAGGACCCCCGAATAGACCTTACCGGGGAGGCTGAGGAGTGTGATCCCCCTGTAGTTGGAGCACACCCTCCGGTCCCTCTTTTTGAAGAGGGGAACCACCACTCCGGTCTGCCAATCCAGAGGCACTGCCCCCGATGTCCACGCGATTCAAATATCATTAAAAAAAAAAAAAGATTTTGGTGGGAAGTCTGAGTTTGTTCAGCCTTTATCGTTATTACCGTTATTTATCGTTATCGTTCTACATGCACAGGGTTAAAACCAGACACAGCAAGTGCTATCTTTTTTACTTGTTTGCTGTGACCACAGGGCTGGGACTTCAGGCTGTTGATGAAAGAGCCAATACATACAGTGGGAGTCATAAAATGATGATTTGACATCACTTGTGGAGCATGATCATTACCCAGTAAGGTAATCCTTGCACAGCATAATCAATACTGAGATTTTAACCCAACAGTAGTAATCCTTATTCTCAGGTCGGGTCAGAGCCCAGCCGTCGTGGCCACAGGGCTCTTTTCAAGTGCTAATGTTTACTTGAAGGTAGATCACTAATCACTGCACATGTTAAGGAGCAGGCCAACCCCAGCAGTTTGCAATCAGGAGCGCAGCACAGCGTCCAGCTGAATGGAGCTTGTTGCTATGTGAGTTCATGGCCTACTCAATTTCCATGACAACAAGGAGGGATGACATTCACTGCCTATCAGGCTGGGTCTGTAACGTATGGGGGGTTCTGAAGCACATTGTTCCTCTGATTCTCTCACTCTGGAGGCTTCTAAACATGGCACACAGCTATTATTAAGCAACATGTTATTATTCTGCACAATCAATAGGATTTTGTAGTACAATACACTGCCATTAGAATATGGAAAGATGTTGTCATTGTCCAAAATATAGGTTTTATTTAAAATGGTATTGTTATTTCAACAGGATCCATTTGCAGTATGTCACCAATTAAATACAATAAGTCATTTAAAAATGCCTACTCTAATTTTCGTGTTATTTTGGTTACAAAGTAGAATGTTTGAAGCATAAAGCATATGCATATTTCTACATGCCAACAAACATATACAGAATCTTCAAATTAATCAAACATTGTACATTAAAATACATTACATAAAATACATATACTCTATGACAGCAAGTCAAATATCAAGAATAAAGCCCAATGCCAATAACCCACACAGGGCCGCTGCTAGTGTGTTTTGGGGGCCCTAAGCATAAAAAAAGTTCTACTCAAAAGTCAACAACTAAAAAGAGTTCTACTCAAACCTTAGAACCTTTGCTATTTATTAAATAATATTAAATAGTTAAAATTGACATTTAATAAACATAGAACAATGAAAATGTATATATGAAGTAATATATACAACAAATTGTCATTGAATATTTTCTTGAATTTCCCCTTGGGTATCAATAAAGTGTCTATCTATCTCTCTAACAATAACAGGAACGACAGCAGCACCTAATGGCCACTTGGCAAAACGATAAAGAGCGAACTCCAATGCGAAAAGACGAGACTCACAAGAACTTTGAAGGCTGTACCATTTCAGGGAAGGGGGGGGCTATTTTTATTTATTAGGTAAAAACATCTAATTTGGCCGAATTGAGTGATAGGGTACACAATTGATAAACAACAACGGTGGGCATGTTAATAACTCATTCATATATCTTTGCAATATAAATGTTTTTTTGTTTTTTTCAACCATAATTGTGCCCCCCCGTACTTGGGGCCCTACGCACTCTGCGTACCCTGCGTATGGGGAGCGGCGGCCCTGAACCCACAATCAACAAACGATAATGTAGCACACAATCGATTCAAATGACATTTACATCATCCTCTGGAAACTAAGACAGGTCTCATGTCAGCTCTCTCCCCGCCGCTCACTGGCTAAGGGTTAGCTAATCCGAACCCGAAACTACACCCGCGGTCTCAGCAGGTTCCTCGGGTATTTGCCCGGGGATGTGCACCGCTTGCTCCACAGTGTTCCTGGGGCTGCTGATGACACAGCTGGAGGGAGTGTGGACCGTGCTGTTGGTCCTCTGGATGAACTGCAGGAAGTTCTCCTGCAGCGAGCCCTCGTGGCTGGACGCCGTCAGCTCCAGCGGCCGATTGACGCAGCAGCGCCTGAACTTCACCAGCTCCTCGCGGATCTGCCGGTTCAGCATGCCGTAGAAGAAGGGGTTGACGGCGAAGGAGGAGTACGCCAGCCAGGTGACGGCCTCCTCCAGCACGCCGGGGCCGGGGCCGCCCGCACTCAGGGAGGTCTGCAGGTGGAAGGTGAAGTAGGGCAGCCAGCAGAGCAGGAACTGGCCCACGATGAGCACCAGGGTGAGGGCTGCCTTGCCCCCGCCGAAGGCCCGCTCCGGGGACAGCCGGCGCAGCGGGCCGCGGCCGGAGGCGATGATGGTGGTCTGGCTGCTGATGGAGTCCGAGCGACTCTTTGCCGGGTTGGCCCAGGCAGGCGCGGCGGCAGCGGGGGGGATTTGCTGCATGGCGGCCGAGCGCGCCACTTTGTACACGGCACAGTAGACAGCGAAGATGACCAGCGCCGGTAGCAGGAAGCACAGCACGCTGAAGAGCACGGCAAAGGCTCTGCGCAGGCGGCTGTGGCTCCAGTGGACGGAGCAGTGGGCGGCCGCGATGGAGCTGTGGTTGCCGTAGGCGGGCCAGCCGAACAGCGTGACCAGTGCCAGCAGCGCCGACTTCAGCCAGATGAACAGCATGATGCCCACAGCCAGGTGGATGCTCATCCGGACCTCGTAGCGCATGGGGTGCACGATGTAGAAGTAGCGCTCAACGCTGATGGCCGTGATGGTGAGAATGGACAGGCAGATGAGGAAGACATTGAGGAAGATGTAAACCTGGCACTCCAGCACGGTGAAGACTACACTGCCAAAGAAGGGCGAGCTGGAGATGACACCAAGGGGCATGAGCAGGATGGCGCACAGCAGATCCACCGCACACAGGTGGCACACCAAGGCGAAGCGCTTGAGGTGAGGCGCACGCGCGATGGCCACCATGACCCCCGTGTTGGCCAACAGCGCGATGAGGTTGAGGGTCACCATGCAGAACAGACCAATCAGGTCCTGGATTTGGGACTGGGAGCTCGTCACCACCCCTGCGTTGTCAGGGACGGTTGGATTTGGCCCCCATAGGGAGTTGGTGAGGTTGTGTTTGGTGTCATTGTGCACAGAAATCATGGGACCAGGTTTCCCTGCCATTTTCTATTCACTCCTCGCCAGTTGAATTGGATCCATTCTGAGGTACCTTCAATCTGGATAGAAAAGAATGCGTTGTCAGTTGTTTGCCATGGCATTGTTTAACAGTTTACCTGTGTCTTAATATGAAATAATATTACAAGCCTTCTCTCTCTCCTATAATCTCGTGCACTGTTGTTGTCTCATGTCTCATGTTTTTACAGTGTTTTACTGGAAGACATAACTAGAAAAACATATTGTAGGATATCACATATACCGTAGTTCTCAGACACTCTCATATGCCATTGTCACTGTATGCAAAATGGTTACCTACCCATGAATCCACTGCTTGCTGTCAGAATGGAGAGAGGGTTCCTCACTGAGTCAGCCAAACCCATGCTGGTTCAAATCAAAGCCTGAGATAAGCAAACTAAGGCATTTGCTAATCCCTCCAGTTTATTGCCATCTGGTGTGACCACAGCATAATTCCTACATCTGTTCCATGCAAGGTCTGCTCTATGAGTTCTCATAACAGCACCATGTCAGAGCTGTCGCTCTGTAATCCATTCATCATTTCAGACAGCGCTGAGATGATGCTTCTCCTTTCCAGTCCATCCTTCTCTAGCTGTCATCTCTGTCCTGTGCTGTGTATGGCAGTGACTGTCACACATTGTGTGGTCTGTGCTCCCCCCCCCCATTCAGATGGACACCAACTCCACTGTCCTTGCAGAGCATGGTGACGCCTGGGTCCTAAGGCCCTCTGTGTTCAGTGGAAGTGTTCTCTTCATAAATAAATTGAACTAGTTCCTTTACGCAGGGCTTCAGAGGGTAAAAATAAAATTGTGCACATTTTCATTGCATCGCAAATGTTGTATTTTTGTAGCCTACGTTGTTACAATATTCTTAAAGAAATATAAAATATACATTATATACATGATTAAAGAAAATATGCGTGTTTTCATGATGTATTTATGGCTACGTATATTACACACCTTACGTGTCATTGGGAGGCTAGACCAATGACACATTAACAATGTAATACATTATTTATTATAATAACAACAGCACTTCCATCAAATAAGGTTGTCCATATTGTTTATTGACTGATCATAGGGTCAAGTGGTCATGTCATGATGTCATGATGCAAAAGGTTAAGGCAGTGGCATTCAACGTACAAACAGAATGTACGTGACAGGAATATATTTTGTAGTGAAGCAACCATAAGTAACTAACAGTATTAAGCAGTAAAACTCTAAAGTACATATTTTCTGTAAAATATTGCGATACCCCTGTATGAACCAAGGATTAAAGCAGCACTTTAACAAATATTCCTCAAATGTTCTCTATACATTTTAGTGCAACATATACTAGTCTATTTATCATTGCAGAGAGAGGATGGCAGATTCCATGCGTTCAACATTCACGAGCTGTGCAAACTGCAAAACTAGGCATCGTGGTCTGAGGAAATAAATAATGTGGTGCACAGTGCATCGTTGAAACTTTGCATTGCAAATTCACACAAACTAGACCAAACAGAAGCCTTCAAAATATCTTATGGCCAAGGCAAGCTAAACCAGTAATGGGAGAACTGTGTAAAAGTGAAGGAGAATATTTCAGTAGAAGACTATATAAGGCACCTTTTAACTATTCATTGTGGAAAATGTCCAGCCAAAGAGGCCACAAGCCTCATGTATGTAACTCGAGGCGTAAGAATGGAGAGTGAATGTTAAATAATCGCGGCAGAAGCTTTGGATTCCAGCAGAACACCGTGCGTGAAGACTGACCCTCAAAGCCAATTTACACCAGAGCCGTTTTAGAAGCGTTTTTTAGTCGGCCGACTGCCGCTGGAGATATAATTCCATTCAAACCAGTGCACTGATTTACACCGGCAGCGTTTTACGCCCGTCTCACGGCCGACCAAAGCTTAACTTTACGCTTCACTTCTATTTTTAAGCGTTTCTGAAGCGTTTCGTTTATAACGTGTACGCCTATTGGCCCTCATTTATCAAACGAACGTAGAAATGACCGCAAATTTGAACACATGATTCATCTTACGATAGGACCCACGTGAGATTTACGAAACTTTCATATCACACCAATCCCAGCGTACAAAGGAGCTTGGTGTTGATAAATACAGCGGCTGAGATCGATCGTAATTAACGTAACACGCCCCTATAAAAGAAGTCTCGCCCCTAAATTTTACGACATGGAGAAACATCCAACGGCAAAGAAGAAGCGAAAACAGAAACAGAAATGGAGACACTCGTGTCACTTGTTGATGCCCCCCCCCCCCCCCCAAGGACACTCACCCCTGCCCACCCCTCACCCCCCTGGACATACTTCATATTATTTATAGTAATGTTATTTATTGTATTATTTATTCTAAACTGCCGTTGCACCCCCCACCCCCATATCCATACAATCCACATTCATCTGTTGTACCCGTTCCGTTGTATTGCACTAGCGCACTATTGCACCATCTGTACACTTCTCGTACTATATTACTATTTCTCGCACCTGTACATTGTTTACATTTTTATTTTTTATTTTTTTAAATATTTTTTTATACTGTTTACAGCCTGTTTCTGCTAGTGTTAGTAACCGTTTACTACCTTAACGATCACTACCTCCACTTGCACTGTTTACTGTCACTTTAATAACTACTGCCACTTTTCATGTTTTTCAATTTTGCACTCTGCACCTTATTCTGCATTTCTGCATTTCAACCCGCACCTTTATCGCCAACTGCATTTCGTTGTCTCTGTACTTGTACTCTGCACAATGACAATAAAGTTGAATCTAATCTAATCTAATTAAGGGCAAGCAAAAAAAACGCTTTATGGAAACAAATCACTGTTGCAGTCAACAGTGTGCCCTATGTTCAAGAGGTAAATAATTAATTGAATAATTAATTAAATGTAAAATTGATGTTAAATTGATCCAGCTTAAAACATTTCACATTTGACCTATAGGCTATTGTTTGCATTGCGTTAAAATTATCTTATTCCGAATAAGGTGAAGAAAAAGTTGTCCCACTCTTGCGGATATATGTCTCGCCACTGGTCGCACTCGAAAAAGTTGCGTACACAAGCTCAGACCTGACGTGAGATTTCATCGCAGCCTGCGCTCACGTTCAAATTGATAAATGCCAAGCTCAACGTGGAAATGAGCGTACGTCCATTTTACGCCCGTTTTCTGTCGTACGCTCGTTTGATAAATGAGGGCCATTATCTGTATTATCTGATGCAGGACACATAACATGTGATGAATAAAACAACATACAAAACATGTCTTTTTTTATCGTTATATGTTGATCTCATGTCTGCTTTTAGTATCCTGTAGAATTCTCAGATGGTGTTCGCAAATTAAAAAAAAATATCTTGTGCAGTTACCGGGAGTATGACGTTCTAGAATCTTGAAAATATAGCCAAACAAACGGCGGCGGTGTGAATTGATACGCCAACGTTACGCTCACGTTACGCTTTCGCCTGCGGTGTAAATTCCCAGTCACCCTCAACCTCCTCTTCAGCGATTCATGTGGAGTTCCAGCAGATAGCGGATGCGACACTGGCTCTCCTTGTAGATGAGGTACTCGCTGCTGGAGAAGTCGCTGTCCTCGTACTCACTCTGGCTTATGGCTTTGCCTTGGGCCACCACCACCTCCTTGCCATCCAGAGAGATGGTGGTGTCCATGGAGGGGTCTGAAGAACAAAGAAACCCATTAATAAATACAGACTTAAAACAATACTACTGACAAGAAAATGACTAATGAAATCCATTACACAGCATTATCCATGAACCCTCACTTCACCTGCACCCTAACCCTGCACGCTAACCTAACCCTGCCCCTGCACCTTAACCTAACCCTAACTCTGTAACCTAACCTAATCCTAACCCTAACCTAAACCTGTTTGTTTATTAGCAACCTCGAGCAGCTGGTGTTGCAGCATTAACGCTGTATCCTTTTTAGATGACAGAGAGTTAACTCTAACCATTTCTTGTGGCAAAAGTTGACCCAAATTAAACGGTGGATAAAGAAAACCTGGTTTATTCTTGAGAAATGCTCTAGATCTACACACACACAACATTTATCAGGATAACTCCTATTCTGGAATCCCTGTAGAGAGCATCAGGACAGAGGTCATGTACCTGGCTCCACCTGTCCACGCGCCACAACACTGTCGTAGCCAGGGGGGGCCTTCTTCAGGGAGCTGTTGTCCTTGGTGATGGTGTGCTCGCGCCCAAGGGCCACCTCGTTCAGAAACATGATCCCCGTTTTCTGACAGATACGGACTGCGGCAGTGTCATCATGTTCATCATGTGATTCATATGTCAGAATCAGACAGGAACACAATCATTATGCCTGCATTCTCAAAGACAGCAGAGGATTAGTAAACGTAATAAAGTTCCAAACACATAAGCCTCCATAGAATGACAGTAGGCCTACTTCAAGAATCACAAAGTGGTCAGAGCGCTGAGTGGAACAGAACTGGCTGTCTTCACCCAAGAAAAAACCACAGGGATCAGCATCAGGAAAGGGTTAACCCTAACCTTAACACTGCTTTGTTCACGTTTATCAAATAACATTAATATGACTATTATATATTAGTTTGGGTGAGTCTCACATTGGACGCCAGGCATCAAGTGCTACCGAAATATTCCAATAAAATTCTAATATTGTATCTATTTATATATACAAAACAAAGCCTTTTGAGATGTGATACCTCCGATCACGTGTGATATACAAAGCATAGAGTCGTGGTGGTGATCCATCCTCACCGTAGTCAGCAGACTTGCAGTTTTCCGAGGCAAAGTAGATCCCTCTCCCCACGCGGCCCCCCGAGTGCGGCATGATGCGCAGGCCACTCTTCAAAATGGCCGCCACCACTGCTATGTTGGTCCCGTGCCACAGCAGGCGTCTGTTGTCCAGCTGGCTGTTCTCACTGAAGCGCTCTCCCTGGGGCGAGGTGGGTGAGGGTCAGCAGAGGTCTGGGTATGTCAGCAATATCTACGCTGGGTCGAGCTCAGCTCCTACCTCGTCCTCTCTGTTGACTTTCCAGACATTACGGATTTTGGGGGGGTCCGACTTAGATGCTGTCACCTTCAGATACGTTTCAATGATCTTCAGGGATCGAGAAAAAAGACCCGTTAGACAGATTTGAAATAGTGTCATCACTGACACATCCCTAACACATTACTAACCCATCACTGACACATCACTAAAACATCACTGACTATTTGTCTCATTTTTCAACTCCATCCACTACCTTGAACTCCTTGGTGTTACTGGCCAGGAGGTCCAGACGGCACTTCAGGGAGTTGTAGTTCTGGTCCAGAGGGTGCGGGACCACCTCTACCTTCTCCTTCTCCAGTGCCTTCTCTGTCTCTGACTTCAGGGTCTGGGCAAGTTCAATGTCAGCCAGCACCTGAAACAAGAAGTCATAGGTGGGCGAGAGAGAGAGAGAGAGAGAGAGAGAGAGAGAGAGAGAGAGAGAGAGAGAGAGAGAGAGAGAGAGAGAGAGAGAGAGAGAGAGAGAGAGAGAGAGAGAGAGAGAGAGAGAGAGAGAGAGAGAGAGAGAGAGAGAGAGAGAGAGAGAGAGAGAGAGAGAGAGAGAGAGAGAGAGAGAGAGAGAGAGAGAGAGAGAGAGAGAGAGAGAGAGAGAGAGAGAGAGAGAGAGAGAGAGAGAGACTTACCATTAGCATCTCCTTCTTCTTGTCAATGACCTCCTGGTTGTTGATCACAGGTGGTCGGCTCCGGCCAAAGTTGTGCGGTACGGTGGTGAAGAACTTGGACGACAGCTCCTCCAGGGATTTCTTGGCTTTCTTCTGGCCCAAAGCCGCCTCAATCTCCTCCAGCACCTCAAAGCCCTTGGCAATCTGCATCTTACTGAGCTTGCCTAAAGGCATCTTCTTAATGTCTGTCCCACAAATGCAGTCATATAAAAAAACATAGAAATACTCCGAATGTAGAAATAAAAATATAGAAATAAAATCGAAACAAACACACTATTATACATTAAGATTTGGTTCTTCTCTGTGCTTCCATCACCAGGTCACTCTCTAGCCATGCTACAGTCATCACTATTCATACCTACATGTGTATGAATTATATATGTCAACATTGTGATTTTTGTTTGAACAAACCCTAAGAAAGTAACTACAGATAGACTGAAGCTCCTACCACAAGTTTCCCCGAACCTATTTTTTCAGGCTCCTGAAAGGTGATTTTTCAAGGCCATACCACCTCATGGGAAAACCTGTCTCTCCACATTGGAGGCCAGTGGGTCACACAAATCATCACAGAGTCTGAAATGCTGATGAAAAAGGGGCCTTTCTTTGCAATGTTCAGCCACACAATATCTACACAGGGTTAGGTTCAGGGACACGCCCTGACCAACCTACCCAGGTTCATGCATTCCATTGCTTCTTTAAACATGTTTTGGCTGAAGATGAGTCCAACCAGCTTCTGCGTTGGAGTGTCCAGAGTCACTGGAAGGACATTTCTGATGATCTTGACAGTCTCGCCATCAACCTGGTCCACCTGCATTATTAGAGCAGCATTTTAGTCTGGAATGTGGTACTTCATGATAAATATAAAGACACAGGTTAGGGTTAGGGTTAGTGCTACTACTGGGTTAGGGGTAGGGTTAGTACAACACATGGGTTGGTTAGTGCTACTACTGGGTTAGGGGTAGGGTTAGTACAACACATGGGTTGGTTAGTGCTACTACTGGGTTAGGGGTAGGGTTAGTACAACACATGGGTTGGTTAGTGCTACTACTGGGTTAGGGGTAGGGTTAGTACAACACATGGGTTGGTTAGTGCTACTACTGGGTTAGGGGTAGGGTTAGGTTAGTGCTACTACTGATGACCCCTGACGACCGTTACCTTGACCTCTGCCTCTGCATCTCCGTCCACCTCGATCAAGGTGTACTTCCCCTTCTGGGCCACAAAGTTGTCTCGGTCAGCCCAGTTGTTCTTCGTCTTGTCTTTGAACTTCTTCTCAAAGTCCTTGATGGCCTTCTCATCCGAACTGTAGCCTTGTGAAGGCACGCCTTTTCCCACCTCTCCCTTCATTTGATGTTAGGATTCAGCAACATGAAAAATGCAATGAGCATTGAACAGAATGCAGTAGGTCCCACTCTACGAGACAGCAATGAAATCAAGTACAGTAGCTACATGGGAATTTGAAACATGTCATGTTATATTTGAATTGCAAGATAAACTAAAAAAGGTAGGAATCTAGCTAGGACTCGCCAGACGCACCACTCTGCCCCATCGGCTCCAGCAGTAGTAGGAGCCGTCTGATTGGACGACCTGGATGACATAAAACTTGTTGTTGTTCCTGTTGTTTTCAATGTTCGTCTGGTTGAGCATGCAGTCATAATCTTCATACACCTGTACAGTACAAAATGAAGAGAAGGACACATAGAATACATTATGCATAATATACAACATGTATATCATATTCAACGTCTAAGTAGCTTGAAATGGAGGATGGTCGTTTGTAGCATATGTTTATAACGGACTTCAGTATTCCTATGAAGAATACCTAACCAACTGTGATGTGTATTATTATGTATATTAATCCATACACCTAGGGCGTAATTTTGCATAGGGACTAAGGGACTGAAGGATTGTCCCTATATTTTGATTTATTATTTAATATAACCGAAATATATTTTCCATAATGCATTTAACATAATTTGCAAATAATTTTGCAAACTCATTCTTAGTAGGCTATTAGGTATATATTTTTGCTGACGTGTCCACCTCAGCACAATTTTCAGTATACCAGAGATCATGTCGTTTGATTGGCTGAAGCCGCCGTCTGAAGTTCACGTTATCGGAACGTGAAGGCATCAGAGGCTCCTCAACTCCCGTGAACACACACATACTGGCTGACACAAAGATATCAGGCTGTTGCAGACTATATCGACGTAAATACACCAGTAAACAGACAAAACCCATTAGAACATTGCATTTGGTCTCAATACAGACAATTTTGCCCGTGTTTGTGCTTTGTAGATAGAAAATGCCACCGGAAAAAAAAGAGACATCCAAAGCTATTTCACCACCCAGAGTAAGCCTAACATCACAACTCATTCTGTGGAAAGGTTTTATTAACTGCTATAAATGTTGTGTGTGTAATGTAGGATAGCATTGAAGCTAACTGACAGTCTCCTGTAATGTGTGCTAATTTATGTTTGCTGCAGGATATAGGCCTACTGTATTTCATTTTGGGTTTTTTAAAATCTTTTTTCATCGGCTTCACAAGTTCCTACCTTTTACTTCTACTTTTTTTTGGGGGGGGGGGGGGGGGGGCGGGGTTCTGTGAAGTGTCCCTACCAAAGCTGAGACCAAACTTACGCCCTTGCTGTACACACAGGTCTATATATCACTAACCTCGGCATTGGGGAGCCTACATGGCTCATCCACCTTCCTGGTCCCTTTCACCTCTGGTCCTGCAGCCTTAAGAGCCTCTTTGGTAGCCGTGAAGGCGTCCTTTGGCTTCGGAGACTCCTCGGGCTCCTCCTTCACCTTCAGCTTCTTGCCTCCTACCTTGCCGGAGGATGCAGCTCTTCTCTTTGGCGCCATGACTCTTGAATCTGTGAAATATCAGTTTCCACACAAACAGAAAGTACTTAACTAAACGGATAATCTAAAGTGTTTTGATTCTACACATCGAATTTGCAACGCATGAGGTTAGTTCGTTGTCCCGAGCTGAGGATGACATAAAGCAATCAAAAACAAGTTAGGACATGTCTTCTGCAACTCCGCGCAACTCCGCACATTCAGGCTGCTGGGTTAGTTTGACTGACTAACCCTACCACTGGCTCTAGGAGTGGATGAGTGGATCTAGGCCACAGCATACAGACTGCGCAATCACTAAAGGCTGGGTTATGCTTAATTTATGGTTCCGCGTTGACGCAAAGCTGGAGGTCCAACGTTAACGCGCTGCCTCTACGGTTGTGTCATTCATGCAAACGTTTGGTTGCGTCTGCCCCGCGATATCCGATCATTCGATTCCTTCCTATCGCCTACAATGGGCCTCAGGCAGCGACAAGTCAGCGACGTCAACAAGCAGGAGGCGATCTGGATGCAAACCCGAAAATTAACTTTAACCCGAGGCTACTTTGTGTGTAGTCTACAGCATAACGTACCTTGTAGACAACTGCAGTCAACAGAGGAAGACCAGGAAGAGCCGTCAAACCAACTAGTTCGAGGGGCGGACACGTGGGCGGACCGTGACGGTAAACACTATCAGACGTCATCCTCTTTTTGTCACGTGGGCGGACCATGTCATGACGTCATCCTTCTTGTTTCCAAGTCGCCACTGAACTATATAATACCTATATACAGTCTATGTATAATACTCAACCGACATTTTACAACGTTGATAGTAAATGTCGTGAATGCCAATTTTACATTTTCTATGTAGGTCGCAGGGGAAATTAATAAAATAATAATCCTTGTAATTATAGTAATGGAAATAATAATAATAATAATAATAATAATAATAATAATAATAATAATAATAATAATAATAATAATAACAATACTAATAAGAATAAGAATAATCACACTGATAATATTACGTTTTTTTCTTTAATCATATTATTTTAGGACAAAGACTGCTAGGCGGGTAGCTGATATTTGATCAATATATCGATAGAGGAAAAATAATTGGCTCTCGTTGCATTGTCTAAATAAACCGTTTTTACTGTTGCGTTATGGAGCTCATGTCCCGACGTCGTACACCAAAGACCCACCAGATGGAAGTGTTTCGTCACATGTGACCCTTTCATCTTGGGCAGTCCTCAGCTAAATGCGCCCATATAATCATAAAATATTATTCATGGAGCGGTTTTGGTGTTGTTATTTAATATTAAGATGGTATTGACCACAGCTTGTTATAGGGTCATAAAAGTAGTCAAAAAACCTATAATACAGACAGACAGACAGACAGACAGACAGACAGACAGACATACTTTATTGATCCCTGAGGGAAATTGCCTAATAACTAACTAACTAACTAACTAACTAACTAACTAACCGACTCACTAACCGACTCACTAACTAACTAACTAACTAACTAACTAACTAACTAACTGCAAATATTAAGAAATCATGGCACATATTAGCCTGGCTGACGCGTCCACATCTCGATGAGATGGTGGTCTGGGAACTAGGTGTGCATTTTCTCGTATTTGAGGCGTGGTTTACGAATGCCTAGAGCCGTTTATTGGGCGCTACGAATGTCTATCAAATGGCGTCTGGTTCTTCACATGCTGCTTTGCGCGCGATTCATAGCCAATTGCTACTAAAAATTAGCCTCTAAAATTAAATTAATTGCTACAAAAGCTACTTAATACACTTTCTAAAGCTGCATCGAACGGTAACGTTGTGTCCGCTGCCATGTTGGATTAACACGCTACAAGCTTCGGTGTCGTGCATAGACGTCGTCATCGTATTGCTGCCCCCCCCCCCCCCGTTCTGTGATTGGTTCCCTAACTCAGGGGAAAATAAGGGCGGTGGTTTCCAGACTGTCTTTGCAGCGAGAATAGGCGAGTTTCAGATCGTTTGCATTTGCGCATTTGTTGCAACGAGACTTGAGAAGATCCGGCGGAACTCGTCATAATCACGTCAAGTTCCCGTCTGGTCAAGGCGGACACAGGTGAACTTCTCGTCAACAACTTCCGTTCTTCCTAGCAGACGAGTTGAGGCATTGGATCTCCCCTTACTGATGCAGGCTGAGGAGCAAATGCGATGAATTTTCTGCATGTACAATGGCTTGGCTATGTGGAGAAATGTGTAAATAAAATAAATAAAATAAAAAATGAATGATGAGTGATGAAGTGAAAGTTCACAAAATCGTCTCTTTTTAATCTCTTTTTAATATGCATAGTTTGGGAGAGGGCACCAGACACGCCTCTCTGAAAGGTGTAACGTCACTTCTGACGTGGATAATTTAATTTCGGTATTCCAACCAACCAGGGCAAAGTTGATGATGTTGAGGGGAGTGTCTTATGTCCACACTTGCTCGAGAGAACATGGCCAGAAAAGCAGGCGGAAGTTGTTTTCCTGAAAACACGCGAGTTTTGAAAGCCAGGTGAATCGTCGCATCGGAAGTTCATCAGAGGTATTTCTGACGTTTTCATCCCAGAATGCATTCTGAAGCATGGCAAACGAAGCCGCATGGCAAACGAAGCCGCATGCCTCATCTGAAACCATAGACATCCTATTAGGTAGACGCAACATTGGCTGCTGCCAAACGAGAAATTCGGCCGCCATATTGGAGTGGGGATCAGGAGCCGGCGAGCAGCATTGACAGCAATAGTTGACAGGTAGCGTCTACAGAAGAAAACAAGGATGCCGGGCTGGTGTTCAGCGTATTCCTGCTCAAATGAGCGGAGCGTCGAAAATAGGAATCGGGGGATTACTTTTCACAAGTAAGATTTAACACTAACGCACTATTGGTTGTATTATATTACCACAGAGTTGAGAAGGAGTACTGAAATCGTAGCCAGCTAGGCTAACAAACAAGAGTATGACCGTAATAGAATTGCTTGTCAATGAAATGAATGAAGTGAAGAAATGACATACTTGAACAACATAAAGTTGAAATAGATGTTGAAGATAAAGATTGTAAAAGCCAAGGGGGGGGGGGGGGGGGGGGGGTATTAGCGCTAGCTAACTAGACAATCAGATGGACAGTGGCTATACATTATAGCTAGTATAGCCTATAGTATAATCTTTCCTATGGTGGCATCATGCCTTCAGTGTGCATATTGTATCTCCCTCTGTCTCTCTCTCAACTCTCCTTCTTACCTCTTCTCTCTGTCATGTGGTTCAACTCCCTCTTCTCCCTCTCTCACCTCTTCTCTCTGTCATGTCGTTCAACTCCCTCTTCTTCCTCTCTCTCTCTCTCTCGACTCTCCCTCTCTTGCCTTTTCTCTCTATAGTGTAACACTCTGTAGTACCATTGATACACTTATTAATACTAACCATCATGAAACTTATAGCACGCCTAACCCACTCTATATATCTCTCTCTTCCCACTTACCTCACTTGTGAGGTAAACCATTACCAGTCATCAGCCATCCTTGTATTTGGTCCTCATCGCACCTGAACTCCAACTATGAATAATAAAACACGCCAAAACATGTGTCCTTTATCATAGCTACACGTATTACAAAAAACCGAGTGAAAATCAATGGTATTCAGTGAGGTAAGATTAACTAAATGCGCTGACAGTTCATTTCTCCTGTCAAATGAATTACACTGAGGGGGGCGGATCACCACTCCAAGATGGCGGCCCCGCGTCTCGTCAGCCCAGTGGGCAGTAGCGCTCAATGTTGCGTCATGTCTATGTCTGAAACTCGCCTAATGAAATCGCGCGCAAAGCAGCATGGGAATTCCCAGGCTAGGCACATATGCTTTTTTAAATATCAACAACTCCAAACCTTTTTTTTTTCACCAAATCCACCAATCAGGGATAAGGTAGAAGTCACATGACCATTTCAGTATTTAGCCCCTCCCCCCCCCCCCCCATCATCGATGGTAATTATCTAGGCGGAATCCATGCAGATTTTAATGAGAAAAAAAAAAGATTTTGATGTAAGAAAGTAATTTTATGGACTAAGACTATATTTTGTCTAGTACTTATAATATTGCAGATACAACCATGTGACTTATATTAGATGAAATAATAGTTTATCAGGCAAAATGTGAGGCATTTTCCCCTGCTAATTTCTAACCACTATGCTAATACAGCTAACTGGGGTGGGGTGGATTGTAACACATCTTTACTAAGTGTTACAACCATCCCCTTACATACTGTAACGTCCAACTACAACTAAGAACACTTTCTTGATTTTAAGTTACAGAATGCCGAGGCAGTGGAAAAGGAGTGACAGAGGTGTGCCTGCAGATGTTTTAAAAAAAGCATCTGATGAGGTCACAAAGAAGGGCAAGTCAGTTAGATCAATTGCAAATTCATATGGGATCTGCCATGTAACACTGAGCAGATACTGCAAATCACTGCAGAAGCTGAGAGACCAGGGGTCCAGTGATCTTCCCAGTGTAGGTTACAGAAGCAGCAACAAAGTTTTCTCTGAGGTGCAGAAGGAGATGTTAGCTGATTATTTGAGTCAGGCAGCAGACGTGTATTATGGACCATGTGAGGTAAGCAAATAACAGGTTAGTTACACACACTTCTGAGTCCAACAGAAAGTGGATTTGAGTTATGGTCAGTCACAGACAGAGAGACATTGTTCTTTTATTTCAATAAAGCACATCACATGGTGTGGCTTCTGTTTTTGCTTATTTTGACTAATTGTTACAACCAACCCCGGTAGTGGGGTAGGTTGTAACAAAGGAACAACATGTATTTGACATCACCTGAGGTCTGTGATATTCTTGCAGAGGTTTAAATTGGTGCCATTTGTAGTAAACAAATGTTGATACTTTGTATTAAAGTTTGAGAGCTTTAGCTCAAAAATTCAATGAGTTACAGGTGCTGAAGCAAAAAGTGTTAAAACCATACCCGGTCTCCCCTACTGAATAAACAATGTAATGCACTACTGGTGCTTATGTAGTAGAGAAGATGAACTTGTTATATTGAGATTGTCCACATTGTTATGATTTATATATTAGGGCCTGTGTTGAAGAATAATCAACAATTTAATATGAATAAAAAACACATTTTTATTTACATAAATTACAAGAAAGCACAAACTGGTTCACCAAAATCGACATGAAAAACATCTGGTATATATATATATATATATATTATATTACATTGAACAGCTTCACTATTATTGACTCAATGTTGCATTAGACTCTTCAATAAAAGAAGGGATATATCGAAGTGGTGGTGTCTGTTGGTGTCTCATTTCAAAAAAGGAAGAGGAGGAAAAACAAGGATGGGGACATTGTACTCACAGCACTCGGAGGACAACACAATCAGGACAATCTTCTGTGTGTGACCTCTTTAATATCCAAAAACACCTGAATCAGGAAAAGATGATAATAGTGGGGTCTGCCGTGCCCCCGGCCCAGGGAGCTCCAGCTGTTCACAAGGACGAGGTGGTGGAGTCCAGCACCTCGCGCCCATTGCACACCGTCGGCACCACGTTGGAGGCTGACGCTGCAGGCACACGCACACACACTCACTGAAAACACTGCTAATGTGAGGAGCATAATAATGTATAATAATACATCATACTACTACTACTACTACTACTACTACTACTACTACTATTACTAATAATAATAATAAAAATAATGTATAATATAAATAATACATTTGAATAATAATAAATAATAATGTTTGGTGCTTACTGATGGAGCAGATTGTGCTTCAGTTAATGTCCACAACACCAGAAGTATTGTTAGTTTACTTTGGTCAGTGGTCAATAGAGGGACTTGTAATGTAAATGTTTGTAAATCAAGGGAAATGACTAATAATGAATAACATATGATGAATATATCAATTCTGACAAATGTACTTTTTGGAAATCGCTTTGGATAAAAGTGGCTGCTAAATGCCCTAAATGTAAATATAAATATGAATACTTTTGTGCGGACCACATTCAGAACCTTATAATTCAGTCACTTATATATAACAAATATGTATATATAACAAAAAGAATATCAGGCGTCACTTTAAATGCACACATGACATTATTTCTTAATAACCACCATGAATGGTAAAACAGTCTACTGCCATTTGAGCAGAAACACACATGCAAATGTACTTCAAACGACTGTGTGGTTAAAAAATGTGTGCGGATAAAAGAAGTGCTTGGGAAAAGAGTGTTCAATGAGGTCAGCAGCCTGTCGTCAGCCGAATGAAAATAGAGGCTTCATGTTGACAGGTTGGTGTTGAGTGGATGCCAGGGTTAGTGCATGCTTGTGTTGACAGGTTGGTGTTGAGTGGGTGCCAGGGTTAGTGCATGCTTGTGTTGACAGGTTGGTGTTGAGTGGATGCCAGGGTTAGTGCATGCTTGTGTTGACAGGTTGGTGTTGAGTGGATGCCAGGGTTAGTGCATGCTTGTGTTGACAGGTTGGTGTTGAGTGGACACCAGGGTTAGTGCATGCTTGTGTTGCCATGGACTCAAAACTGTTATGCTATGGTATGGTTTTTGTGTAAGTGTTTATCCCGAGCAACAAGGGTTTAGTTACTGGTTACAACAGACGTGCTATAATAACAAATATATGGTGAGTGGAAATGGATGGATGCTGGGCGAATGAATGGGTGTATATGAAAAATGATGAATGGACGACTCGAGACCAATGTTTCCACACTGGAGATGCAACTCTACTCTGGATGGTTGGAGTCTAACCCTCACCCTACTCTGGGTGGTTGGAGTCTAAAGGCTGGGTTATGCTTCGTTTATACTTCTGCGTCGACGCCACGCTGGGGGGCTGCGGACCCTTTGCGGACCCTTTACGTCCTCAACGTGCACCTCCCCAAATCCTAGACGCGCGTCGAGGCGACGCAACACCAACGCAGCGGCTTTGGCTGTGATTGGTCCGCGAACTACATTGGCTGGAGATCGCTTTTCCGGTTTCCACTCGTAAACACCGCCACGGTGTAAACACAGCCTTGATAAATGCTTTGACTGATTAGCGACAACATTTATATATATATAACTTTTGCCTTCATTTCTGTAAACTTTTTTTAAACTCGCTAGTAATCCGTATGTAATGACCAGAATGGTCTGGTCCCTCTACCGGTGTGGCAATGAATTGCATTTCAAGACGTAAACCCCACGCAATCCCTACGAAGTATCACGGGCTCATGACTGCGTCCGAGCATTTGCGTGGCCATTGCGTGATCACGACGCGATCCCTACGCCGAAGCATAAACCAGCCTTAACCCTCACCCTACTCTGGATGGTTAGAGTCTAACCCTCACCCTACTCTGGATGGTTGGAGTCTAACCCTCACCCTACTCTGGATGGGTGGAGTCTAACCCTCACCCTACTCTGGATGGTTGGAGTCTAACCCTCACCCTACTCTGGATGGTTAGAGTCTAACCCTCACCCTACTCTGGATGGTTGGAGTCTAACCCTCACCCTACTCTGGATGGTTGGAGTCTAACCCTCACCCTACTCTGGATGGGTGGAGTCTAACCCTCACCCTACTCTGGATGGGTGGAGTCTAACCCTCACCCTACTCTGGATGGTTGGAGTCTAACCCTCACCCTACTCTGGATGGGTGGAGTCTAACCCTCACCCTACTCTGGATGGGTGGAGTCTAACCCTCACCCTACTCTGGATGGGTGGAGTCTAACCCTCACCCTACTCTGGATGGTTGGAGTCTAACCCTCACCCTACTCTGGATGGGTGGAGTCTAACCCTCACCCTACTCTGGATGGGTGGAGTCTAACCCTCACCCTACTCTGGATGGGTGGAGTCTAACCCTCACCCTCCCTTACCAATTTAGCGTAGACTTGTAAACATAAGTGTTGTACCTCAGTGACGGACCATACGAACATTGAACATAAGTAGATGACTCTGGTAATTGTGACGTTCATCTAGACATGGCTGAGGTAGGTGGACAGGGAAGAAACCCTTAAAGCATTCCATAAGGCCACCCTTAGAACCTGTCAATTTAGGACCGACCCAAATATTTACCGACTTGCCGATTGTAAAGTTGCCGACCGTTTTGTTTTACTCTTTAAACAACTAATGCAAATACAATAAAACCCTTTTAATTATATTTTATTAAGTATTGTGTATTAAATTGAGTATTAAATTGCCTACATACTTCGTTCTTTCTTTTATATAAAAACCTGTGGTGCCATCTATGATTATGTTTGCACCATTGGTTTGCGCATGGTTTACGCATGTCACACTATGAACTACACGACACGCTCACTTCATTTCATCAATGGTTCGCGCTTGTCTGTTATGATGGCTGCGGCTGCAGTAAAGACAATGTTCACGGTCCCCGTTCAAAGTTGTTGGGTTCAGGCACCGGTGCAATACATTAAAAAAATTATCTGCGCCCAGATCTTCCAGAACTTTGTGTCACGTTATAGCGGCGTTTAAATATTTCAATGCATTTTTTAAATGTATTGCTATGGTGCCTGAACCCGTATAACTTTGAACAGTGACCGTGTCGACTGATGTCAAGGAGATCACTAAACTTTTACGGTTTGGAAACCAAGTCAGTGAAATCACGATATGCAAATTTGTTTAAATTCATACCTACATAATGACAGACAGACAGACAGACAGACAGACATACTTTATTGATCCCTGAGGGAAATTGCGTTCGTCACAATACTCCAGTAAAAAAAAATATAAAATAAAATAAAGAGCACACTGTTAAATATATAAATATATAATGTACACCTATGTAAAAAATATAGACCTATGTAAATATAAACCTATGTAGTAAAATATACAAAAATATACATAAAAAAATGAAAATATACATAAATGGACATACATCCAGGCATACACTAAGAGGTAATAGCATATACAAGGATGTATAGCATGTCGGATTTTTTTCAATAATCACCATGACCAAAATGTTACTTTTTTTTACTTTGAATTTTGAAAAAACAAATATTGACCTACCTACCAACCATTTTTTTCCCGGTTGTTACTGCAAACAGAAATATTATAATAAGGATGGCCTAATAAACTTGTACCAGAACACCATAGTGACGAGTGAGTGGCACCTTGAGAGAAGCTGGAGCCAGGGCCTGTGGTGACACTGAAGCGGGTGGTGGCCACCCTGAGGGTGCACACGTTCTTCTGGGGTTGGAACAGGATGATGTGGACCTTTGGAGCGAAGAGGCAGCCCAGCACCACAGAGCCGCTCAGGCTGACGGAAATGCACATCGTCGTGGTCTGCACCTAAAGCCAACAGAGAAGAAACAGACCGATCACAACCCATCATGGGTTATGCTCCTGTTTAGTGTTTAGTCTACATCTTCTGAGATCCTCTCATATTTAGTATTTAGTCTAGATCCTCTGAGATCCTTTCATGCTTAGTATTTAGTCTACATCCTCTGAGATCCTCTCATGTTTAGTGTTTAGTCTACATCCTCTGAGATCCTCTCACGTTTAGTGTTTAGTTTATATCCTCTGAGATTCTCTCATATTTAGTGTTTAGTCTACATCCTCTGAGATCCTCTCATGTTTAGTGTTTAGTCTACACCCTCTGAGATCCTCTCATATTTAGTATTTAGTCTACATCCTCTGATATCCTCTCATGTTTAGTGTTTAGTCTACATCCTCTGAGATCCTCTCATGTTTAGTGTTTAGTCTACATCCTCTGAGTGTCACGACCCACCGGCCGTGATCTGGCAGCTGGGCTGCTGGTGGGCGTGGTCGCTGCAACCCCAGCCTACACACCTGCTGCTCATGTCATCACTCCTGCACTCCTGTTCCTCTTCACTCAATCAACTCTCCTATAAAGACCAGTCCGACCTTCCAGTCCCCGCCGGATCGTCGTATCAGCTTGTATGAGACACGCCAGCTCACCTTGAAATACACTCCTATGAGTAAACCTGTATCTAACTCGTTTTTTCCTGACACTGAGATCCTATCATGTTTAGTGGTTAGTCTACATCCTCTGAGATCCTCTGATGTTTAGTGTTTAGTCTACATCCTCTGAGATCCTCTCATGTTTAGTGTTTGGATCTAAGAGGTTAGGTTAAGCTTGTTCTTTATAACCTGAAGTGAGCAAAACAAAATGGAAAGCAATTATGCATAATTCAAACAGATACACATGGACAATGTGGGTCCGTGTTTCAAGGATTTCTTGAAATGTGTAAAGGATGGCATTATCCCTAACATGAAGAACGCTGTCCAGTAAAACAGGGACAGCACATGATTAAACATGTAAAGCATGATTTAATTTGCCTTTCAATCTCCTGTCTGAACTTCTGCCCCCTTTGTTTTCCTTTCATCTTCCACACTCAGCCTGTTACGCTTCCCTGGTCAGGTTCCTATTTCCAATTCCACCCCTGCCATCCATCCCTCTATATTGCCACAGCAATATGTACAGTATAGCGTGCCATTGCATTGTGGGTGTCAGGTGTGTTTGCTTGCCTCCCATTTTGGCACGGCAAATGTCCGTCAGTTTGGAAAGATGTAATGACTGTTAGAAATAAGGTGGGCACTGAACAAACTGGTCCTACTTTTTACTGAAGTGTGAACAATTACATACGAGGTCAAGTTTACTGCAACAGAATCATAGAAAACAATAGAAGATGCTGGAGGACTGTTGAATTAGATACCAAATTGTATTAGTTAAATGTATACATATACATGTATGAGATATGCACATGAAACCATTTTTTTTACAAAATGGATGGTAGTATTGTTAATAAAACATATGCACAAAATATGTATTTAACATATCTATAAAAAACAACAAAAATACAGTGCAGGTAACTAAGAATACCTTTTATGAAAATAATAGAATCAATAGAATCTAGTCTTCCAGTTTGTGTTCTATCCATCAGTGCTTTCATATGAGCACTGGGGATATTTGCCTGCTGTTTAATCAGCTCTGTTTATGAGTGGTGTGTGTGTGTGTGGGTGTGTGTGTATAATGGAACGGTGGGTGTAGCCCTATCCCCCTGGGCTGCAGAGAACATCTTCCATATTTTATATCTTAATCAAATGTGTTATTCATGCTCAGTAGTTCATATTTAGTTTGCCTTAACATTTCATGCAAGGCCATATCATACAATTTCTATGTCATCACTCGATTGCAGACTAGTAATGTGCACGACTGTGGCACAACAAATTAAGAACGAGCAAACAATCAAAACACGCTGGTAATCTGTCCCTCACTGGGACAGCACTGGAGGCATTGTGGGACTTCAGCCACTGCACTCATTTTTCATGTGTCAAAGTGGACTTTGTGTCATCCTATCCTACCCTATCCTATCCTATCCTATGTGATGAGTCCACTCTGTCTCGGGCGGTCCCAGTGATGATGGGCTAGGGTCCCTCTGAGACCTGTCACGGTCCCAGGACAGAAGCACACAGCTGGAACTCATCACTTACATCCCTTCAACCACACTGTTGCCCATTGGGACACATGGGGACATTGGGTTCCCCATCAGCCCGGGTCACCTCTGTGTGTGGAAAGGACTCTGTGTTTCTCTGGAGGTCTCGGGGGATTCCTCTTGACCTATGCATCCCTCACTCAAAACCCCCTGGAGGCTCCAGGATTCAGACTTGTTTTCACTGAATTACTGTACACTGTTCTGTCTGTCTATCTGATTGTCTGTCTGTCTGTATTTTTTCTTCAGAGGATGACATTTAGAACTTAAATGAATCAAATAGCATAGTGGAGGGATTTCTGTTCAAGGTGAAGTGACAAGTCTGTTCAATGAGCCATTGATGTTATACATTACACTAAAATAGCAGCAACTGAAGGTTCAACCAGTGAAACACATATGGCTTTGATACACAAATTTGTCAAAAACCTTTCCGTGAGCCCTCATTAAATCAATGCCCAATCTTTTGACCTCACATAAACATGCATCGAGTCATGGTAGTTCACAGAATATCTTTGGAGAACACCAAAGCAGAGCACTCACCCTGTAGTCACTGGCTGTGACGTAGAAGATGGGCTGGAAGGCCAGCCAGATGATGCAGGTGGTGTACATGGTGAACCCTATGAACTTGGCCTCGTTGAAGTTCTCCGGACACTTGCGGGTCTTGAAGGCGTAGACGGTGCACAGGATGATGAGGATGCAGTTGTAGGTGAGTGACACCAGCATGCTGGAATCCCTGCTGTTGCACTTCAGGGTGACCACGTCTCTCCTCTCGGGGCTCACCTCCTTCCTCACCCCGGGCATCTCCACCAGCAGCCACACCAGCACCACCAGCAGCTGGCAGGAGATGAGGCCCCCGCAGATGGCCACCTGGGAGCCGGGGCTGATGAAGCGTGGCCGCTGCGCCCCGTCCTTCACGCCGCTAAAGATGCGCGCGATGCGGTTGGTCTTGGTGAGCAGCGCCGAGTAGCACACGGCAAAGGAGGTGCCCAGGCCCAGCCGGCGCAGCGTGCACACGGCCGTGGAGGGCTTGCCGATGTAGATGAAGGTCATGCTATAGCACATCAGCACCCCCAGCAGCAGGATGTAGGAGAGCTCCCGCCCGCTGGCCTTCACCACAGGGGTCTCGTTGTGCTTGAGGAACAGGCCCACCACCGACAGCGTGCAGATGATGCCCAGGCAGGACACGGAGACGGGCCCCACGGCCCAGGCATCCTCCCAGCGGATGTACTCCTCGGGCAGGTCGTAGCAGCCGCTCAGGTTGGCCAGGGGCCACTGGCCGAAGCTACAGTCGGCGCAGGTAAACTCGTCGCGGAGGTACTGGTAGGCCTGGCAGGGGATGCAGATCCAGCAGCACACATCCCCAGGCTGCATGCTCTTCACCTCGTTCTTCCTGCAGGGGTCGCTGCACTGTGAGGTGGGCGTGGCCCGGCCCGCCCAGGGGATCAGGTGGGTGTCCAGCGTCAGGCTCTGGGCCCAGTAACCCACCTTGCGGTACACATAGCGAGGGCCTTCTTTGTGGTAGTGGAAAATGTTGTAGCGACCAAGGCTGTCCCCGAAGCTGTCGAAGCGGACTGTGTTCTCTGTGTCGACAGGGCGGAACGGAGCTGCAGGGAGAGAGAATGGGAGAGAAATTGGGAGAGAGAATGTGTAGAGAAACACTGAGGGGAGACTTTCAAGGTGATGCACACAACGCACAGTCCAAAACATTCAGAATAAAGGCACAATTGTCAACATATTGGCATTTGCTTGAAAGAGTTTACTGCAGCTGGAAATATTTTTTTCCACGGCAACAGAGCTAAAACATGGGATGTTGTCTAGAGTTTCAATCTCAGTGAGCTCCTTGAATGGAAATTGAGTGAGAAATGTCAAAGTTGTCTCCTGTCATCCACAAGTCTAGCCTCGCCTGGTCCAGTCTAGCGGGGGGACTACGGACACACAGGCTTCATCTAAGAGGGAATATTATACATCTATATCAATATTCATTCAATATGCTGCATTATTTTTATGGATGTGGGGGTTTCATTTGCATGAAACCTAATGTATTTTGTTTTCATTGCCCCCCATATTGAAACAACTGGATCAACGTATAACTAACCCTAACAATCTAATACTAACAATTACATGTATCACTGACCCTAACATCTATTACTGACCCTATTAAAGTCACCCTGACTATTAATTGGCCCCCATGCCCTCACACATCCCTGCCTCCTCGCTGTCGAGGAAGCAGGATAAATAATCAGCATGTCTGTTGGATCTTTGTCGGAGCCCGTAGGTGCACAACCACACACTCTAGTCTCAGGGAAGTACGGCAACACTGCGTTCTCAGTGGAACAATGTGCACAGCTACACAACATCCTGAGGAGCTCTGCACATCAAAAAACCTGTCATAGTCACCAGGCTCTTCAACAGGATAATAAAGCCCTCTCATTTCCTAAAGAATGTTTTGCCTGAGATACTTATTGAAGGCAAGTGGATAATCTGATGGGTCTGTTTGTCTATTCCTGTTTGTTTAAAATATGCATCCTGCACATCTTTATGGCACCAGGTAAGGACAACCCAGATAAAGCTCCTGCTACCTTCTACAAGCCATTGAAGTAGCGTAAAGTAAACCCGGTGGTCAAAGAAAGCACTCTTCATATTTCTGTGATTTGTATTCATCGTGCTCAGAGAAAGCCAAGACACCCGCAGCCAGAAACAGCTCAATCACAATGTCTTATCTTTGTGCATGCAGCATGAAAAAACACCTTGTTCTGCATCCGATTCTTAAGGGGAAACGGTACATTACATCTCAATCGGTGCAACAAAAGTTGTTGATGTGTGTGCAAAGAGGGTCACACGAGTTTCAGGGTTTATTTTAACTCAAAAAGAAGACATCAAAAATGTTTGCATATAATCGACATCAAGATTACAAGAGCAAAGCTGAACTCACCATCAAACTTGACCTTGAGGATGTAGTCCTTGTAGAACTTCCTGCCGTTGCCCGGCTTGAGGGCCTCACAGACGCTGGTGGAGTTGGGACACAGGGCCTGCCTCATGTTGTGCAGTGCGGTGGCCATGGCGAACACAGCGTTCACCACAAACATGATCTTGGACTCCGGCTCGAAGGGCACCTCCTTCAGCGAGTGCTTGCCACAGCCCAGGTCGCGGAGGCTGCACTGGAACTGGTTCTCCCAGAACTCCCGGAACCAGGGGTTCCTGGTGTTGTTGTAGGGGTGCAGGCCGGTGAAGTAGTCGTTGAACCGGGGGATGGGGTAGGAGGCCAGCTCGATGGTGAAGGCTCCGTCTGCCACCGCCTCGCTGCCCCGCACCACACTCTCCTGCGCGCCCCAGCCATCACTGGCCACCCAGGTAAAGGACACGTTCATGCGGTTGGCGGCCACCAGCAGCTCGCGGGCGTCCTCGCTGCGTGTGAACAGGATGACCACCTTGGCGTTGGACTTGAGCCGCAGCGAGCGGATCACGTTCTCGTAGCTCCAGCGGCTCATGGAGCGGCCTACCTTGGCTGAGGTGGCGATGCAGATGTGGCGGGCCCGGGCCTCCTGCTGGAAGGCGTCGATGCCCGTCTCGCCGTAGTCGCCCTCCGACGCCACGGTGGACACGTAGGTCCAGTTGAAGTAGCGCAGGATCTCGGCCATGGCCTTGGCCTGGTAGAAGTCCGGGGGCACGGTGCGGGCGAAGTAGTCGTAGCGAGACTTGTCGCTGAGCTTGGCGCTGGTGGAGGCGTAGCTGATCTGGGGGATCTGGAAGAGCCGCAGGAGGTTGGCCACCTGGGGTAGTATGAGACAGGTACACCATGAAGGGGCAGGTGAGCCACCTCTTCACGTGCAATCTGCAACGTCATCACTAGATGAGATTTAATCCTTCACACTGCAGCTTTAAGCTACATATAAATGTGTTTGTTATTTTCAGCCATCACAACTGATGGTAAGTACGACCACTAAGTGGATAATTGACAGCGCCTGCTGTTTGTGTTCTGTCAGCAAGCCATTCAGTACTCTCCGGAATGGCTGCTTGTGAGACAATTACAACCAAGTACAAACTGGACTCTCACTGGTAATCTGAGAGAGAGAGCAGGAGGGAGATGGTGAGAGAGAGAGAGAGAGCAAGAGGGAGAGAGGGAGAAAGAGAGAGCGATAGACAGACAGACAGACAGACAGACAGACAGACAGACAGACAGACAGACAGAAAGTGGGCAAGGACTGGGCAGTGTGAAGCCACCTTTCTAAAGGTTTCTAGTCAGAGGCTTCTCATAAAACCCCAGATCTAGTTTGCGCAAACACTGGTGTTACAAAATCAGATTGTGCTTTCCAATAAATCAACAAAAAACAGACTACATATTGTAATGCTGCATCACTTGTTATTCCTGCCTGTTTTGGTGCAGATGGTTCTGATGTCCAGCCATTGGTAAACATACCTCAAAATATTGACAGGAAGACATTTTGACAAAATGGGAACATAGGGTGTGAAATCACACTGGGGTTAAGGTTAGGGTTAGGGTGTGAAATCACACTGTGGTTAAGGTTAGGGTTAAGGTTAGGGTTAGGGTGTGACCTCAGACTGTGGTTAAGTTTAGGGTTAGGGTTCGGGTTAAGGTTAGGGTGTGACCTCACACTGGGGTAAAGTTTAGGGTTAGGTTGTGAACTCACACAGACGGTTACTACTAATACTAGACGGTTGAAACATGAAGTATTCCCAGAGGGTTCCATGACCTGCAGATACAATTACATAATAACTATAATAATAACAATAATAAATAATAACAACCATATTTACACATATAGTTTCCAAGTGTCCAAAAAAACACCCATTTATTCCTTAACCATCTGACAGCAAACTACCAGTCACAAAGGGAGAGTTGATAGCAACTTGTCACACAGAAACGTTTGCATAAGTATATACATGCATAAATATATTACATTATATATTATCTTATATTGTACACACATGCTACTTCTCTCAGTTTGTGCAGCGAACTACCACAATAGGTCAATGTCAAAGATGCCGCTTTATTCAACTCAACAATTTCTGCACAGAAAGCCTGATAAATAACCTATAGAAATCAACAACAGAGCTATATTCAGTTCTACAAAGATATATACTAAAGAATAATATCCCATCTCTAACATTCCAATCATCTCCAATAATCTCCTCTCTCTCCGCTCAGACGTCAGATCAAACACACCATCTGTTTCATCATATTTACATCTTGTCATGAACAAGAAGTAACACCTGCTGTGGTGTGTGTGTGTGTGTGTGTGTGTGTGTGTGTGTGTGTGTGTCCTATTCACTGTATCATGAAGACTACACTGGATCAGATCAGATAGGTTATTGCAGAGAGAAGTTCACTTACATGATAGCCATTTATGCTGCATATTTAAACATGCGGGCAAAATTAACATTTCATAAGGCTAACTAATCATCTTCAAACACATTTCTGCATGTATTTAGTACAGGGTTAATTGAGAACTTTCTTTAAACAGTGATATATCTGTTGTCAACACACAGTTTACATAGAGTGAAACTATTTAGCCAAGCCATAAAAATGTTTAATTAAATCTATCCATAACCTCATTGCTCAATTAAATTATTGCACACATTAAATTATCATTACTCTGAATTATTATAACTATTATCAACATGATTTGGAGTGGTGAGTAATCCAATATCTAGAGTACCACAAATATGTGGTTGTTTGACCCAGTCAAACAACCACAACAACAACTCAGATAATGAAAAAATGTAATACCTATAAACAAGTCAAAATATAAGATATAAATATAAAATAAAAATATAAATACGTCAAAAACATGTGTACAAAGGTTAACCATTTGGCGGTGTACGCCATAAAAGAGACTAAATGAAACGGTAAAATCCTCTTCCTGAATCACGTTACATGCCTTCTGCTCTGGCCCAGGACACTGCAGCCAAACCCTAGTGGGAAATCACTCACTCACTATTCTGCCTGCGTGGGCATCTCTCCAGCTGTCAAAACCATCCTCCAATTCTACATATGGTTTCTGGATGGAGGTGTGACTTCCGATCCCAGAGGTTGGAAGGGAAGCATTGCACATATCAGGGCCGCAAGGTGAATAAAGTGGGTCACCTCTTCATCAGACTCTCATACATTGTGTTGATTTTACTATTTCAGTTCAGACACAGGTCATTCAGGACCATGTAGGGGTTAGCGGTAGGCTGCAGACATTGTACAGCATACTCTATTTAATTAGGGCATTTACGAAATAAGAGGAGAGCATTGTCTGGTATTGAGCAGATTACAGTTGCAGGGGTTTTCTGTGGAGGGATCTAGGGAGGACTAGCAGCATTACAGAGGAAAACACAGCTAGGATTAAGCTTTGTATTCCCATGCGTCCTACAGACAGCACCAGGGAGAACACCCAAAGCTAAAGCAACTGCTAACCCTGCATACAAAATGCAGGGGGGCTGTTGTGGTCGGGGACAAGTTGGAGGACTTTGTTCCGCTGAAGAGCAATGTGTCCCCAATTGTAATGGGTCGATATTCCATGGAACCTTTTGTGGATTTTGGAAATACAGTCAAGAGAGAAAGCAAGAACGAAATACACAATTGAAAAAAGAAAGACAAATATAGAAAGAAAGACAAAAAGAAACATTTAAAGAAAGTAAATGAATACATAGCATCCATTTGTTATCGATTTGAGGTGGAAAGGAAGGAAGCACTATGAAGGTTATGGATAAGCGGCACTAGAAGACACTCTGGGAAATATCAGGGCCAGCTTTGTAGAGATGACTCTACATGAAAACCCCCATTCCTCTTCTACAGCAACAACAAGGAATTTCCTCAGGTGTTGTGCACAGCTATGTGCCCGCTGCGGCAAACTGAACGGCTTTGCAAACGCACACACACTAGGGGAGTGGACACGCATGTCAATGTGCACACGGCTATGAAGCATACACACACCCACTAAGCACACATACACACACCCAAACATCCCCCACACACACAGACACTACATGCATATGCATGTGAAAACAGGCAACCATCACACTGAGACAACCAGACACACACTTTGTCTGTTATCTTTTATTCCGTGAGAGTTCAGTTGCTTGGCAACAGCATGTAAGATGTTCTACCAGGTGCATGTTCCAGTTACCTCATCAGCAGGCTTGTAGGCTGATCGCTCGTCCTGCCTATGGAATATCAATCCTACATCACATGTCTACCACCGAAGGGCCGGCGGCCATACAGAGGGTTACGCTGCTCTGTGGCTACCGGACATCTGAGGGGACTGTCTCTCACCGGTCGCCTGCATGTCATTCAATACACAAGTATGTATGGACGTATGGATCATTGTCATTAGACTGTACACACAAGTATGTATCAATGTATGGATGATTGTCATGAGACTGTACACAGAAGCAGTGGCGTGCACAGACTTTTGGAAGGGCAGGGGCGGAAGGGAAAAAAAAAAAAGGGCACATATAGTGCGTCCTCACCACTGTAGAGGGCACTTTAGTCACGTTTTATATGTTATACAAATGGCACATTATATAGCCTTAAAACAGACTAACTAGACAGACTACTCAGGTTAGTTTGCTATTAGGATCAGCATCCACGAGAACTGTGTGGATTACAACGTTGGACTGTGAAGAACACACAGGGACGTGGATGTATGAAGGAAATAAATCCCTATGGGGTCTAGAGGTGTTCCCCCCGAAAATGTTCAATTAAGTAGACGCCATTTCCTGTATTCTAGTGCATTTTAACACCATATTAGCACCAGATAAGCCAAACTGGTTCTGTGAGATATAGTCCTGGCTCAATATAGGTCAACAAAGGGTCCAACATAAAAGTCATCACAACAGAAATGTCATAGTATCTCTTGGTCCCAATAGTCTTGTGGAGTTTAATGTATTTTTTCCACCCAAGAGGGCAATTTAGTGTATTTTGCCAACCAGGAGGGCACTTTAGCACGCATTTTTGTCTCCCAATAGGAAACTTTAGCGAGTTGTGGCTCCCAAGAGGCCACTTTAGCACGCCTTTTGGCTCCCAAGAGGCCACTTTAACATGCGTTTTTCAACAATTGGGCCATGAGGGGGGGCAACCCCTGTGCACGTCACTGCTGACAGAAGTATGCATCGATATATGCGATATATGCATCGGTAAAGATTATTGTCATGAGACTGTACACACAAGTATGTAATGATGTATGGATTATTGTCATGAGACTGTACACACAAGTATGTAATGATGTATGGATTATTGTCATGAGACTGTACACACAAGTATGTAATGATGTATGGATTATTGTCATGAGACTGTACACACAAGTATGTAATGATGTATGGATTATTGTCATGAGACTGTACACAGCCGCAACAGCTTCAATTAATAACGCCTGGGTTAGGGTGAGGGTGCTTGGTCCCATGGGTCGAGAGATAAAACAAACAATGTTGGGGTCCCCTGTAAGTAGGGTTAGGTTAGGGTTCTGGGTAGGGTTCTGGTTAGGGTCATAATACCACTTACTTCAATGTTTTTCAATGTGTTTCAATGTGTTTCTGGAGAAGAGCAAGGTGTCATAGCAGAGTCCCATTGAGGGGCCACAGGGAGTGAGATCCCTTCTATGCATTCATTAGACAGCCCTGTCTAATGACTGTCTAATGACAGTCACCTTCCAGGGACTGAGCTGTCCCCGGAAGGTGACTGCAGGGATATAGAGATATAATACATTTTTACTATAATACAGCCTAACCCTAACCCTAACCCTTCCGCTTACCCTAACCATGGGTTAGCCTAACCCTATCCCTAACGCTAACCAACAGGGTAACAGGGATTCAGCACCCCCTTCAGTAGTTTCATAATTGCCATCCTTATGGATGACAGATTCCATCATTTAATAGACAAACATGCATCATGTACGCTCGGTCTGCGCTGAATCATCCAGTGTTTCATGCATGAGAGCAGATGCAGGGCGCACCGAACCGTGAGGCCATGAGGTCCTCAGCATTCGTCAAGAAGCCGAAGACCTCCCCATGAAACAGACAATGCATGAAAAGATATTCGGCTGAGCTCATCACCCGGAAAACTTCAACAGGACACCCAACGCTGCGACCCTGCGTACGGGCCCTTCCACCCACTCTGTATTGAATGGTCTTGCCGTCAGCCTCATCAAACCATCACCTATTTCCCTTTGTAACCCCCCCCCCCCCCCCCCCCCCCCCCCCCGAGAAGCTAAACAACACATCTCAGACGCAATCTCCGGTTAGCATCCTGCGTGGGCGTGCTGAAGACAGCTCGGCTGCAGTCGCAGATGGGTGAGCGCGTATGGGGGGGGGGGCAGGCTGGCTGCGTTACAACGTCACAGAGGCCCGCCTCCGCACTATGCTCCCAATCTGTGCTTTGGAACGCCATAATGCCTGGGGCGGCGGCCAAGCCCACCCCCGTGCCAGGCCGTAGCCAGCACTGGTGCTGTCACGAAGGCCGTAGCGCGGTCTCCACGCGGTCCCTAGCTGCGGTTCTGAAGCGTTACCATGGGGATGGTGAGCCAGATGGGGAAGTGTTTGGGAGTTGTGTTTCTTATTTCATGGGATAACATTGGCCGCCCAGCATCACCCAGCCTGGCCTGGATATTTCAAAACAACTAGGGACCCAGACAGTGATGCATAGGGATGAGGAAATTATATTTTCCTAGCAACAGCAGTTAAAAAATGCCAGCATAAAACTTTTCTCCTCCGACTCGTTGCCTTGTTGCTAATCAGACTACAATGTTGGTTAGACGGTGCGATGAAACAAAGTCACCTCAAACTTTGTGAAAGGATTCTCCTGTGGGGCCAATATCTGGCAGTGGAGCCAACACAGTGAGGGTCAGGTCTGGGTTAACCCTAAACCAATATCTGGAGGAATCGTCTTGATGAATCACATCAGAGAGAGAGAGAAGGAGAGAGAGAGAAGGAGAGACAGCTCTTCTCACAAGAATGTAGGAAGCCCAGGAGGATATGGAGCGACACTATACAGGCCCAGGTGTGTGCCAGTGCCAATTACCGGGCCAAGGAGCCTCAGAGATGCGTCCGCTTGCTGAGAGTAACCACAGCCTGACCAGTCTCCCTCCCGCCACATGGCCACCACAACACGTAAAAGCCCTCTACTGTTTACTTCTTTGTTAACATCAAACACAGTATAATTGCACATGGTGCAATTAAATGTAATTTAGACATGAATGTCTAAATGAGCTGTTATATGAGCATCCATCACTACCTGGAGCTCCTGATTTCCCTCTCTGGCTTACCCTCTCGCTCTCACGCCCTCTCTCTCCCTCTCTCTCTAACTCTCCCTCTCCTTCTCTCTCTCTCTCTCTCTCTCTCTCTCTCTCTCTCTCTCTCTCTCTCTCTCTCTCTCTCTCTTTCTCTGTGTAACTCTCTATTTCTAACTCTCTCTCTTTGTCCATCTAAGTGAACTGCTCACTGCTGCTGCCCCATGTGATTCATTAAGGGCCTCACAGCCACACACACACGCACACAAGCATGCATTCACACACACACACACACACACACACACACACACACACACACGCACACACACACCAGAAGGTAAAGCTCATTAAACACTGTTGATATTAAAGTTAATACCCAGAATCAAGCAAGTTTATTGCTTAGCTTCGCCTCCCCCTCTGGCGGAACAACAGCTAGCTGTGCATCGCTAACTGTACGTTGCTAGCTGTGTGACCCTAGCTGTGCATCGCTAGCTGTGTGTTGCTAACTGTGCATCGCTAGCTGTGCCTCACTAGCTGTGCGTCGCTAGCTGGGTTAGGGTTAAGGGTTAGGGGTTAGGGTTAAGTGTTAGGGGTTAGGGTTGGGCTATAGGGTTAGGGTTAAGAAGTAGGGGTTAGGGTTAGGGTTAGGCTATAGGGTTAGGGTTAAGGGTTAGGGATTATGGTTAAGGGTTAGGCCACAGGGTTAGGGGTTAGGTTGCCCTACCTGGATGGAGACGTCGCTGTAGGATCCCCCGATGATGCCGGAGATGGCAAGGGGCACATCGTCGTGGATGGCGTAGGACCCATCGGGGCAGGTGTACTCGCTGTCGTCCACCTTGGTGAGTGAGGCGCGGACGAACTCCAGCGACTGCTCCAGGGCGTAGGTGTCCTTGGAGCAGGTGTCCAGGATGTGCACCCCCAGTCGGAGGCCGGGCAGGAGGCGCTGGTCCTGGTTGATCTCATCCAGGGCCAGCAGCATGGCCTCCAGTCTCTGGATGCCCCTCTGGGCGTTGATCTTCCCGCAGTCCTCTGCCCCCTCGCCCTTCTGGTGCACGGGGAAGAGCCCGCCAATAATCAGGTCCCCCTCCACCGTGATCTCCCTCTTGGTGTCAGCGCTGTAGCCCATCACGGGTAGGCCCTGAGGAGCCTGCACCAGCAGGGACACGCAGACGCACAGCAGGCCCAGCCCCAGCAGCCCGAGAGGTCGGAGTACGGGCCGCGACCCCCCACACCCAGGGGACTTCCCCAATGACATGTCCCTGGGGGAGACGCTCTCTCTCACTCTCTCTCTCCGTAGAGTGGTGGAGGTGGTGATGGTGGAGGTGGTCCTGTATCTAGTGGTTGCAGGAACGAAAGGATGCAGCGTTGAGCAGGGGATGGTGGAACGCTGAGCAGGGTGAGCCAAGTGGCTGGCAAGGTCAAAGTGCCAGTGGGGTTTTTATTCTTGAGGAAGCCATCAGAACGTGTATGCCATCCCCTCCTTGTCCTCTCTAGTTAGGACTTAAGTCGATTAGTTTGCCTGTGGATCAAACAGAGAATAGTACTCACAGTGTTTGAGCTTTAGTACAATGAGCCTGTTGCAGTATGTTCACCAGCACTGTGCCAGCAACATACCCTGACCCGTTGAAGAGAGTTGAGCTCATCTTCAGAAAATAAATTGTGCCAGTCCTGCATAGCCAATGATGATAGGTGTAATAATTTAGCTGTCGAAATTATAATGTAGTTAAAACAAATGATCCAGATACATCAATAACTCAGCAATCATTCTTCCAACACATGGAACAAGCTACAACATGAAGTTGGCCATTAGTCGTTGCCACCTTTAGGGAGAAAGCTCCATGGAAATAACATCATTCATTTAATAAGAGCCAACTTGTCAGTAGAAGTCATGATGTACCAGGACCAGACTACACAATATTTCTATCTGGTCACCTAGACTCACCATGTCAGATCATCATGGTGCCCTAGATTCTTGTCGTTTCATGGCTGGGCAACTGGCAACACTACCATTATGACCCCAACCATCGAACGCTACCTTTCAAGACCTTCATAGGTCATTGGGGAGGAGAAGACATTGTCAATCAAAGCTATGTGGGCGGGTGGGCTTTGGGCCATCTATCCAAAGACAACTTAAAGAACGTGAACATGTTAACATGTCAATAACATTACATCAATGTAGCTAGCTAACAGGTTCACTGTATGAAAACAGGTGGAGGAAAATATTGTTGGGTTTTGAGAATGGTAGGGTTTGGGTTAGTAGTAGACTTGTCAAGCTAGGCTAAGATTTGTCCTGGTTTCAAGCTGGGTGTCTAGAGTCCACCCAACTATCTATAAAAAGTGTCTCAGTTTTCAACATTCACGACTGGGGTTTTCACCACAATTAAAACAATGATAATATAGTAATTGTTTTCAGTGTTTGCATAGACGTCATGTTCTTTCCCAGTCAATCCCACTCCATATTAGAGACTGTACAAGTCTTAAAAGCTTTAAAAAGTCTCTGAAGACATGGCTGAAAGAGAATCAATCTTGCGATCATTGATCTTTGTACTTATAACACCAAATGTATTTTGTATGTTGTTTACTGTAATGTGCTGTTGTTATCTGTTTTTGTCTGTAATGTCTAGTATGTTTTTTATTGTGCTTGAACTTCCTGCCCAGGGACCACAGGTGCAAATTAGCTGTTTAGCTAACCCTGGTATAGAACCTGCTCTATACATGGTCCCTGTTAACAAAAAACAATAAACTAAACCAAGCTAAACCCCCGCCCAATGGTGACTACAGGCCAGGTAAAGAGGCAGATGGAAAGACTGCATCAGCGGAAGGCTGCAGGCCCTGATGGCATCTCACCCAGGATCCTGAAGACCTGTGCCAGCTAGCTGTCTCCTGTACTGGGACATCTGTACAACCTGAGCCTGAATCAGGAGAAAATCCCGTTGCTGTGGAAGACCTCCTGCTTGGTCCCAGTCCCCAAGAAGTCGAGGCCGTCCGACCCGGCAGACTACAGACCAGTCGCCCTAACATCGCATGTGATGAAGGTCCTGGAGAGACTGGTCTTAGCTCAGCTGAGGCCACAGGTGAGGACGTTTCTGGACCCTTTGCAACTTGCATATCAGCCCCGTGTAAGAGTCGATGATGCTGTCATCTACCTGCTGCAACAAGCCCATATGCATCTGGATGGTGGGGGAGGCACTGTGAGGATCACATTCTTTGATTTCTCCAGTGCTTTCAACACCATTCAGCCTCTGCTGATGGGTGAGAAGCTGCGGGGGATGAGTGTTGACGACACTATGATCTCCTGGATTACTGACTACTTGACAGGCAGACCACAGTTTGTCCGTCTGGGCAGTGTACTGTCTGATGTGGTGGTCAGTGATACAGGAGCTCTACAGGGAACTGTGCTCTCTCCCTTCCTCTTCACCTTGTACACCACTGACTTTCAGTACAACTCTGAGTCATGTCACCTGCAGAAGATCTCTGATGACTCAGCTGTTGTCGGGTGTATAAGAGGTGGAGAGGAGGGTGAGTACAGGACACTGGTAGACAACTTTGTGGAGTGGTCCGAACAGAATCACCTGAGGCTGAACGTCAACAAGACCAGAGAGATGGTGATCGACTTCGGGAGGACAAAGAGGTTGCCTTCACAGCCACTACGGATCAGGGGGGACGTGGTGGAGGAGGTGGAGGACTATAAGATTCAAGATTCAAGATTCAAGTATCTTTATTGTCAAATACTAATACTAATAAATACTAATAAATACTTAGGGGTGGTGATCGGCAACAGATTGGATTGGAAATCTAACACCGAGGCTGTGTACTAGAAGGGGATGAGCAGACTCTATTTCCTGAGGAAGCTGAGATCTTTCAACGTGTGCAGTAAGATGTTGGAGATCTTCTACCAGTCTGTTGTTGCTAGCACCATTTTCTTTGCTGCTGTGTGTTGGGGCAGCAGCACCAGAGCCAGCGCGGCAAAAGACTTGATAAAATCATCAAGAAGGCTGGCTTTGTAATAGGTCTCGGGCTGGAGTCTTTTGAGTCTGTGGTGGAGAGGAGAATGCTGAAAAAACTGTTATCCATCATTGACAATGATCAGCAACCTCTCCATCAAACAGTGGTCAGACAGCGGAGCACCTTCTCTCACAGGCTGCTCCAGCTCCGCTGTCAAAGGGACAGATATAGGAAATCATTCCTACCACATTCCATTACACTGTACAATAACAGCCAATAACTTATTACAACAGTCTCCAAGCACCTTATATTTCCTTATATTCTATACATTGTTCTTTACTTGCACTAAAATTAGTTTATATTTAGTTTATATTTTATATATATATATATATATATATATATATATATATATATATATATATATATATATATATATATATATATATATTTATACATACATACACTTTTTATTTCTACATTGCATTCATTCTTTGTATTCCAATGCTGCTGCTACGTTGCAATTTCCCAGCTTGGGATCAATAAAGTATTTCTATTTCTATTTCTAAGCTTCCTGGCTATGCTGGGAGTTGAGCTTGGATTAGTCACAGGTCATTTTGTCACGTTTCCTGCCACTAGTGACTGATGGACCTCAATGTGGCAACATGTTTCTGCCCACTAGTGACTGTTCTGCCCACTAGTGACTGATGGACCCCAATGTGGCAACATGTTTCCCCCCACATGGGAAAAAATACAATTTGTCTGTTTTAGGAGTTGCAGGATTGTTGCTGTTGGTGAGTACGTAAGGAATAAGAACTTGTGTTGTAGCTTTTCTTTTGGTAGAGCCAAGTCATACAGTTAAAGCTGGGTGAAGCTTAATTTATGCTTCTGCGTTGATGCAACGCTGGGGGGCTTACGAACCCTTTACGTCCTTGCGGACCCCCCTTGCGTCCACCGCAAGGGCCTGACGTGCACCTCCCAAAAATCATAGACGTGCGTCGAGGCGACGCAACACCAACGCAGTGGCTTTGGCTGTGGTTGGTCCGCGAACTACATTTGCTGGAGATCGCTTTTCCGGTTTCCACTCGCAAATACTGCCACGGTGTGATAAATGCTTCGACTGATTGGACTCGACTGATTCGACTGATTAACTTTTGCCTTCATTTCTGTAAACTTTTTGTTTACCCGCTAGTAATCCGTATGTAATGACCAAAATGGTCATTCTGGTCCCTCTACCGGTGTGGCATTGAATTGCATTTCGACACGTAAACCCCAAGCAGAACCATCACGGTCTCATGACTGTGTCCAAGCAACTGCGTGGTCATTGCGTGATCACTACGTAATCACTACGCGGAACCATAACTCAGCCTTTAGTAGTCACTCTCTGCTGTCATTGCTATTGGTATTGGTGTCGTTGTTGTTGTTGAATAGGACAGCAAAAGCCCACTCAAGCTTTGAAGTTTTGGCCTCTCAGGTGTAAACAATAGCCTTGATAGGTGGGCAGAGCTATGACTACACCATTAGCATCTGAAAAGATAAATTGCTAGAGTTGTTAGCATCAGCTTTAGCGTCAACCGTCAAACTAAGACAAAGGGAGTCTCTCTGCGGGAGTCCCTTGAGGAAGCCCTCTAGCCCTCTGCTAACCCTAACCCTTGTGTATTGCATTGTGTATTGTAGCCATGTGTGTAACCCTTATTCCAGTCAGGACATCTATCCGACACAGATGCTGTCCACGATCCCATACTCGACGCTGCACCCCTTCCAATCTGCTTTACACGTCTCTCCCCCCTTGCACTGACCTTGAAGTGATGGGCGGGCTCTGGAACTGCCAATCAGCGGTGAAGAAGGCAAACTCCATCTTGGCCTATGCCTGCCTCCAGACCCTCCACTTGCTGGCCCTAACTGAAACCTGGATCACTCCAGACAACACGGCCACTCCGGCTGCCCTCTCTACTGCCTACTTCTTCTCTCACACACCCCAAGACCCTCAGGGCGAGGAGGGGGGACTTGACTCCTCATCTCACCCAAGTGGTCCTACCGGGTGCTTCCCCTGGAACACCTGACCAGATCAGCGTTTGAACTCCACGCTGTTGCTATCACCGTTCCCATCAAGTTCTACATTGCTGTCATCTACTGTCTTCCGGGTACCCTCCATGTCTTCTTCGACGAGATGGATGCCCTCCTCAGCTGCTTTCCTGAAGACGGTACTCCGCTGGTTGTCCTGGGCGACTTCAACATCCAACCAGAGAAGTTACAATCATCTGAATTTACAACCTTTTTTACCTCATTTGACCTATGGCTCTCTCCTTCTCCTCCTACCCACAGAGCAGGGAACCAACTTGACCTTGTCTTCACAAGGTCCTGGAGTACCTGTGCACTCTCAGTTACTCCACTCCCTGTGTCTGACCATCACTTTGTTGCTTTCTCTCTCCCCTTGAAGTCCCCCTCCTCTGTTCCTCCTACCACCCACACTGTCACCACCCGCAGGAACCTGAAAACCCTCTCATTCTCTCAGACTTCACCTCCACAGTGTCAGCAGCCAAATCTACATTCTACTGGAACAAGATCAACTCCTCTGCCCCCAACCCCAGGAAACTGTTTTCCATGTTCTCCTCTCTCCTCAACCCTCCCTCCCCTCCCCCCTTCCTCACTCACTGCTGACGATTTTGACGACTACTCTACCAAGAAAGTGATGGATATCAGTATCTCCCTTACCCCTACTGCTACCTTCCCTAACCCCACCTCCACAGCTATTCTCCCTTCCACAGCTCCCGCCACTGTCAGACTTAACCGTTTTACCCCTCTCTCCTTCAAAGAGGTCCTGAAGCTGGTTGCATCCAACCATGCGACCACCTGTCTTCTTGACCCCATCCCCTCCTCCCTTCTTCAGGTAATCTCGACGGATATCCTACCGTTCAACACCTCCCTCGTGAACTCTTCCCTCACCTCGGGTCTCGTACCTAAACCCTTCAATACTGCCAGAGTCAAACTGCTCCTCGAGAAGCCTACCCAAACTGCTGACATCCTGAACTACAGACCGGTATCTCTGCTGTCATTCCTTTCTAAAACCCTGGAACGTGCAGTCTCTAACCAACTGTCCTCCTACCTCTCAGAAAACGACTTGCTTGATCCACATCAGTCTGGCTTCAAGACTGCACACTCTACAGAGACGGCCCTCCTGACGGTGACGGAATCCCTTCCGTCACCGAAAGCCTCTTCCCTCTCGTCGGTGCTTGTTCTTCTTGATCTCTCTGCGGCGTTCGACACCGTGAACCACCATACCCTCCTCGTCACCCTCGCTGAACTCGGCATAACTGACACTGTGCTAGCGTGGTTCACATCTTACCTTATGGATCGCACTTATCAGGTAACATGGAATGGCTCCCTGTCCAAACCCCGCTCGCTAAACACTGGGGTCCCTCAAGGCTCAGTACTAGGACCGCTTCTGCTCTCCCTATATACCAAATCTCTAGGCTCTGTAATCGCATCACATGGCTTCTCCTATCACTGTTATGCGGACGACACTCAACTATTCCTCTCCATCCCCCCCTCAGACACTCTGATTGCAACACGCATCTCAAAATGCTTGGTGGACATCAGCGCTTGGACAACTGCGCATCAAATCAAGCTCAATCTCGCAAAGATTGAGCTTCTCTTCATACCGGGGAAAGACTGCCCTCACAGGGACCTGCTGGTCTTGGTCGAGGGCATCACAGTATCTGCCTCACCGACCGCAAGGAACCTGGGCGTAATAGTCGACAACCATCTGTCCTGCGCTGCAAACATCACTGCAGTGACCCGCTGCTGTAGATTTGCACTCTACAACATCTGCAGGACCCAGCCTTTCCTCACGAGGGAAGCGACACAGCTTCTGACCTAAGCACTTGTCATATCCCGCCTCGACTACTGCAACTCCTGCAACTGCAATTAAACCGTTGCAGCAGATCTAGAACGCCGCAGCACGCCTCGTGTTCAACCGTAACAAATTCTGCCACATGATCCCCCTCTTCCAAAACCTCCACTGGCTTCCTGTAGTGGTTTGCGTCAAATTCAAGACGATGCTACTGGCCAACAAAGCCATCAATGGAACTGTCCCTACCTACCTTCAAACATTAGTGAAACACCACGCCCCTGCTCGAGCACTTTCAACTACCTCAGCTGGTCGACTGGTACCTCCATCACTAAAAGGAGGAAAAGGTCAGATGGCAAAATCTCAACTCTTCTTCGTTTTGGCACCACAGTGGTGGAACGAGCTTCCTGCCAATTTCAGGACTGCAGAGTCACTCCCAATCTTCCGGAAGAGACTCAAGACCCAATTGTTCAGATTTCATCTGAACCCTGCATAACCCTACCGTCATGCTCTTATTTTTTGTATGTCTTGGCACTTTAATTGTTACGGCTCGCTCCTCTTCACATCCACCCCTCCCCCTTCACTGACTGCTCCATGGCTCAGCTCAGCACACCTGCTCTCCCTCACCAATCTCCGCACCTGTCTGCCATCTATAATCAACTGCTGCCAGTACAAAAGCCCAGTCTGCACTTCACTCTACGCCAGAGCTTCACCTGTCAACACGTATGGTAAAGTACAGGCCAGCCTACAGTTTAGCTCTCTAGAGTTATAGTAGAATTATTTAGCTTCACAGCTCTTACCAAGCTGATAGCTTCATGCAGTTGCAGTCTTTGTTCTTTTTTTTCCACTGACCCTGCCTCTCCTCTCTTCTGCAGTCTCTGGAGATCCAAGTTCAGCTGAGCCAACCTGCAGAGCCACCTAGACTCACCTACTCCTATCCCCACACAAAGCCTATCAATAAATACGCCCACGGGCGTTACCTGAACCTACGTCTCCTCATTGCTGTGCACTTGGGTCACAATCACCAGCCGTAACATTAATTGCTCTTTGTAATTTGGCACTTTGATCCCTCACTGTAACATGGCACTTAGTCAGAGATGTTGTATACTAGCAATAGTTAGTTAATCTAGCAATTGAAATGCTTGAAACTTGTTCTGTTGACTTTCTTACTGTATTAGCAGCAATGAAACGTTCCACCTTCTTATGACAAATGTACTCTTTGTAAGTCGCTTTGGATAAAAGCGTCTGCCAAATGCCCTAATTGTAAATGATGGACCCCACTGTGGCAACATGTTTCCCCCCACTAGTGACTTATGGACCCCAATGTGGTAACATGATTCCTCCCACTGGTGACTGATGGACCCCAATGTGGCAACATGTTTACCCCCACTTGTGACTGATGGACCCCAATGTGGCAACATGTTTCCTTTAGTTTGGTGGCAAGCCTGAAGCTTTCCATTTCGTTCTCCTTAGAGGCACCTCGAGGTGCAGACGTTTCTGGACTTCACGTCCCAGAGATCCACACAGTTGCAGATGTTTTTGGACTTCACATCCTAGACATCCACACAGTTGAAGATGTGTCTGGACTTCACGTCCCAGACATCCACATAGTTGCAGATGTTTCTGGACTTCACGTCCCAGACATCCAAGCAGTGTTTTGTGTGTGATGCCATTGGCAGTTAGTTTACAGCTAAGACTAGCAGTGACCAGAAAAAAACATATGCCGCTTCACAGAAAAGCGTGTTGAAGAGCAAGTTTATTGCTTAGCTCCGCCTCCCCCTCTGGCTGAACAACAGATAGCTGTGCATCGCTAACTGTGCGTTGCTAGCTGTGTGACCCTAGCGGTGCGTCGCTAGCTGTGTGTCGCTAACTGTGCGTCGCTAACTGTGTGTCGCTAGCTGTGCCTCACTAGCTGTGCATCACTAGCTGTGTGTCGCTAACTGTGCATCACTGTGTGCTGATTTATCTTGGGAATGTGGACATGATACCCATTTCATAACATTCACAGTACTTCAAGGCTTATGGTTAGGATTAGGGTTTAGGGTTTAGGACTAAGGGTTAGGTTGTAGGGGTTATGGCTTTTAGTTTAGTTCAGTTTATTTGACAATCCGTTAAAATACATGTCAGGTACAAATCATGCATTAAAACAGGATAGCACAAAAAGTCATACACTTATTTCCATTGTGGTCCTTGATCTTAACGTACATATACAACACTGAAAACACATAGCACAAACTTGTAAAACTACATGACACATTACTCAAACTCAACAAACCCTCCCACCCTTACCTACCCACCCACCAGCCTACCTTTTCTTGGACTTTAGCCAAAAGCCATTTCCTGACATTCCCCTTAAAACTGTATGGGTTTGTGCTCTGTTTGATAAATAAAGGCAGATCGTTCCACTCCAGTCCTCCTGTATAAGCAAATGAGCATTGCCCCATTTTGGTTCTACACCTTGGAGGGTGCAGGTTGGCTACGCTGGCCCTAGTCCTATGATTATGAGATTCCCCAGCTCTGGAAAAATGTCTATTTAGGTACACTGGGGCCCTGTTGTTAGTGACCTTGTGTACCATATTGAGCCTCAGCTGGGTCACTCTAGTCTGAACTGGTAACCAGTTGAGCTCCTGGAAGTGCTTCCTTCCAATGTGTTCTCGAGGGCCCAGCCCCATCACAACCCTCACTAACTTATTCTGGGAGACCTGCAATTTTCTTTTTAGTGAGGTTGACAACCCTCACTAAGGTTGAGGTTGACAACCCTTACTAACTTATTCTGGGAGACCTGCAATTTTCTTTTTAGTGAGGTTGACAGACCTGCTGCCCATGCTACGCTGGCGTAATCAAAATGACACTGCACTAGGCAGTTGGCTAGGAGGCGTAGGCTTTCATTGTCCAGCAGATCAGCCTTTCTGGTAAGAAGCTTTGTGCAGGCGTTGACTTTGCCAGCACCTGTAACGCCATTCCCTCCCCACTCAAACTGTCATCTAGAACACACCCTAGGTACTTCACTGATGTTTTTGCAGCTATCCTCACAGATCCTACCTCTACTCTTAGCTCCTGAGCCTTCTTTAATATGGGTTTGGACCCAAATAGAATGGACTCTGTCTTCCCTAAATGTAGTGACAGTTTATTGTCACACAGCCAGCTGGATATCTTGGTGAGTTCCTCTCCTAGTATACTTTAGAGCGTGTTCTTATCTTTTTGCGAGATGAGCAGGGCTGCATCATCTGCAAATAAATACAAGTTACAGGAACATGCATCTCTCATGTCATTAATATAAAGTGAAAATAGCAGTGGTCCTACAACACTCCCTTGCGGGACCCTACATACTACTGGTTTGGTGTCTGACATAAAGCCATTAACCTCCACTTTCTGCTCCCTTTCTGTCAGGTATGAGGTGACCCACTCTGTAGCGGTGCCATTGATCCCTATAGCTAACTAACTAACTAACTATGGTCAACTGTGTCAAAGGCTTTTTGGAGATCTAGTTAAACCATCCCACACAGTTTCATCCATCTCCTTTCCAATGAAGTCATACATGTAAAGTAAACATGAGTCTGTAGAATAGTACTTCCTGAACCCTGACTGAAATTCATACAAAATATTTTCCCTATCAACATATTCTGGTCTGGCTTAGGGTTAAGGCTTAGGGCAAGGGCATAGAGTTAGGGCATATGGTTAGGGTTAGGGCTTAGGCCATAGAGATAGGGCTTAGGGCATAGTGCTTATGGATAGGGCATATGGTTAGAGCATAGGGCCTTCAACAGTGGGCCATAGGCTCAGCCCGAAGGAACGACGCGGGACCCTCTTCCCATGGGTTCACCACCCGTGGGAGGGGCCAAAGGGGTCGGATGCGATGTGAGCTGGGCGGCAGCAGGAGGCGGGGACCTGGGCGGTCCGACCCTCAGCTGCAGAAGCTAGCTCTGGAGACGTGGAACGTCACCTCTCTGGCAGGGAAGGAGCCGAAGCTGGTGTGCGAGGCTGAGAGGTACAGGCTAGATATAGTCGGGCTCACCTCGACACACAGTTTGGGCTGAGTTGCCCCTGGGGAGAGGCGCCGAGCGGGGATGGGAATGCTTATCTCCCGCCGGCTTGGTGCCTGTACGTTGGGGTTCAACCCGGTAGACGAGAGGGTAGCCTCCCTCCGCCTTCGGGTGGGGGGACGGGTCCTGACTGTCGTTTGTGCTTATGCACCGAACGGCAGTTCAGAGTACCCACCCTTTCTTGAGTCCTTAGGGGGGGTGTTGGAAAGCGCTCCTTCTGGGGACTCCCTTGTTCTGCTGGGGGACTTCAACGCCCATGTGGGCAATGACAGTGAGACCTGGAGGGGCGTGATTGGGAGGACCGGCCCCCCTGATCTGAACCCGAATGGTGTTTTGTTGTTGGACTTCTGTGCTCGTCATGGATTGTCCATAACAAAGCTCAGCAGCGCCTCTACTTTCTCCGCAAACTTCGGAGAGCGAGAGCATCTGCCCCCATCATGTACTCCTTCTACCGGGGAACCACCGAGAGCATCCTGACCAGCTGCATCACTGTGTGGTACGGCGGCTGCACCGCATCCTGTAGGAAGACCCTGCAGCGCATAGTGAGAGCAGCTGAGAAGATCGTCGGTGCTCCCCTCCCCTCCCTGCAGGACATCTACAACACACGCCTGTCCCGCAAAGCACTCAGCATTGCGGGTGACTCCACCCACCCCTCTCACTGCCTCTTCAACCTCCTGCCCTCTGGTAGGAGGATGAGGAGTCTCAAGGCAAGGACCAGCAGACTGAAGGACAGCTTCATCCACCAGGCGGTCAGGATGCTGAACTCCCACTCAGCACTGACCCCCCTTCTCTCTCTGCTCTCTGCCCGCACAAACATTGGACGCTGACATCAACCTCCACCCATTCTCCCCCTCCCACCACTCCCATTCCCAGCCCCCCCCCCCCCCCCCCCCCCCCACACACACACACACACACACACTCATTCAACCCCGGACACCTGCACACAACCTCTCTCCCCCTGGACTTTAACCCCCCACCCATCTACCACCACACCCTGCTCACCTCCATGCACAGCCCCACCTCCCCTACCACCTACCATCCTGCACAGCCCTCTCCACCTCCACCCCCTACCACCATGCACAGCCCCATCACCCCCTTCCACCAGGTACAGCCCCACCTCCCTCCTCCACCATGCACAGCCACTTTACACTTTACTTTACACTTTGCACTTTAGCCCGTATATAAATCTGTTAAATAACTGTTCATAGTACTGTTTATACTTTTTATACAGTGTTAAATAACTGTTCATAGTACTGTTTATACTTTTTATATACTGTTAAATAACTTGTTCATAGTACTGTTTATTGTTTATTGTTCATAGTACTGTTTATACTTTTTATACACTGTTTAAAACTGTTTATACTGTCCATACTGTTCATAACATCCATACTGTTCATTTATTCGTTACTAGTTTTTACCATCATTACCCCCATAATGCTCCTCTTACTGTTTACTGTTTACCGTTTACTGTTACTGTTCTCAATTTGCACATTTTTCTATTTACTGTTTATTGCACTCGCGACCACCTTAGTATTTTTTATTTTTATTCTTATTTTTTATACTTATATTTTTATATATTTATATTTATATTGCATGCTGTCTTGCACCAGGGATTGAGGGAAACGGCATTTCGGTTCTTGTGTATGGCCTGTACATTCATGAAAACTGACAATAAAGTTTACTTGAATCTTGAATCTTGAATCTTGAATAACGAACACCATGTTCAAGCATAAGGGTGTCCACATGTGCACTTGGCACCAGGACACCCTAGGCCGCAGTTCGATGATCGACTTTGTGGTTGTATCGTCGGACTTGCGGCCGCATGTCTTGGACACTCGGGTGAAGAGAGGGGCGGAGCTGTCAACTGATCACCTGGTGGCGAGTTGGCTCCGATGGCGGGGGAAGATGCCGGTCAGACCTGGCAGACCCAAACGTACTGTGAGGGTCTGCTGGAAACGTCTGGCTGAATCTCCTGTCAGAACAAGCTTCAACTCCCACCTCCGGGAGAGCTTCAACCATGTCCCGGGGGAGGCGGGGGACATAGAGTCCGAGTGGACCTTGTTCCGTACCTCCATTGTTGAAGCGGCTGACCGGAGCTGTGGCCGTAAGGTCGTCGGTGCCTGTCGCGGCGGCAACCCCAGAACCCGCTGGTGGACCCCAGCGGTAAGGGATGCCGTCAAGCTGAAGAAGGAGTCCTACCGGAAATTTTTGGCCTGTGGGACTCCTGAGGCAGCTGATGGGTACCGGCGGGCCAAGCGGAGCGCGGCTTCGGCGGTTGCGGAGGCAAAAACTCGGGCGTGGGAGGAGTTCAGTGAGGCCATGGAGAACGACTTCCGAACGGCTTCGAGGAGGTTCTGGACCACCATCCGGCGTCTCAGGAGGGGGAAGCAGTGCTCTGTCAACACCGTGTACGGGGGGGACGGAGCGCTGCTGACCTCGACTCGGGACGTCGTGAATCGGTGGGGGGAATACTTCGAAGACCTCCTCAATCCCACCAACACGCCTTCCACTGAGGAAGCATGGTCTGGGGACTCGGGGGGGGACTCTTCTATCTCCGGGGCTGAGATCGCCGAGGTGGTTAAAAAGCTCCTCGGTGGCAGGCCCCGGGGGTGGACGAGATCCGCCCCGAGTTCCTAAAGGCCCTGGATGCTGTGGGGCTGTCTTGGTTGACACGACTTTGCAGCATCGTGTGGACATCGGGGGTAGTGCCTCTGGATTGGCAGACCGGGGTGGTGGTTCCCCTCTTCAAAAAGGGGGACCGGAGGGTGTGCTCCAACTACAGGGGGATCACACTCCTCAGCCTCCCCGGTAAGGTCTATTCGGGGGTCCTGGAGAGGAGGGTCCGTAGGATAGTCGAACCTCGGATCCAGGAGGAGCAATGTGGTTTTCGTCCCGGCCGTGGAACTGTGGACCAGCTCTATACCCTTAGCGCGGTCCTCGAGGGTGCATGGGAGTTCGCCCAACCAGTCTACATGTGCTTTGTGGACTTGGAGAAGGCATTCGACCGTGTCCCTCGGGGAGCCCTGTGGGGGGTGCTCCGGGAGTATGGGATACCGGGCCCGCTGATACGGGCCGTCGGGTCCCTGTACTCCCGGTGCCAGAGCTTGGTCCGCATTGCCGGCAGTAAGTCGAGCCTGTTTCCGGTGAGAGTTGGCCTCCGCCAGGGCTGCCCTTTGTCACCAATTCTGTTCACAACTTTCATGGACAGAATTTCTAGGCGCAGCCAGGGCGTTGAGGGGTTACGGTTCGGTGGCCTCAGGATTGCGTCACTGCTTTTCGCAGATGATCTTGTCCTGTTGGCTTCATCAGGCCGTGACCTTCGGCTCTCACTGGAGCGGTTTGCAGCCGAATGTGAAGCGGCTGGGATGAGGATCAGCACCTCCAAATCCGAGGCCATGGTTCTCAGCCGGAAAAGGGTGGAGTGCACTCTCCGGGTCGGGGAGGAGATCCTGCCTCAAGTGGAGGAGTTCAAGTATCTCGGGGTCTTGTTCACGAGTGAGGGGAGGATGGAGCGGGAGATTGACCGACGGATCGGTGCGGCGTCGGCAGTGATGCGGGCCCTGCACCGGTCCGTCGTGGTGAAGAAGGAGCTGAGCCGAAAGGCGAAGCTCTCGATTTACCGGTCAATCTACGTTCCTACCCTCACCTATGGCCACGAGCTGTGGGTAGTGACCGAAAGAAGGAGATTGCGAATACAAGCGGCCGAAATGAGTTTCCTCCGCAGGGTGTCCGGGCTCTCCCTTAGAGATAGGGTGAGAAGCTCGGCCATCCGGGAGGGGCTCAGAGTAGAACCGCTGCTCCTCCGCGTCGAGAGGAGCCAGTTGCGGTGGCTCGGGCATCTAGTGAGGATGCCTCCCGGACGCCTCCCTGGGGAGGTGTTCCGGGCACGTCCCTCCGGGAGGAGGCCCCGGGGAAGACCCAGGACACGCTGGAGGGACTATGTCTCTCGGCTGGCCTGGGAACGCCTCGGGGTCCCCCCGGAAGAGCTGGACGAAGTGGCTGGGGAGAGGGAAGTCTGGGCTTCTCTCCTCACGCTGCTGCCCCCGCGACCCGACCCCGGATAAGCGGAGGACATGGATGGATGGATGGATGGCGTATTCTGGTCTGGCTTAGGGTTAAGGCTTAGGGCAAGGGCATAGAGTTAGGGCATATGGTTAGGGTTAGGGCTTAGGCCATAGGGATAGGGCCTAGGGCATAGGGATAGGGCCTAGGGCATAGGGATAGGGCTTAGGGCATAGAGTTAGTGCTTATGGATAGGGCATATGGTTAGAGCATAGGGCCTTCAACAGTGGGCCATAGGCTTATTCTCCTCATTCTATACCCATAGTACCCCTAACAATAGCACTCAACAAGACATGATTGTTAGTACAAGGGATCACAGCGCAGAGGAAAGCATCTGTGCAGACGGAGGTAGCATTATGCCAGACAGTGACCACACATAAAGCATGACACTGTTCCTGCAGCTACATTGTCAGTGTCCCAAGACAAATATAAGATTAATCTAAAACCAATACAACCTAACCATGCATTGTTTCATCCCTGGAGTCAATACTTACTCACCAACACCACAGGTAAGAGACATAAGGAGAAACAAGGAGGTCCCACTTAACCAGAGCCATCAGGAGACCGGCCCTCCAGTACTGGGACACAGCGTGCTGTCCAGCTGGGGGTGAGCAGGTGAGGGTATGGATCTCCACATCCTCACCCACCCGAGCTCCACCCTCCTCTTCAGATCTGCAGGGGTGATCCTGCAGTGGCGCAAGCGTAGCAGAGGGTTATCGGAGGAAGGATTGTCTGTTACCCCTGTCTGTTCCACAGCCTCACTGTATCTGTTACCCCTGTCTGTTCCACAGCCTCACTGTGTCTGTTACCCCTGTCTGTTCCACAGCCTCGATGTATCTGTTACCCCTGTCTGTTCCACAGCCTCACTGTATCTGTTACCCCTGTCTGTTCCACAGCCTCACTGTGTCTGTTACCCCTGTCTGTTCCACAGCCTCGCTATCGAGGGCTTTACCGGGGTTTGGTCAGAATTCCAGCTGACGTTGGTGATAGTGAGGAGACTGTTGTTGACGCCAAAGAACAAGAAGTGCCAGGAACTCTATATAGTTTAAGCTGAAGTTGTTTATTGGTCTCATAGGCCTACGAGGAGAAGCAGAGGATTTCATCGAGCAAGAGATTTGTCCGTGAATCTTCCTCAGTTGCTTTCCCCTGCTCCCGGAGACACAGTGTATTATATACAAGTCCCAAATCGGAACAGCATGACAGGAGTGTCCCATTCTGATTGGCTTATAATGTATAAAGATTACATGTTACTAAACAGATTTGACATGACGTAGGTGTATCCTTCAATCACTTTATGTTATGTCTCCAAGTTCCAGAGAGCCAGACTTAAAGTCGCCAAGAGGAATACAACCTTCATGATGTCCTTCTTTAGAACGTCAGATCAACCTAACCGTACCATTGCTAGATAATATTTTTCCTAACAGTTGATAGACACTAGGTTTTAAGTATCCTATTATGAGGCTATATGGGAAACCATACATACTAAAATACTTTCTGTGTGACCGAAGCAGAAAGAGTGTGAGAGAGAGAGAGAGAGAGAGAGAGAGAGAGAGAGAGAGAGAGAGAGAGAGAGAGAGAGAGAGAGAGAGAGAGGAGGGGAGAAAGGGCTACAACTGATTCAATTAGATGGGTGCCAGTGTGTGTGGATGGTCATCTAACTAATACAGCATTTTTCATTAGGGTCTCTTCGCTGTCTTTCTCTCTCTGTCAACCCCAGTCCACCCCTCCTCCCTCCCCCTTTCTCCCTACCTCCCCCCTGGCTTTGTCTCACTCACCCCTTTTTGTTTCCATAGAAACTTGCCAGTGGATCAGGCGGGGGAATTGGGGGCGGATGAAGCAAAGGCCAAGCAAGCACAGCGCTGCTGGTCCAGAGACCTGAGGACTAGAACATAGCACCTCAACTCATATCTATGGTGTACAATACCAGAATGCAGGGCCAAGCCATCGTAAGTGTCTCCTGGCTTCACTAAAACAGTGGTCACTGTGATAATGTAATCAGTCAAGTCATGTAAACAATACAGCACTTTGGTGTTTGTGATACGAGAAATGGCGATTCATTTTTATGTTGTCCACACTATGACAGACACTCGTTGATTTCCCAAGTTCTATGTTGCCATTGACCGAATGTCTCGCTAACATCTGTTGTTGTACAGCCAGGAGAGGTGGTTCTGATGGTCCTGGAAGGTGTTCTGTGTGTTCTGTCGGTGTTTTAAGTCTTCCATTCGCTGTAACAAACAGGACTTGATTGGTTCGGATGGTCTGCGCCCTGCAGATCACACAGACGCCAACACTGCTGTGTCCATTTAAAGATGGTTGACCCTGTGTTCCTGCCTCATCAAATGAAGAGCCGCACACCACCTTGTGCCTTTCTGAATGTCTCTCCTCTATGTGAAACTCACTTCAAACATCTGGCAGGATTTTATATCAGGGGCAGCAGCAGACACAGGACATCTCACATTGATTCAATTACTTTTACAATTACAAATTCAATTATAAATATACTGTAGCTGCAAGCAGCAATGAGGGGATCAAGCTGGGCTGCGGAGTTTCTGGGCTGAAACTTCTGGCTATCTTGAGTCTATGTAGTATTTGGTGTTGATACAGAAAAATGTGGGTTATTATTGCACACCTAGTCATAAATTCTTAATCATGAATCATTAGTGTGGTTTTAAGAATATACCAAGTTTTTGTTGGGTAATGTTTCACAATGATGGTCACATAATAGCATTAGTTGAGCATTAGTTAAGCATTAACAAACATTAACAGATAATTAATCATTAAGAAGTAGTGAATTAATATTACTTTAGGATAAACAATGTATTCATGTGTTTAACACACATAATTTACAATGAATTGAAGATTATGTTAATATGAACATGTGAATTCTTCGACAAACTCGTTACTTTACAGCTTTTGTGTACCCTAAAGTAAAGTCAGGCCCGATCCTCATTTGTGCATGTTAACTCCACATAACTTCAGTAACCTGTTCTGTGTGCAAGTGTATTTAAGGCCAAAACAGGTTGTTCTGCATGGAATTTGAACCATCAATCTATGCTGTAAGCTGTAAGCGTTGTAACCTGTACGCACTTTAAAGAACTTACAATCAAAAATGCATGTCCAATATTGAACTGATGGTGGCGCTAGAGCGTTCAATGGGAGTGATCATGGGACTGTCCCGAATCTGTGCGCTGAATTTCATAACTTTCAACGAAGCGGTTCAATTTTCAGCCAAATTTTGACCCGTTGGTGGCGCTAGACGGCTGGGTTTAGAGGTCCGTAAATGAGTGTGCGGGTCAGTACAGTGGTCCGAAACTTTCAGCCAAATTTCAGCACTTTTTACAAAGGCGTTCTATGGGCTGCCATAGACTTCAATGGCAGAGGAATAATAATAACAATTTCAAAAGGGACCTCGTCCTGTTTCACAGGCTCGGTCCCTAATAAATGAGATATAAACTTCTTGATTTTAAAGAGTGCCACCTAGTGGCAATGACCAGAAATTTTGTAGGATGCATAATGGAGGTACAAGGAAGTAGGGATCCAAGTTTGGTGTCGAACAGACATAGCAATGTGGAGAAATGGTCCACTTACTTTTTTTCCGTAAAATTTACACATATAAAAAAATTATAATGCGCTATAACACGCTTATCTTCGGGAATGTCAATAAACTTCCGCTAACTTTTTTCATTACACAGACTGTAGATGCTATATGTGGAGTTTCGTGCAAATCGGAGAAAGCCACATGGATAGATGCCAAGGACGCACTTTTTTGTGTTTTTGCGTTGTAGCCAAAAAAAAGTCATGGCGAAAATGGCCGTGGCCTACATCAGGAGGTGCAGCATGATTGCCGGCATTCGTGGATATGAAGTTTTTGAATGTGCGACAAACTATGCGGGAGTTATTAGCGTTACATTTTTTTCTCAAAAACATCGACACCTAGAGGTGCAACATGAACGTGATGCATAGAATATATAATTTTTCGCCAGGCCTGACAACTTTGCCAAATAAAATTGACTTTTCGTATATGTTCAGATAGTGCCAATTGCAGTCAAAGTTCCTAGAAATAATAATAATAATAAATAAACGGACCAAAAACAAAAGGGCCTTCGTCCTGTTTCACAGGCTCGGTCCCTAATAAGAAAACATAGAAACACAATGGGTGTCTCGCAGCTTCGCTACTTGACCCCCAATTACTTATTGTAAGTTGCTTTGAAAGAAAGCATCTGCTAAATATAAATGTAAATGTAAATGTCAATGATTCAATGCAGCTTGACCGTTTTTTGGGAGGCTTTGTGGTCCTTTCTCTGGATGACCCCACTGTTCACCATGTGCCGGCCAGCTGTCATGTCTGTGATGGCTCACCATGGCGGCCAGATTGTGAAGTGCTAAATTAGAATCATGCACTGTACAAAAAAAATGGTATGGCATACTAGTAACAGAGCACTAAAGAACATAACCCCCAGAGGGGATGGTGACAAAAGGATTTCTGACTAAAATCCTCCCCCCTCATCTACCTTCCCCATTCTCATCACACCGTGGAACAAGGCAGAGAGAGTGAGTATCTCTGTCTCATTAGCGTTTCTTTTCCCTAGCGTTTTTTTCCCTTAGTCTTGTTTGTCTGTTAAGCCCCGCTTCCTGTATCTTTACACATTATTTCGGTTCGCTGGAATGTTTAAATTTCTCCATCTGCACTGGTTGTGTGTGCGCTATGGAAATAAGTTGGCAGTTGACTTGATACATTGGATAAGGTCCATTGAAATGGACCAGTGGTTGGCTGTGTTTGGATATCTCCATTGAAACGGGATTAGTAAAAGCTGGCAATCAACAATTCATGGCCCCATGACCCTTCTGGCTTATTTTCACAATTCTAGTTAACTTTATTGCATACTGTGGAACTGTGGAGTGCATGGTCATCTCAAAGACACACCGCGTGATTATGTATGAATAAATATGTTGTATAAGTGCACAACCATGCATAATCTATTAGTTACATACGGCACACGTGGATTCAGGCGGACTACAAAAGCAGTACGGGCCAGTATCATGTACAACGTGATGCAGAACCCTGTGCCTGAGGTGAACAATCCTCTACAATGTTTTGGTCAACATGTTAACTTCAAAGAGGAACATGTCTCTTGTTCAGAAGACGCCTCTGTTTGCTGCTTCACCGGTTTTTTAATTCAACACCACAGAGCTGCCAGACTCTTGTACACTTCACACCACACCTTGTGAAGCAATGGGTGGGAACACAACATGGAACGTTGTGAGAAGATTAGACAACAGAGGAAGAGAGGGGGGGGGGGGGGGTATATGGAGAGAGAGGGGGTGAGGAAGATGGAGAGAAAGAGAGACAGGGACAGAGTGGGATGGATGAAAGAGAGATAGACAAAGAGAGATGGGGGGGGGGAAAGAAGGAGAGGGAGCAAGAGAGAAAAAGTGTCGTGTTGGAGATGAAGGAGGCCTGCAGAGCAGCATTCATATGCTCTCCAGGGTAGTGGCGGGCACTGAGGAGTGGACCAGAGGTCATCTATATGTAGCTCTAGGCCAAGAACAGCACGCCGGGATCCCCCCTAACCCCCACAGGCTGGACAGAGGGAAGCGACCATCATGGGAGTGAGCCTCCCCCTTAAATCCCGTCTCCACTCACAGAGGAAATGTGAGGGTGAAGGAAGAGTGTGTCATCTAATGGGGAAAGTAGGGCTTTGCAAGGCACGCATTGATGAGCACCCAGGCGCTAATCCTGCAATCTGAGGAGCACCTGTGGCATGTCCCTCGGGTTTGATCTGGGCTGAATGTCTAGCGCTGAGACAGTGCTGAAGGGCAAATTGAAGAAACAGGAATGCTGTATTGTGTTAGGTTTTCTAAACTTCATTCCATACAGTGTTGCAGACATTAAAACCAAAGTACTTTTCATATGGATTTGGTGACCTGCTAACAAGGTACAGTAAGTGGTTTGCAGCCCAATTAGGGGGTTCAAGACTAGTCAGTTGTTCTGCACTCTCTGACTGCCTGTGTAGCAACATGAACACTGAAATACCTGACAGTAATTGGATCAAAACAATATGTATTCCGTCCTTGTCCTGTTGTGTCTGTTGTGTTGGATGTGAATTCAGTTTCAAGTATTGAGCTGGAAGATTGACAGTGTCTATCACAAGTGTCTATCATGCTGGTTCAGTATAAAAATACAGCTGACCTTTTCAAAAAAGAGAAATAATCCAGTATATTAGAGAGTCCAGAATATTAACCAATATACAAATAACAAAGCTAAACTAAATTAATGTTAAAACAATACTGACTATATTATAATTAAGGATATTTTAAACAGCAAAGAGGAGGGGGATTGCCTAAGAATTAAGAATCAACAAAATTCTTAACTAAAATCTAGAGAATACATGGAGATATTGGGACTCAATCAGCAAAGAGCAAACTCACCTTCTTCAGTACAACTTTCACGACGCATAAATTGGTCTTTTGTCTTAAGCATTTCTTATTGCCAAAAGAGCAGAACCTCTGATCCACCAGTCCTATGTTACAGCAGAACTTCTGATCCAGCGGTCCTACTATGTTACAGCAGACTTTCTGATCCAGCAGTCCTACTGTGTTACAGCAGAACCTCTGATCCAGCAGTCCTACTATGTTACAGCAGTTATTATACCAAAAAGAAACCCATTCACATGAGTGGGTGAAACTTTCAGAAGAGGATTTAATCAGTGTTTTTCTAGGGATCAGTCTACACAGTGTTGATTTGAAGACACTTCTCCACTTTTTTAAGTTGAAGTTTGTGTCTGAGCCAATTACACTCGTAAAGATCTCTGCCTTCAGCAGCACGATTAGTCAAAACAAACAAAAAGCGAAAGCGAGTGAAACCCCAGATTTTCTGCTTGAATACCAAACACACAACAATCTGAGTCTGTTCGATCCAACCTACTCTCCTTTGTCCTGTTCCTCCTGCTCATCCGTCTCTTCCAGAAACACAGGCTTCCTCTTTCCCTGGTGGAGTTCCTTGGATCCTCTCTGAGGGTCACCGCCCCCCATGTCCCCCTCATCAAACATTCATCCTCTACCCTTTTGTCTCTGGGAGATCATTACCGCCCGCCCTGCCATTGGTCAGAGATGCATGAGAGCTGTCTTTGTAGCACTACATTATTCATCGGTCAACGCCACCATTAAGAGAGCAAGAATGACTCAAAGCAGCCATGGCTACACTCTGAAGCCCGTTTCTCAGAAATCCATGCCAAGTAACATCATATCTGACTTGGTACACACTGGAGCAACTCAATTTATTTATTGGATGCTTCGTCATGAATCAATTTAATGGCTCTTAAAGCACAATAAACAAGATGCCAGTCACTTTGATTGTCATAACGTTTGTTAAATGTGCTCCAAAGCTGCATTGGGACGAATTGAATCTCTACAACTGGAAAACTCCCATTCGCATGATGCAATTCATAAATCATCTTTCACCACATCTCCCAAGCATAGATTATCAAAAAGGCATGTATAGGCAATAGAAAAATGCAATATATATATGTTTATTTCTGAACAAAAACAATTATATACAATGGTAAAGGGGCATTTAGCAGACGCTTTTGTCCAGAGCGACTTACAATCAGTACATTTGTGGGGTTCAACAAGTGGAGAGTTGGAGGAGGGGGATCAATATCTATATATTCATATGCAAGAAATACATTGAACTAATCATTTCTCTTCAGAAATGATTAGTTATAAATTATTATGAATCATTAGTTATTAGCATTATTATGAATTTGTTATTATTAGTTATTATCATTCATTATTCGTTTATTATTATTCTGTCTGGTGTTTTCCTCACCCTGAAACTTCACCCGGAGATGTGCATTCTATTAGTTGTATGGGCTAGAGTTAGTGAGATTGATGAAGGTGTTAGCGATAACATGGTGATGAAATGCTAAACATGTTTACTTCACAAGATGGACAATTAAGTTGCTTCTGTCATTTTGCAAAGTTTCTCTGGGCAACGCCTTCTCCAAGATAATAATAATCCTGAGGTCAGTTTGATTACTCAACCAGAGCACTGGAAGAGATCAATCTGGACCAAAGAGAAATGTCCTCCAAGCACAGTTTGAAATGATTAGGGTTAGCGGTTAGCGCCCCACAGTTTGTAATCCAAGCCCCTGTTGAAACGTTTGACCCGTAGGCATATTACAACACATCAAATCATCCATGTCCTGGATGTCCTCCTTTGCACTAGCCAGTAACCGACGTAACAAACCATCAATTAAAAGAGTGAAGTTCGTCTGTGGCTAAGCCTCCCATAACCCTGGTGGTTCAGCATCATGGTGGGTCTCTGGGGCACCAGGCTCATCCACGCTGACTATACACTAACACCTCATACAACTTGTTCAGTGCATGTGTGATGCTCCTTCCTCCCGTCGTCATGGTTACAAGAGAAATCAGAGCAGGGACACCTGAACGGGGGTGCAGGGCATAAATTAGCGGGCCCAGAATGCCAACGGTACGAGGTCTCATGGTCAAGACTCCCATGAGGATGAGCGCAGAGGGAACATGGCCTGCTCCATGCCAGGAGGTCATTTCAGACATACCATATTGAATCAATTAGGCGAGTTATTACAGAGAATCAGGCTATTGTCGTCTCAGCAGCAACCGTCAAAGATGGTTCAGATAGTGAATGGATTGGTTGGGGATTAGTGAATGCAGATGAGTAGGTTGGGAGAAGTAACTTCACAATCCTTCAATGTGTGCACTAGGCTGCTACGGCTGTTCTACCAGTCGGTGGTAGCCAGTGTCACCTTCTTCGCCGTCGTGTGCTGGGGAGGAGGCATCGGGAGCGGTGGGGCCAGTAAGCTGAACAAGCTGGTGAGGAGGGCGAGCTCCGTGGTGGGGATGAAGCTGGACTGTGTGGAGGCGGTGACAGAGAGGAGGATGAGGGGAAAGCTGCAGGCGATCCTGGACAACCCCTCTCACCCTCTCTACGCCGAGCTGAGGCAACTAAGGAGCACGTTCAGCCATAGGCTCACTCAGCCACGTGCTTCAAAGCGCTTGGGGGGCTCTTTCATCCCATCAGCTATCAGGCTCTACAATACCTCAACCACCCGCTCCCAACGTCTCAGAAGCGCCAGCACCACCAGATAATGGATTTGTATACCACACCACACACCCCAGACTGTTTTCTAGCCATTTTCATCTTATGTCTGTTCATCTCATTGATAACCACTGTCCATCTGTCATCTTTCAATGCGTGCACCATGCTGCTACGGATGGTCTACCAGCCTGCGGTGGCCAGTGTCACCTTCTTCACTGCCGTGTGCTGGGGAGGAAGCATTGGGAGCGGTGGTGCCAGGAAGCTGTACAAGCCGGGGAGGAGGACGGCGAGCTCTGCAGTGGGGATGAAGCTGGACTGTGTGGAGGCGGCGACAGTGAGGAGGACGAGGGGAAAGCTGCTGGCGACCCGGAACTACCCTCTCAGCCTCACTATGCCGAACTGAAGAGACTGAAGCAACTCAGGAACACGTTCAGCCACATGCTCACTCCACAGCCAAGTGCCTCAAAGTGCTTGGGCGCTCCTTTATCCCACCAACCATCAGGCTCAGGAAGCTCCAACACCACCAGACAAATGGAATGGACTGAACTTCACATTCACATACACCACACCACACACCTTGGACTGTGTCCTAGCCGGTGTTATTCCAGGTCTATTCATATGTTGTACCTGGAATACCTGTATAAATTTGCACATCTTGCACCTTGCACTTTCCGCATATTTGCACTATCTATCTACTTTGCATTTTGCACCATAAACAGCTATCAAGGACACTAGTATGCATACAGGTTCTCACTCGTCACCGACCTGACTTAAGAGCTCGTATTTAATCTAATTTATTGTTTATTGTGTATTGACTTATAGCCAGGCTCTTACTGCACAACTATCCCCTGTACTGCTGGTCACTGTGAATTTCTCCTAAGGGGGATTAATAAAGGAATATCTTATCTTATCTTATCTTAATGTGTTTGGCCAGTAACTGTAGCCTATTGGAGGATTGGAAGGTTGGGTTTCCTCTTCATTAAAGTGCTGGCGAGGTGACTGATTGTGGGTTTAATACATATAGACCGGGAGAAAGAGTCAGAACTTCTGTTAATATAATAATAATAATTTCTGTTTCAAAATAATTACAATTAAAATAATGAAATCATGAATTCAAAATTCAACACAAGTTGAAAAAGTGTATTTGAATCCAGCTATAAAGTTTGCTTGGTCATTTAAAGTTAGACTCTTCAACTTAAAATATGTTAATTAATATTCAAATCAGCTTTTCTTCATCACATTGCATGTATCCATAACCTCCAAAAGACTGAAGCTATATATCAGTATCAGTATATCAGTAATAGCCAAGACTCATCTGTCACACGTTCCCTACACAAATAATCCTTATCAGTTATATAAAAGGGTAAAGGGGCATTTAGCAGATGCCTTTGTCCAAAAAGACAATCAGTACATTTGTGGGGTTCGACATGTGAACAGATGGAGGAGGGGTTACGGTTGGTGGACAACCCGCTCTGTCCGCCCTCTCTACCCACTGAGCTACTGCCCACCATTATTTACAGTTCTATCAGCCACTTACTGTGTGCAACAGGCATTACAGTCTGCAAGAAAATACTTGAGCATACAACTGATGAATAAAAATAAGTATCAAGGGACACAGAGTAGAACAGTAGAACAGTTTGAAAATAGTTCACATAAATCCAGATGTATGTATGAATCCAGAGAAAAATGTCCTTCAGCGTGTCTAGAGAGGGGGACTGAGAGGAGCATCTTGTGCATAGTGTGAGTATGTATAAGTATCAGTGTGTATGTTTGTGTGTATAATAAATGTGCAGAATTTTGTGTGTGAGTATGAGCGAATATGAAGATGTGTGTATGCATGTGTGTGTTTGTGTGTGTGTATGTGTGTGTGCAGGCGTGCAACAGTTTGGTGACAGGAGAAGCACAGGGTTAGAGTAAACACAGGCCAGGGTTAGAGTAAACACAGGTCAGGGTTAGAGTAAACACAGGTCAGGGTAAGAGTAAACACAGGTCAGGGTTAGAGTAAACACAGGTCAGGGTTAGAGTAAACACAGGTCAGGGTCAGAGTAAACACAGGTCAGGGTTAGAGTAAACACAGGTCAGGGTTAGAGTAAACACAGGTCAGGGTTAGAGTAAACACAGGTCAGGGTTAGAGTTAGCACAGGTCAGGGTTAGAGTTAGCACAGATTTGGTGCTGGTCATCTGCCCTCCTGGTTCATGGGAACTGACAAATTCATCAACCTGAACCTCTAAATAGTTGAAACCAGCAATGAATGCAGCTACAAAGTACCACAATGTGGAGATAGAGAGTGCTATATATGACGTTTCTATTACTATATCTCTGACATTAGGGTTATATCTACTACTTCCTTCGTGTGTGCAGTATGTGAACTTGGTTTTCTGAGCTCTACTCTTCCACGCTCCAAGCCGCTGTGTCCTAACCACATTCCTCCACTGCCCTGATACGGTGACAGGTGCAGCGATTCCGTCTGGACTGACGACTGGATGGACAGGCTGCTACAGAACCGACATCGAGATCGGTGCTGATGGCTTCACATGTGAACACAACAGTTGTAGTCTTTAGTTTAGGCATTTACATCCTGACTGCTGAATGATTTACCATCATCAATATCTCCGCCAAAGAATGCGTGTCGAGATTATGTGATTTAACTATAAGAAATATGACAGGAAACAAAAATAGCCCTTATTATTCAAATGCAATATTAGTAAGGTCCGATATTTAGTGCTTAACATGTCTCTACGGCTCGTGATCACTATTGTTATGTTGTTCTCTGTGTGCGACTGTAGAGAAGATAGGACTAATAGGCTACATAAAGTAAAATATAAATGACTTAATTATGATTATGTAGCATATCGTATTATAAATCTTATTAATCTTATTATTATTAATCATACTGTGTTATAAATCGTATTAATTTTATTATTATGAATCATACCGTATTATAAATCGTATTAATCTTATGATTATATACCGTGTTATAAATCTTATTAATCTTATGATTAATCATGTTGGAAATCTCCTCCATGCACCACACACTGATGGAATTGAAATACATATTTCCACAGCGGCAGGGAGAATTAAAACAAAAAAAGACTAAAGAATAAAAACCTCGGAGACTTTGTCTCGGTTCACTTTCAGAACCAGACCGACTGGTTACCGAGGCATTAAGTCTTACTGGTAAATACCGGAGTAACTTTAGACGATCGGGCTCATTCTGGATACGGTTATTAAGTAAAGAGACATGTAGCGCTATGTAAACCTTACCTGTGATCAGACTGTTAACCCCGGCATGTCCTGCAGACGGAGGGTTAGTCACCACAGTTACCGAGAACTGATCGGTTAGTCCGCTTTAGCTGCTGGGTTAGTCACCACTTATTAGTGATAACTGATGGGTAAGTCCGCTGTAGATGCTGGGTTAGTCACCACTAGTTAGTCACAACTGATGGGCGAGTGCTGTTGCTGCTGGGTTAGTAACTCCGAATGGACCACGGTGGAGGGGAGATAAGGAGCTCCTGGGTGAGTTCCTATGAGTGGACCACTGTGAAGGGGTGAGTTGCTTTGAGTGGACTACGGTGAAGGGGTGAGTCCCTATGAGTGTACCACGGTGGGGGGGGGGGGGGGGGGGGGGGGGGGGGGGAGTCCATATGAGCAGACCACTGTGAAGGGGTGAGTTCCTATGAGTGGACCACAGTGGAGGGGTGAGTTCCTATGAGTGGACCACGGTGGGTGAGTTCCTATGAGTAGACCACTGTGAAGGGGTGAGTTCCTATGAGTGGACCACGGTGGAGGGGTGAGACCCTATGAGTGGACAACGAGGGGAGACAGGGAATCGCCGATTAAGTTTCCGCGCCGTTGAGCTAAGGCGTGCGTGTCAGTCACTGTCCTCGAGCCCTCTAAGGAGGAGATTCCACAGGATCGCTCTACGGCCAGGAGGTGGAGGAGGTGGAGCAGGTGGAGGCGCCCGCCATTCGCTGCCATCCGCCCCCCATCCGCTGGTCTCGTCTGCATTGCAGACAAGCCTTCCATGACGAAGAAAGTAGATGTGCGTAAAACAAGAAGAAAGAAACCAAAAGATGACAAAGTAAAGATTTAGCGAAAAGACGAACACCACCAAGACTACCTGCTGCTCAAGAAAGATGATTATCTAATATTATAGGCGGCAATATTTAGTCAAACATTGTGCCTTCAGGCTGAGCATGTCGACTATCTTCCAAATGATTTCCAGTCTGTCAGGGTTACGTAAAGCAGCTGTCGACTAAAGTACAGTACAGAGGTGTACGGTATGTTAGCCTTAATTTGTAATGTATATATTTTTTAATAATTCACATGTTTCAAGTTAGGGACCATTCACAATAAGATATTAATATTGTACAACAAATAACAATATATGGTAGGTTAGCTGCTTGCTACTTCCCACCTGCATTTAGGGAAAACTTCAACCCCCTTAAAACCATATCTTTTCTATAACCGGAAGTTTATTTAATTTGAAGTGTGGCATTTTGTATTTAAATCATATGGTGTAAGGAGGAAGCCTTAGTTTGGGTCAAAATGTTTTTTTTACAGCTGATTTTAAGGATGTTCTTGATCTCAGCTAGATCAGGAATCAGGAAAAAACATAATTATTAATCAATTCCTTAGCAGTTTTGGATAGAGTGAGAGAAACTGCTTTGATAATGGTAAGGGCAGTGTCCCCGTTTTAGTTTTTCTATGACAAAAAAACTACATGTTTGGAGGTTTTTACACCGCTGAACCGAAAATGTCCCTGGATTTTGTCTCAGAAATCTGGTCACCTTTGACGTAACAACCAAAAAGCTTATGAATGATATTATATGAAGATAAAAAAGTCTGCCATTGCTCAAAGTATGGGCTCATCGACTCCATTATCAAAGTGAGTCGCTACTGATATTAACCTAGGGTTAGCTAACCCTAACCTAATGACAGTAAACACATATAAGGTTAGGGTTAGCCAACCCTGACCCTAAGCCAACAAAGGTTAACACATACAAGGTTAGGGTTAGCTCCTAACCTGATGAAGGTAAACATGCACAAGGTTATGTTAGGATTAGCTAACCCTGACCTAACCAAATGAAGGTAAACACATAGGCTACAAGGTTATAATGCTGACCCTGAAGAGTTGCAGCAGATACAATATTTAAAGTTTACCTATGTATATACAGTCTATATATGTGCTGTAAAACATAACAATGGATAGCAAAATCAATAGATATAACTACTAAGTAGTGATTATAATGATCCATAATCCTATATAATTTTTGACATAATGGAGTTAAATAGACTGTCTGTAAATAGCAATACCACTAGATCAAGACTAATCTAGAACCTTAAACTTATTACACGGATCCGGAAATAACTACCATAAACAAGTTAATTAATCCATTTTGAGAAACAGAAGCTGTTGATTTAAGCAAAATAGAATGAATTTGAGTTTACAGTTTAGGTTAATTCTATTATTTATAATTGAACGATAAAGTTGTCAGATGACATAACATTGCATTGTTTACAGTGAAACTCACCAAGAAAGATGAACAGAGATTGCACTTATTAATGTGGAGGCCCTATTGAAACACATCAGTGTAAACACATGGACCTTCATTTAGAGAGGCAGTCAAAGGGGCTGGATGGATAGATTTGGTAACAAATGTATGTATTTATTTAACACTAGAGGTGTGATGGATTTTCACATTCAGTCTTCTCTGTGTGATTCAGTCTGAGGAGCTGTACTGTCCCAGATTTCATACTTTCCCAGGTGTTCCCAAGTCCTTTCAAACCAACAGAGCACACCTTGGACGACTGATATCCCATCACTGTGGAAAGATGAAAAAAGGCAAAGACTGCATGATTGTTTAAAAGTCTAACAAGCCCAAATGAAGAAAGGAAATACGCCTTGAGGGGGAACAGTGGAACAGAGGTTTGTTATGGCAACCAGATGGAAATATTTTTCGTTTAAGCCTAATTAAAATGGAGAGTGACAATCTTTAGACAATATTTACCACACTAACTTTGCACCAAGTTTGAATAAAGAATAACATTGAATTGTGTATGGGCTATATTATTGATATTCCCATTAATAAATCTTGGGTGTTTTTTTTTATTAAAAGCACGAGACTTGGAGGCGGAGCCACCACTGACTGTCACATCTTGGTGTGACAGACCACTGTGCCCTTGTTGGAGCAGTTCATTCATCTCAACACATCTTTTCAAACAGAAAGCCACTTCCCAATGAATCCTCAATGACAAACAAACACTAACATTGATCGTCTTTTGCACCACACAGTTTGAAAATATGTTTATTGAGACAGACCTCTGGCATTCATACTATTGTGAAATCATATTATAAATATATGGAATAGTGAGATTTCAAATTGAAGAAATGTTCAAATGTATACAATGTACTGTATTATGAAAGGCCCGTACAAGCACGGCATGCTGGTGGAGATGAGCACAGCTACTAAACTCAGGATTAAAACTCAGAACTACGCGACAGAAGATAACAGACAGCCAAGGTGAAGAACCAAACTTTGGGCGTCTACTCCTCTCCGTCATCATAGAGTTCCCTCCTCTCCTCCTCAGCTGTGGACTCTGATGCTCCCTTGGCTCCCACCTCCACCTCCTTCTCCATGCTCCCCCCTGCTGCTCTTCCTCCTCCTACCTCCACCTCCTTCTCCTCAGTCTCCTCCACCTGCTCCATGTCCAGCTCCTCGAAGGAGGACCCGCTGCCCAGTGACTTGTCAGAGTCCCTGTCGCAGAGGAGGCGCCCAGGCTGCTCCTCCCCAGGCGCCAGCTCCCTCAGGGGCAGTGCCGAGGCCAGCGAGGCAGCGGTGGAGGCGGCCAGCGACATCTCCCTGCTGTCCCAGGGAACCCCACTGCTCACAGAGCTGCCATCGCTGTGGGAGTCAGCACCTGCACACACACAACCAAGAGAGATGAGATACGGTAGGCCTGCACACACACACAACCAAGAGAGATGAGATACAGTAGGCCTGCCTGCACACACACAACCAAGAGAGATGAGATACGGTAGGCCTGCACACACACACAACCAAGAGAGATGAGATACAGTAGGCCTGCCTGCACACACACAACCAAGAGATGAGATATGGTAGGCCTGCTCACACACACAATCAAGAGAGATGAGATACGGTAGGCCTGCCTGCACACACACAGAACAACCAAATGAATGAGAATGGACACTGGGCCTATGTGTGAAGATTTACACCAAACCACTGTGGAGAAAAGAATTACAAAAATGCCACAAGGGGTCAATTTACCTCCCAAGTGTGTTGTACATTAGAGTGCATCCAAGCAACATACATTTGAGTCTATTTACAATCAAGTACTTCTATCTACACTCAAACAAGATCAACCTGAGTTCAACAATTTGGTCCACCAGGTAGGACTTAAAAAACAGGGTTAGGCTAACCTTGTTAAATAACCCTGTTCACAACTAAATCAAAGGCATACCGTTTGCACCAAGCATGATAGCATGATGCTAGTTTGGTCAAAATGTTTTGACCATTATTTTCGCCAAAGCTGAAGCAATACAAAATGCAAGAAGTCTTCTGGCATACTGCAACAACCCACATAGCCAATCAATGTATGCTTAGTATATCCAAGTATAGGAAGTACCTTAGTCAAAAAGAGTCTCTTGAGTAAAGAACAACGAAGGCTTAGGACGAATTGTGCATTTTCTTACGGTTGAAGGTCTGTGCAGCTTTACTGTGCTCTATCATAGGTATCCTTATGAGTCCGCCCTATTTAAATCCCCATTACGAGTCATGTACTCGTAGGATCCACATCTCTCACCAAGAAAACTAATTCCTTAACAGAACCAATTATTTTTCATTCTGACAGCATTCAATATTAGTGGAACATAAATGTTCCTCAAACATAAATTGAGACATCAGAAGTGATCCTGGCGCCTCTGAGCCTAACGTGAGGAATATTTCCATATGACACATGGTCTACTGGCTAACTCTTGGAGAATAACTAATGAATAATATCATTGTTAATAAAAGAAATGAATAACGTGTGACCCAATCATCATCACAGGTGAAAAGGACACCTCCACAAACCTGATTGAAATGAAGAAATAAAAAACAGAAAGTCAAAGTCCTCCTCATAACACCTGTTTCCTCCTGTTTCTGCTGTTTTAGCACTCTGAATCACTCTCCCCCACACCAAGTGCGTGCTTGCACTAAACGTGCCACCTGAGATGCCAGCACAATAATCACCATCACAACACACACACATTCACACACGCCCTCACAACACACAGAATTATCCCATTCAAATCTCCTCATTCTGCAGCAATGTAATTGTCAGGTGGTCCAGAATGTCATCCACGAGAGGCTTCTTCAGGCTGCTGTGTATAACTGCTGGTGGGCTGAGGAGGGGGGTGTGGGTTGGGGGTCCTGCCTGTCAGCAAACAGGTCCAAGCAATCAAGTCTTCAAAAGAAGGGTAAGGGTGAGGATTTGACTGTTAATGGGTCAGAGAGAACGGTGCTACTGGGGGGGGGGGGGGGGGGGGGGCGCTGCTGCTATGGTCATCATGTTCACTGAGGGGCTTGACAGACACACAGATACTGTCAGACATATACAGACACACAGATACTGACATACACAGACAGATACTTTAAGACATATACAGAGTGTTCAGCCCGTGCCGACCTAGTGACACTACGTCATAACCTGCCAACAACCACTTGTACTACTGATCATAACATCAACAACATATTAACACTATTTCTATTAATAGCAGCAACAATAACATCTGCACAGAAAACAATGTTTACTGTTTTCATTTACTTAAATGAAAAAGAAAAACCTAGACAATTTGGCCCTCGGCTTGGTAACCTTGACATCATTTGGCTCTCAGTGAGAACTAATTGGGGAACCCTGCTGTAAGACATATACAGACATACAGACACACAGATACTGTAAGACATATACAGACATACAGACACACAGATACTGTAAGACATATACAGACATACAGACACACAGATACTGTAAGACATATACAGACATACAGACACACAGATACTGTAAGACATATACAGACATACAGACACACAGATACTGTAAGACATATACAGACATACAGACACACAGATACTGTAAGACATATACAGACATACAGACACACAGATACTGTAAGACATATACAGACATACAGACACACATATACTGTAAGACATATACAGACATACAGACACACAGATACTGTAAGACATATACAGACATACAGACACACAGATACTGTAAGACATATACAGACATACAGACACACAGATACTGTAAGACATATACAGACATACAGACACACAGATACTGTAAGACATATACAGACATACAGACACACAGATACTGTAAGACATATACAGACATACAGACACACAGATACTGTAAGACATATACAGACATACAGACACACAGATACTGTAAGACATATACAGACATACAGACACACAGATACTGTAAGACATATACAGACATACAGACACACAGATACTGTAAGACATATACAGACATACAGACACAGATACTGTAAGACATATACAGACACACAGATACTGTAAGACAGATACAGACACACAGATACTGTAAGACATATACAGACACACAGATACTGTAAGACATATACAGACATACAGACACACAGATACTGTAAGACATATACAGACATACAGACACACATATACTGTAAGACATATACAGACATACAGACACACAGATACTGTAAGACATATACAGACATACAGACACACAGATACTGTAAGACATATACAGACATATAGACACACAGATACTGTAAGACATATACAGACATACAGACACACAGATACTGTAAGACATATACAGACATACAGACACACAGATACTGTAAGACATATACAGACATATAGACACACAGATACTGTAAGACATATACAGACATACAGACACACAGATACTGTAAGACATATACAGACACACAGACACACAGATACTGTAAGACATATACAGACATACAGACACACAGATACTGTAAGACATATACAGACACACAGATACTGTAAGACAGATACAGACATACAGACACACAGATTCTGTAAGACAGATACAGACATACAGACACATAGATACTATAAGACAGATACAGATACAGATATACAGACACACAGATACTGTAAAACAGATACAGACACAGATACTGCAAAACAGATACAGACACACAGATACTGTAAGACAGATACAGACATACAGACACACAACTACTGTAAAACAGATACAGACACACATACTGTAAGACAGATATACAGACACACAGATACTGTAAAACAGATGCAGACACACAGATACTGTAAGACAGATACTGTAAAACAGATACTGTAAGACAGATACAGACACACACACTGTAAATCAGATACAGACACACAGATACTGTAAAGCAGATACAGACACACAGATACTGTAAGACATACAAAAGCTTCAGGGAAAAGGCGAAGCCAATGGGCAGTTGAGGTGGGTCAATAAAAACCCCTGAATGATTTTACCCTTTTCAAAGAACGGGCGCTGAAATGCAGAAGCACTGCCTAAATGAATCCAAGAGTGTTTTACAAACCACCTAAATGAGGTGCTAAATTTGGCCTTTTGGGATTTGTAGCTGAGAATCAAGGTCTTAAAATGTTTGCAACAGAGGAGAGAGTAATTAGACAGGACAGCGCATTGGAGAGAGAGAGAGAGAGAGAGAGAGAGAGAGAGAGAGAGAAACAGAATAGTCAGAAGTATGAGTTAAAATGTGACAAAAGGCTGACACAATATGGGTTAGTAAATAAAAGTAAATAAAGGGTTGTTGTTTGTGATAAAGATGCTTGATTGCAAATGCTGCAGAGCAATACATATTCCAGATCTTGATGTAAGCTGCACCATTAAGCCTAAACCAACACTTATACAGCAATGCATTCTCTGTGCAGTCCTCCAAAAGTCATTCATCAGACAGACAGACATACTTTAGTCATGTGTTTATTGGCTTGTAATACAAGGAAGGCTTGACTACTGCTAATAGCGGCACCATCTAATTGCAGACTTGTGTTTGCAAAGCATCTTCGGTTTACATATAATGTAGCTTGTGTCATTTCACTGTGATTAAAACCAATATATACACAATAGACAATTAACGACAATTTCCAACTGCAAGCACATGTGTGCATGTTTGTGTGTATAGTGGTTCCTCGTTATGATGTTCAAGACAGTTGCATAGATTTCTGTTGTACTTTTGGGGCATTTGGGAGATCGTTTAATGAGCCACGTCTGGCTTCATAAACTCTCTATCAAGTTATTCCTATAGGAGGTGGTTTGGAAACATGCTCTCTTTGCAAGGAGATACTGCAGTAAGAAATGTGTTTACCTCATCCACCAAGAAAGCTCATAGGCTGGTATCGCAATTATTGCATTTCTCACACATGTGCATCAAAATGTCTACATATGTCTATCTCATGCACTCACACACACTCATTCCCACAGGCTCAGTAATTTTTACACAAAAATCACCTAATTCTAGTGTGCAAGTTCTCAGAATGTTATTTTCCAAACTTCACTCTTCTAGTTCTGTACAAACATGTCACACACCCATGTCAACATAAAAAAACATTTAGAGCTCATACCTCCATCTTCCATGTCAGGTTTGTTCTACTCTACCTTCAATGCACAAACATCAGCAGTATTTGTGGCGAGTTGATTGATTACACATTGTGATTTGTTCTAGTTTTAGAAAGCACATGCTCCCATAAGACCTGATGGGAGCATGGATGACTTAATAGACATGCATTTTTCTGATGCATCACTCATATGCTGAATATATTTCAAATTGAAGAGGACAGTTTCCATCACTTTGCGCATCATCATCATCATCATCATCATCATCATCATCATCTGTTTCAACTCTGGAGTTGCATGAATTAACTACACCCTAAGGGATTTCTGTAGCAGGCCAAGGACTTTGGGAGTTTATTCATGATGTTGTACTAAGTCTAGGCAAGGTAAAGTCAAGTGGACAAGGTAAGTTTGCTTCAAAGATTGTAGACAACCACTGAACATACTTTGTCATGCATCTTCTTGTGTTTGGAAAGTCACTCTTCACATTTCATGCTTGATAATTAAACTTGTCCTGAGGAAGGCCAAACATTGGCCGAAACATGTTGGCATGATTTTAATGGATAGCCAAGTTCAATAAAGGCTTTTTAACTTAAAAATATCCTCTGAGTGCCTCAGACTCTACTACAATTAAAAAAATATTTTTTTCAAGCAAGATATATTTCAATCTTGGTGACTGACATCTACACTAGCCATTAAGTTGAAGACTGCCTGAATGAAATGCACTGGCTGATGGGGAGTGTTATGGTTAGAGTAGAGTATGTAGGGTTAGAGTATGTAGGTCTTTGTGTAAGAGGTGGTACAGAGATGCGTTTCATCCCCTCAAACAAGGGACATAACTTGTTATTCTCAGAGCTATGTGTTGACAAACCAATTGGAAGCTGTGAACTGCAGCACCCAACAAGTCTGGGCCAGGCCGGGACTCGGTGCTGCGGGACTTTCAAAAGCAGCAGTGACGTCGCAGTTCTGCTGACGCACTTTTGATACTTGAGTTGGTACACCCTCTACTGGTGTATCAACTCAATCACTTGGCACTATGGCCCTGTGTACAAAACATGAATCATGTAAAGCCAGTGAAGGCAGTTTCAGAGTAATGCCTGGTCAATAGGTCCAGGTTTCAGGACCATGCCCATGGTTTGAAGATCTCCATAAATGACAGTGTACTGGTTTACATTGCTGGAGAATGTTGAGCATGATGTTGGATAACAGCATTGCAAAGGGCCATGGGTCGTAGAACCGTAGAAAGGGTTAGGGGTAGAGGTAGGGTGTAGGGTTAGTAGGGTCAGGGTTAGCTCAGTGGGTAGAGCGGGTGGTTAGTGGTCGTCCACTAACCGTAGGGTTGGGGGTTCGATCCCTGTGATCCCCACTTCCAAAACTGTCTACATGTCGAAGTGTCCTTGAGCAAGACACTGAACCCTGAACCCCAACTTGCTCCCCGGGCGCTGATCATAGCAGCCCACTGCTCCTATGTACAATAGGATGGGTCAAATGCAGAGAACGAATTTCGTTCCCATGTCACATGGGAATGACAAATAAAGACCACAAGGTCACAAGGTTAGAGTCAAGAACCTTTCTCTCCTCATTCTAGAACAGTACAGCCCCTCCAAAGCTAGTTTTGATGGTTGTCTATGTCTCTCATATAACCACTCCCGCCTAGATGGAGAAGAGACAGACAGACAGACAGACAGATAGATAGATAGATAGATAGAGGGATAGTGGACATGGATGACTACCAGTGATGTCAGTGCCTCTGTCTTCATCAGAATCCTCTTCTCTCAGCTCTGTCTTCAGCTCCTCCCTCATTTCCGGGACAAAGAAGTCTCTCTGGCAGTCCAGTGGCACCATGTACTGGGTCTGGTTGTTATCGCACACCTCAATGGTTGGGAAGGCACTCAACTTCCGTGCCTGTTAGAAGTGGGAAAAGTCAAAGAAAAAGGTTTTAGAAAAATGACCCAACAGGTTTTGTTCAGTAAACTTTTCAACCTCCACACATCCACTGTTAGGACCGTGACCTCCCTCAGCATCTACGAGGGAGGTCACGGTCTATGACTAAAAGCACCCCCTCTTCAGCCCTTGAGAGGCAGCCCCAACCCTAAAAGGACTGCGGCGACTGGATTGGTACAGCAGGACTTGGAAACGACCTCAATGAACATTGAGATATCCTTCCCACCGACGAGGGGCTGGCACATCTACTCTCTAGTGCAATGAAAGCGAACAAGTCTATACATATTGTAGAATGTGAAGAGGACATTAGAGCACCCGCCGCAAGGTCTTTCAGCGAGGTAGGCGTCCTGGCTCTGGGCTCAGGAACCCCCAGCGCAGCTTTACTGCGTGATCACAGGATACCTTGCTGCTCGGACACATCTTTCAATGTCTGCTTTCCTTATTCTTCTTCTTTTCCTTTTCCCCGGTCTCCCTGAAAGAAGGGTGTTTCCTGTCCTGACATTTGGTGGAAATCACCATTAAAAAAAAAGTAATGGTCCTTAGAAAACCTCTGGCTGATTGTGTGAAAGGGGTTCTGGGGGTCTGTTGCCATGGTCATAGGGTAAGTAAAGGGGAAGGTCTGGTCCCAAGCAGGGGAGGCCAGGAGGACAGGGCGAAAGGCACAGCCAGCCCCGTTGGCAGATTGATGGTTGGAATGTAATTTTGTGTGAAACTGCGATAAGCTGTGTGGGGGGGTGAAGCACCTGGCTGCAGCCCATGCTGTACATGAGACTCATCTGCTTGGACACATACCCAATCTATAACATAATACATGCTAGAGGAAATGACCATGATGTGGTGTGTGCATGTGTGGCAGAGTTGTCAGGAAGATAGCGGACACGAGGAGACGGTGAACCTCTGAGAGGGTTAGGGTCCGGGTTAGAGCAGAGTTTGAGCAGTCTGAGGCGAAATCACTCACTCACTCACTTTCTACCGCTTATCCGGGGTCGGGTCGCGGGGGCAACAGTTCGAGCAAGGAACCCCATACTTCCCTTTCCCGGGCCACATCAGCCAGCTCTGACTGGGGGATCCCGAGGCGTTCCCAGGCCAGTGTGGAGATATAATCTCTCCACCTCGTTCTGGGTCTTCCCCGTGGTCTCTTCCCAGCTGGTTGTGCCCGGAACACCTCCATAGGGAGGCGCCCGGGGGGCATCCTTATCAGATGCCCGAACCACCTCAACTGGCTCCTTTCCACGCAAAGGAGCAGCGGCTCTACTCCGAGTCTCTCCCGGATGACTGAGCTCCTCACCCTATCTCTAAGGGAGACGCCCGCCACCCTCCTGAGAAAACCCATTTCGGCCGCTTGTACCCGCGATCTCGTTCTTTCGGTCATGACCCAACCTTCATGACCATAGGTGAGAGTAGGAACAAAGATAGACCGGAAGATCGAGAGCTTCGCCTTCTGGCTCAGCTCCCTCTTCGTCACAACGGTGCAGTAGAGCGAATGCAAAACCGCCCCCGCTGCTCCGATTCTCCTGCCCATCTCCTGCTCCATCCTCCCCTCACTCGTGAACAAGACCCCGAGGTACTTAAACTCCTTCACTTGGGGTAAGGACTCATTCCCTACCCGGAGTAGGCAATCCACCGGTTTCCTGCTGAGAGCCATGGCCTCAGATTTAGAGGTGCTGATCCTCATTCCAACCGCTTCACACTCGGCTGCGAACCGATCCAGTGAGTGCTGAAGGTCACAGGCCGATGATGCCATCAGGACCACATCATCTGCAAAAAGCAGCGATGAGATCCCTAGCCCACCGACCTGCAACCTCTCCTCCCCCCGACTACGCCTCGATATCCTGTCCATGAAAACCACAAACAGGATTGGTGATAAAGCGCAGCCCTGGCGGAGGCCAACCCCCACCGGAAACGAGTCCGACTTACTGCCGAGAACCCGGACACAACTCTCGCTTTGGGTGTACAGAGATTGGATGGCCCTGAGAAGTGCCCGCCTCACTCCATACTCCCGTAGCACCTCCCACAATATCTCCCGGGGAACCCGGTCATACGCCTTCTCCAGATCTACAAAACACATGTAGACCGGATGGGCATACTCCCAGGCCCCCTCCAGGATTCTTGCAAGAGTGAAGAGCTGGTCCGTTGTTCCACGACCAGAGCGGAATCCGCATTGTTCCTCCTCAATCTGAGGTTCGACTATCGGCCGAACCCTCCTTTCCAGCACCTTGGAGTAGACTTTACCAGGGAGGCTGAGAAGTGTGATGCCCCTGTAATTGGCACACACTCTCTGGTCCCCCTTTTTGAACAGGGGGACCACCACCCCCGTCTGCCACTCCCTCGGCACTGTTCCCGACCTCCACGCGATGTTGAAGAGCCGTGTCATCCACGACAGGCCCTCCACACCCAAAGCCTTCAACATTTCTGGACGGATCTCATCAACCCCCGGGGCTTTGCCACTGCGGAGTTGCTTGACTACCTCAGTGACTTCCACCAGGGAGATTGACGACGATCCCCCATCAGCTTCCAGCTGAGGCGAAATCGATTGACTTAAACTGTGATTACATCACGTATTTCTCATTTTCCGTAATGAACAAAGTAAAATACATAAAAATAGACAAAACAATGACCTATCCAAAAACCTGCAAATGACTATGGCTTAACAGACAACGTGAACAGCCTGGATAATGTTAAGGAGTCACGAGTTTGTGACTAAACAACTTCACAGTCAGTTGTTCACTGATTAGTTTTGTGGTTCTCTCTCTCTCTCCCTCTCTCTCTCGCTCTCTCTCTCTCGCTCTCTGATCTGCTTCTGCGGCCGGTGACAACATTCAAGTGATGCAAACACCACAGGGAGAAGATACTCTGAACAGCGTGCAGTGCTGGAGGGCGTGGAAACCAGCAGTGTTTTATATTCTCTCCTCACCCAATTGAAACAGGAGTCCAGATGCGAGCTAACTCTCTCACTATGGTATAGACACCTGACTAGCAATACTAAATGGATTATTATGCTGTTTGCTCTGTAGCTTACAATCCCATGGAGAAGTGTAGTGGACATGATGTTACCACAATTGTTCGTTATTGAGCAACGATGGATAGATGGATTCCTGCTGTCTCTATGTCAGTGGGTTAGGGTTAGGGTAGGGTAACCCTAATCCTAACCCTCTCGCTTCTGATGACCCACCACGATTGCGACATGAATGTTAAGCTACAGGAAGTCTTGGGTAATACCTTTCACTGCCCGTTTTCTGCTTTCTATTTGGGCGCTGTTTATTCCCCAGCCTAGTGCTGGGTAAACAGTCCACCACTTAACCCAAGTCTGTGTCTGAGGGTTGCTGCCTTCATTGCTGCTGGGAATAAAATGAACAATAGCGATCACAACATGTATAATCCCTGCTGGTCTGGGTTGCAGTTGAGACTCATAGTACCCATAATGCACTTCTCTTCTCTAGTTTGTTGCCCGGATGCTCTTTCCTGAAAGACTCTTTAGTTTAGCTAGATGACCAGCCAATTGCTGACGGTTGGTGTGTGTTTAATCTTCCCAATGAGACTTTGTTCTAAAGCGTAGTTCTCTTCAGGTGATTACATAAATAATGACTAGTTTCATCGATGGCTGCCTTAATAATGCAAGACTTCATTGGGTGTTTCACAGATGTGAAAAGTGGCCAGGTCTGTATGGTCTGTGTAGCTCAATGGTGACTTGACCTAACCCTCAACTACAGTAACTGGGCAGCGATGGCATCACCTGACCTGGCCGGGTGCAGAACCTACCTGTTCATGATCATGAAGTGATCCAACTGAGGAGATATACTTCACACACACAGACACACACGCACACACACACTTGCTTGTAGCAAATGGGCTGAGTGCATTGAGGCAAGTGTTGTGGGAGCTCATTGCCATGTAGAAAATGCTCACTAGGTTAAGACGGTTGAGGTAAATCAATACATTACAAATCCCCCCCCCCCCCCCCCCCCCCCCGATCTGCTCACTGGCCACATGGTGGAGGTGATGATGAGGGCAAGCTGTGATCCTGAAGGCGATCAGTCGACAAAGTGTAAGTCCTAATAACCACGGTGGGAACCGGGGCATGGCCAGAAGCAGTAGGGGCCTCCTAACCCTAACCATAACCCTACTAAAATGTCAATCAGAGGGGAACAATCACAGGTTATATCACAGGGCTATAGCTACAGCACCCTAAGTAGTGGTGTTATTACGTGATTAATATGCAAGTAGTGGTGTTATCATGTGATTAATATACAAGTAGTAGTATTATTACGTGATTATTATACAAGTAGTGGTGTTATTATGTGATTAATATATAAGTAGTGTTATTGTGTGATTAATATATAAGTAGTAGTGTTATTACATGATTATTATACAAGTAGTGGTTTTATTATGTGATCAATAGTAGTGTTATTACGTGATTATTATACAAGTAGTGGTGTTATTATGTTATTAATATATAAGTAGTGTTATTATGTGATTATTATACAAGTAGTGGTGTTATTACGTGATTATTATACAAGTACTGGTGTTATTATGTGATTAATATATAAGTAGTAGTGTTATTACGTGATTATTATACAAGTAGTGGTGTTATTATGTGATTAATATATAAGTAGTGTTATTATGTGATTAATATATAAGTAGTAGTGTTATTATGTGATTATTATACAAGTAGTGGTGTTATTATGTGATTAATATATAAGTAGTGTTATTATGTGATTAATATATAAGTAGTAGTGTTATTATGTGATTATTATACAAGTAGTGGTGTTATTATGTGATTAATACATAAGTAGTGGTGTTATTATGTGATTATTATACAAGTAGTGGTGTTACTAATATATAAATAGTAGTATTATTACGTGATTATTATACAAGTAGTGTTGTTATTATGTGCTTAATATACAAGTAGTAGTACTATTACGTGATTATTATACAAATAGTGGTGTTATTATGTGATTAATATACAAGTAGTGGTGTTATTACGTGATTAATATATAAGTAGTGGTGTTATTACGTGATCAATATATAAGTAGTAGTGTTATTACGTGATCAATATATAAGTAGTAGTGTTATTACGTGATCAATATATAAGTAGTAGTGTTATTACGTGATCAATATATAAGTAGTAGTGTTATTACGTGATCAATATATAAGTAATGGTGTTATTACCTGATTAATATACAAGTAGTGGTGTTATTACGTAATTAATATATAAGTAGTGGTGTTATTACATTATTAACATAAAAGTAGTAGTGTTATTACGTGATCAATATATAAGTAGTGGTGTTATTACGTGATTAATATATAAGTAGTGGTGTTATTACATGATTAAAATATAAGTAGTAGTGTTATTACGTGATCAGTATATAAGTAGTAGTGTTATTACGTGATCAATATATAAGTAGTTGTGTTATTACGTGATCAATATATAAGTAGTAATGTTATTACGTGATCAATATATAAGTAGTAGTGTTATTACGTGATCAATATGTAAGTAGTGGTGTTATTACGTGATTATTATATAAGTAGTAGTGTTATTACATGATTATTATATAAGTAGTGTCATTAGGTGATTGTTTTATAAGTAGTGGTGTTATTACGTGATCATTATATAAGTAGTAGTGTTATTACGTGAACCGATATATCAAAACTAAGGTGATGATGGAGTCTGGTCCTGTGAAGAACACAGCCAGACACCACGGCCCATTCTTATCAAAGCAACCATCTCAAAGGGTTCCCTAAGACAGCATTTACAGGACAGCACAGGCTAATCTAAAGACCTCAGTGGGCAGACAATTTCATCAAACAAAACCCACTGAAAGAGGATTAGCTGTGGAAAGTAGGCTGAATTTGACCAATTCAATGGGCTGTAATTCATATTCTCATAGAGCATTCAGTGTATAGGTGTGTAGGATAAAGAACGGTGCTCAGAAATGTTGTCAGACACCTTCAATTCACACTGTCAAGTATCTTTATATCCCAGGAGAGTGAGGCGCAGAAGACCATGACTGAGGTTTAAATGCAGTCTGTCCATTAGAACAGGGGTTCCCAAACTTTTCCATGCCAAGGCCCCCCAAACAGCATTAGCTTCTGGCCGGGGACCCCCAAACCCACCGACAATGCTACAAAATATGTAAATAAACATCAACTGTTAGAATGTATTTTCTTACTTTTATCTACTATTCACTAATTATTACGTTTGTTTAGCATAAGAAAATTATTAACGAACATCTTTTCAGCACTGTATATTCCCAATGAATAATAAACTTTTCAACAAACTGACAGATAAGAACAGAACAAAAGAAATCAAACCTCTTGTGTGTGTGTGTGTGTGTGTGTGTGTGTGTGTGTGTGTGTGTGTGTGTGTGTCTGGGAGTGACAGACAGAGATTACACTAGTGGGAGGGATGGCCTTGGTGGCTCCTACACAGTTTGTCAAGCCTGGGCTTAATGTCTGTCTGTGCCATACGCATGTCATTGTCCACGTGTAGACGTGCTCTATGTTTTGTTTTAAGCACTTTTAAAGTGGAAAAGCCAGACTCACACAAGTAGGTTGTTTCAAAAGGGAGAAGGCATTTCAGTGCCCTGTCAGCCAAGGTGGGATAGTCCTTTCTTACATGTAGCCAGTAGTTAGACAGGGGACGAGCCTCAAAGGTCAGTTTTAAATCCCCTGAGTTTGTCATCTCAATCAGCTCCTCCTGTGACTTTAAATCCAGACTAGAACCGACACGAGGGGCAAAGGGGCTCCAAACCCAGTTTAAATGTGTGTTTTCAAGGTCAGGGAAATAGTCTTTGAAATATCCTTGGAGGTGCTCCAGGTGGGACTGGATCAATGGAGAGATGGAGCCCAAGTCATCACATGACAGCAGCTCCTGGTGATGTAGTGGGAACATTTCTGTAACTCCCTCCTGGAGCTTGTTTGACCACAGCATAATCTTTTTGGAAAAAGCACGCACTTTAGGTCCTTACACACCAGACGCGATGCGAAATTGCGGTGCGTTTTTGCGAAAAAATCGCCTGCGAATTTCTCGCGTCAAAAGTAATCACATTGGCAGCGATGCGATTTTGCGATTTTGCGTCAATGCGAGATTTGTGCATGGAATGTGCGAAACATTTTTTCCCCTTCTCTCCTCCAATCCCTACAGACACGTAGTGTGCTTATGTTTTCTAGAAAGTCAATGCTGACAGATGTGCCGTACTGTATATGCCGGCATTACGACAATGTTATCATTCACCGACTCGCTATCACTGTTGATGCTGAGGTTTACTGAATGTACATACTGTATATAACCGATTATACGTACTGTCTTCGTAGCCCAGCTGGGTAGCTATCGTTTGCCACACGTTATCTTTCATTTCGTTGTCTTTGTAGTTTTTATTCCTCTTATCATACAGTATTGGGTGGTGGGACACGCAAACAATCAGTAAATCTGCCATTGTTGGTTGTGAGGTAAATCGGGGTACTGTGACATAACCTAAATTGTGTGACATGGGTCAATTCCATGTAACATGATTGGATGATGTGTTTTATCATGCTTAAAAATCGACCCTGTTGCGAGAAAAAAAATTGTCGCGTTTTCGCTGCGAAAAATCGCGTTCGGTGTGCATGCAGTCATAACAACATTAATGGTTTGTAATATGCGAAATATTCGCGCGAATAAAACGCGTCTGGTGTGTAAGGACCTTTTGTCTTGCACCTGCAGTATGTACGGGTCACGCCCTTGCATGCTTTGATTCAGTACATTTAGATGCTGGAAAATGTCTGACATGTATGCAAGTTTGCGCATCCAGGTTGCATCGGTGAACCGATCTGCCAGCTGATGCTTTTCAGATGAGAGGAACTCTGCAATCTCCCTACACAGCTTTACAAAATAGTATTTCCTCCACAAAACTTTACTGGGAAATAAATCTAATGTACACAAGCAGTTGGGCCTCATTGGATAAATCTGTGCTCTCATCAAGCTGAAGTGCAAAGTATTCGCTGGCTCTCACCTGCTCCAAATGGGCCACGGCACCAATCCGTCGGCTCACAGTGTTATCAGGGAGTAGGACAGCGTCGATTGTTTTGGCAGCATCCTCACCAAGCAATTCTTGGACAATGTCTTTGGTAGCTGGTAGAATCAAATCCTCTCCAATGGTGTGACGTTTTTTAGCACGAGCAATGTGGTATGAGGCTAAAAATGATGCCTTCAGGGCCCGCTCAGGCACGGTAGCTTGCTGTGTGAATGCAGCAGATTGCCTGACCAAATGCTCTTCTTTACGTCTGAAGAAGTCTACTGTTTTATCAGCCTCTGGCGGATGTTTTTGTATCAAGTGAAGCTGAAGTTTCAAAGGTTTCAAACACTAGTTTGAGAGGGTCTCCAGACAGAGGACGCATTTCGGACAATCATGGCCATTTTTCTGTATGGTTATGAAGCCATACTTAATATATGCTGCCTCATATTATCGGTTTTTAGTTGGCCATGAGTTCTTAGGTTTTTTTTTGCAGCAGAGTCCTCCACAGCAGGGCTGTTGGTCTTCTCCTTCGGTCTATTTGTTGTCAAAAACCTGTCCATTTTGCGCTAGCTGGTTACACGCTAGCTTGAGGAGCAGAGCAGCTTGATAACAAGGCCAGGTCTACACAGATTATGACGTCGTCATGCCGAACCTGCAACTGAATTTGAGAATCTGACGATTACGGCAGTTTACGTGTTGTACGGTTCAGGACAAATGGTTATTAAAAAAATAAAATTAAAAAATATATATATATATATTTCTTTTTTTTTTGTTGCTTTTTTTTTTCTCATCTTCCTTCCAATTTTCTGAGGCCCCCTAGTGCCCCCTGGCGGCCCCCACTTTGAAAACCACTGCATTAGAAGACACTCTGTGGGTCCAAGATGGAGCAGTTGATTAGGGTGGATAACTCCAACAGAGCCCAACCCACACTCATCAAACATTCATTAACATTGTTTCCAGATACTGCCAGTCCTTAAAAATTGATCAATTTTCTTGCAAACAGGAGCGATCAGAGTTTGGCACGGTGCAGCTTGGCTGGCAGGTCGAGCAGAGACACTAATGACAAACACAGAGAGCCACTCCGATCTGCGTAGAGTCAGCACAGCAGAATTGTTGTGACCACGACAAGATGGAGCGAGATCCTGGCACATGGTTGTGGGCGTTGGCCTGTTTATCACAGCTAGGTACACGCGTAACACAAACACACACAAGTGGAACCTTGGTAATGCACACACACACACACACACACACAGCAATTATAGTTGGATGGTTTCTCACCCCAGTCCCTAGGCACACGAAAAGGAAAATGAATACCGAATTGGTGACTACCCTCTGACTCTCCCCTGGCCTATTCAGTGCTCTGCATCACCTCCTCATCACATCATCCATCACCACCATGCTGTCCATCCTCCTCACACCCAGCACAACTCCCCCCTCTCTCTCCCCCTATCCTCCCACCACGTCACAGAGAAGAGGCTAAAATTCAACTTCACACCTCTGTGGAGGTGTTCAATTCTGACTGTCTATGGGGGTCACACAATCTGGGCTTCTGCTCCACTCACCTGGTGAAGGGGAGGTGAGAGGATAGGCGATGGAAGGAGCTGTGGCAGAGGCCCATGCTGGGCCACAGCTCCTTCCATCGCCTATCCTCTCACCTCCCCCCCCCCCCCCCCCCCCCCCCCCCCACCCACCACCTCCCTCTACAGAGCTGGGTGTGCAGGAGACTGGAGTGGCTTCACGGCGTGGGGCTGAGATTCACTCTGCAGAGAATGGAACAAACACCTAAAGACATCCCAACACTGCAACACACTCCCTCCCCCAGACAACAGGGTGCTCTGGGATTGACATGCAGAAAAACACACAGAGCAACCGAGCAGAACAGCCAGCCACCGCATCAGCAGATACTCTGCAGGGTTAGGGTCAAGGTCAGGAGAGCACGAGGCTCAAACAAACTGACCTTTCCACACGGGAGCCCGCGTCACTTTCTGCGCAGGTGTGAAATGAACCTAATAATACCTCGACCTGATTGAACACGATGCAAAGCAGCCGCTGCAGCTAAAGCAAGCGTTATTAATGCTAACGCTCTGGTGTCAACAGAAGATCACTAAGAGCTTCAGGTTCAGCTTTTAGACTGGAAAAAAGGATATCTGAATTCTAATTCAACCAGGGGGGGTTGATAAAGGTTTTGTTATCTGGAAATCGTAGATGAATTTCAAACAAAAAGGAGACTAAACCCATTTCTACCTGAAGCGCTGAAGTGAATTGTTAGAGGATAGAACTGTTATAGAATAATATTCATTTCTGAGTTCTAAAGAGAAAAGAGGTGACAGCAGGAACACAGTCGGCCAGATTATTGTTATATAAACACATATTGTAGTTATATATATGAAGCATTATTTATAATTTATAAAATATAAGTCTTGCGGTTCCCTTCAGCACTCCCAGCATGCCAGCAGAGAGCCTTTCTGAGAAGCAGGGGCCGTACTCTGCACTTCTAGAATGAAGTCCAAATGAAGGGATCATTAGTATTATTTGTATTATTGTCTCGGTCCAAACACCAACAGCACCAAGTGCGTATACGCACACACACACACACATCTTATTACCTGAGAAAATAAACTGGCATTTGGACTCCCTCATCCAGACATCTCGCTATTGTCCCAGTAGAAATACCCAGCCATCCTGCCCTGGTCGCCGTAGTAACGACAGGCACGGTTCTCCTTCTTCCCATGAATAAACCATGACTTGCCCATCCCTGGAACCCACACAGGAGCCCTGCATACAGCAGTCCAACCTGGTCCTGCTCAAGGTTAGATATGCATACAAGTACATGGATGCTGACAAATCTTCAGACCCACACATGCTGACACACACACAGAAACCAGCAAACACACATACACATGCAAACACACACACACACACACACACACACATTGCAAGTCTTTACAACATCAAATAATAGTCCGAGCTTCCTCCAACGGTAACTGTCAGCGAGATTGTCCTCTTAGTGGTAGACATTTTTGTTCAACTTAATTGTCAAAAGTCCTAACTCTGATCTTTAAAACGAGAATCGTTCTCTTCTTGCGGTTTCCAAGTGTTCTCTTATCTTTGTGGGTTTCTAGTTAAAAAGGTTAATCAAAACACACAATGTGCACAATGTGTCTCTCTCGTCTCACACTTAATTAACTGAATTGTACAAGCATGTAGTAGATGTTCTGTAAAGAAGGCCTTTTATTTCTAATGATCATTTCTAGCTTTTGTGTTTCTGAACATTCCCCAAACTGTTTGATTCAAAGTTAGCAATGTCTGTGCTGGCTTCTCTGACCTTTAAAAAGCTGAACTAAAATAAACGAAATAAGTTAATAAGTGAGGAATTGTTCTGAAAACCTGCATACAGAAAAACAACAACACAGGACCATCTGAATCACTAGATTTCAATGATGTAGCTGATAGCTAATAAAATGCTATTTCTGTACATCCCATCATATTGAAACTTTTAAAATGGATATGGATCAAAATAACACATAACATATAAATACAAAAATAAACAAATAAATAAATTTATTCCAAAAAGCTCTTTAGTAGCTTGGCTATAATTGCTACCGACAGTAAGTCCCGAAGACACTGACCGTCCACCTGCCCTGCGGCCACATGCCTCCAGTCACTGCAGCACCACCAGGAGGACCGAGGGTCCCAGGGACAGATGGGCAGCGGTTTAAATCCTGGACCAGTCCGTTGTTGGAGCGGTCCGTCAGTGTGACAGGACAACAGGCTAATGGTTAGAATTACAGCTGGCGCCTGACAGCCCCGCCTCCTCAGCCTCTCCTGATTGGGGAGCTGTCAGACAGAGTGAGCAGGGAACCAACCAGGGGGCAGAGGTGGGTCTGGAATAAACACAGAGACTGCGGGAGGATGAGTCCAACTACATGAAAATTAAAGGTCTGGGGCAAGGAAGGGAAAGGAGAACCTGAGAAAAGAATTTGCTGTTCTTTGGACTACACTAGCTAAACTACATCCGGAGACAAAAATACATAAGGTTTCTACTCATAATGATATCAATGCCGATTTGAAAGTTTTGTGTTTAATACCAACTACCCAAAAACATCCACTAATAAACATAAAAATCCACCCACGCCAGCAATCAAACAGCTCCAATAATTAGACCCATGACCATGCTATTATCTATTAAGGTCAGTGTTGGTAACGTTACTTTAAAAAAGTAATTAGTTATAGTTACTCACTGCTTGTTCCAAAAAGTAACCGAGTTAGTAACTGAATTACTCAATTACTTCATTTCTTTTACTGTGAAAAAAAAAGTTGCTGTATGTCAAATAATTTGGATTTTTCTGAGTAGTTTTCACAAGTTAGTTGAAATGAGTAGAACAGAGAGGTGCTTGTATATAACCTTTAATATAACACTGTCGATAATGGCAACACATTTTAACCACATACCTGCCTATCATACGGGTGACTTCAGCCTGTGTCATAGGTTTTTGTTGTGAGGCAGAAAAATCTATCTTTTGCTGCTACACTACACTACATTACACTTCCAGTTCCATTCAAACAAAAAATACTCGAGGTGATGCTGTTTGACTTTAAAAGGACAATCACCACACTGTAACTTCCTTGCAAACGTAAACAACTTAATGAAAAGGAATTAGCACAAACATGCACAGAAATGGCCGTGAAACAGCCGTCTCCAAAGCTTGTTGGTTAACCCAGAGCTCTGATGTCGAGGTGGTAACTCTGTCTGGCTAAACATGATATGTTGGTCCGAATCTCTGTTTTCCCTTTTTTGTGAACTTCACCAGCAAATTGCTAATTGGGTCCTGGCTCCCTGGGGTAAGTGGAAGGCTCTTCGTCAGCATCAAGCTCTTTCTCACCAAAGACACAAAACAGGAAGCATAGGAAAACTGCCCCCTTATCCTCCTCATTCCTGAGAAAGCCCTGACTGAGTGGTCAGAGCAATATTCAATGGCCTTGGGTCACAGTACATTACATTCACATGCATTATTTTCTCCTGCAAGACTGCATGTGTTTATCTTCAAGCATAAGGGAGTTAATCAGCACAACAAAATGGCTGGAAAATGGTTACATGTAAAGTGGTTGCTGCTAAAAAACCCCCACTAAGCAATGATATTTTACTGAAGCTCTGCAAAAGTGAAAGTATAATAAAGTAACAGAATGAAAGCTGCTACGTGAGGAAAACAGACATTATGCCTCTGGGCAAGGAGTTCAAAGCAGGACAACCCTGATGAGGGGGAGCTGGAGGTAAATCCTCTGCTGTTCAGCGACACCGCGTGTTTCTACTATGATGGACTGGAAGCTCCTTGTGAAGAAGATGTCAAGCTGTGTCTGTTTCACAGCAGATTCAAACACCACCTCCTTGTAACACCATGAACACCATACCCAGAAACACCAGAAACACTATAAACACCATACATAGAAACACCATACCCGGAAACACCATGTCCTCCTAAAATGAGAAGCAGTCCTCCAACCAACACAATTCACGGAATAACAGCAACTCAGGAAGCCAGCATATTCATCATCAGTGTGATGTTGGTGTGAAGATATCAGGCAAGGTTGGAATACCTGTTTGAATGAAGATGTCACAGGAGGTTTTTTACCATGTACATTTACATTTAGCAGAAGCTTTTATCCAAAGTGACTTACAAAGACTACAATTGTCATACGAAGGCAGGCCCGGGGTGGCCATCGGGAGATTCGGGAGGTTTCCCGGTGGGCCGGTCCATTTTCAAATGTCTTTTGGGCCGCTTGAGTGGGGAAAAATAACTTTGACCATTAATTTATCATCACCTAAAGTAGACATTCTTCATTCGTCTGACATTTCAGCCCCAGCATCGCAGTATATGTAATATGGATTATATAATCTAAGGTACTCCTCCCCTCCCTAATATCTGAGTTGGTTGGGTCCATGGTTCTTCTTTTATTTAGCGGTACCGGTAACAGATGAGAGGACAGAAGCGCGACCAGTGTCATTGATTATGGAGAGCAGAAAAAGGCCAGGTTTAAAAAAAGATGGGCACTGGAAGAAGATGCTGCCAAATGTGAAAATTCACATGTAAACTACAGCATGACATGTGTAAGTTAGCCCAAGCAGTAGGACATGGTTCAAGTGAAAACATTTTCTCCTAGTTTTATTTTAGCAATCGCCATATTTTGATATCTAATTTAAAAAAAAAAGGGATAGTAAGAGTTTTGCGTTGTTCATTTACTGAAATTCTTCCACCACTGAAAAAAGTGGGCCGATCTGGGCCCAAAACTCCCAGGCTGAAAATGGGTCCCACCCCGGCCCTGTACGAAGGTGAAACATTTACAACCCTAAATCTGTCAACAAGGTCCTTAAGCAAATCAATGTCAACAAGGCCACAGGTCCAGGTGGTATCTCTGCTTTTCTATTAAAAACATGTGCAGATAAATTGACATCTGACTGGTGCCTCATTTTCCAGAGATCCCTAGATTTTCACACTGTACCAACACAATGGAAAAAGGCAATCATCACACCTGTACCTAAGAAACCCTGTCCACAGGAGAATAATGATTTTAGACCTATTGCTCCAACCTCTGTTGTGATGAAGTGTATGGAGAAGATCATGGTGAGCAAACTACGGCTTGATGTAGGCCCACAGCTAGATCCCTTCCAGTATACATACACACACCAGAGAGGCACTGATGATGCAATCAACAGTATAGTGCACCTAGTGACTAAACACCTTGAGAACCCCAGGGCCTATGCTAGACTGTTGTTTGCAGATTTCAGTTCAGCTTTTAACACCCTACAGCCTCATGTTCCCCTGAAAACATTGCAGCTGATGTATGTCAACCTTCTCACTATTAAGTGGTACCACTCATTCCTCACCAACTGCACTCAGCAGGTCAGGGTGAACAGGACATTGTCTGAACCCTTGACTATCGGCAACGGCGCCCCCCAGGGGTGCGTCAGTTCACCAGTCCTGTTCACTCTGTACACTAATGAATGCACATGCAGCGCTGCTAACGACTACATGATAAAGTTTTCTGATGACACAGCCATTCTGGGTCTCATGTCTAACACATCAGATACATCTGTATACAAATATGAGATTCGGAACTTTGTCCAGTGGTGCAACAAACACTTCCTCATCCTTAATGTCAAGAAAACAGAGGAGATGGTATTGGACCCCAAATCCATTGGAGACCACCCACCAGTGGTTATCCATGACCAGAACATAGCCCCGGCTGATTCTTACAGATACCTGGGTATACACATTGACAACAAATTGACATGGAGTGTTCAGGTAGAAAACGTCTGCACTAGGGTCCAACAGCGTCTACATTTCCTTTTTAGCCTGAGGGTCTTTGGTGTCAACCAGAAAGTGTTGCTCCTCTTCTACCATGCCGTAGTTGAGAGCATCCTGTGACATGGCATCTCAGCCTGGTTTGGCAACCTCAGTTTACAGCTGAAAGCCCAGATTACCTGGCTAACACAAGGATCTATCAAAATCATGGGAGTCGGGCAGCATCCAACACGACAACACTATCATCAGACAGGCCCATAAGATTATTTCAGACCCCACCCATGTCCTCCACCCTGAGCCCCAGCTTCTTCCCTCAGGTAGGCGCTTCAGAGTCCTCCAGTGCAGGCTCAACCGCTTTAAGAACTCTTTTGTCCCCCTGTCCGTCAAAGCCTTAAACGGCTAGCCAGAACCTAACCCCCTGTAATGTTGCTTTATCGTAATGTACGACGGGCAGTGTGCCATCTGTTGGTTGTTGGCAGTCTGTGCATGTACTGTAGATACCGTACGTGTGTGTGTGTTTGTGTGTGTGTGTGTGTGGACTGGAACAGTCTGTGTATGTACTGTATGTATGTACTATGTTATTATTTTTTTTTTTTTAACAGCACTGTATGTGTCCAAGACAAATTTCCTTCAGGACAATAAAGACTATCTTTTCTTAACAGATACAGACAGGGCATCTCTATCCTGTGGAGCCCTCCACCACTAGCACCTTGTGGGAGGTTTTTTGTATTTTCAGGTGCGTTTTTACCACTGCTGCTCTATGGGCAGCTGATACTGAGCCTGTTGCTAGGGCAACCATCTCCACCAGAGATCCTCCTCTCGCTTGTCCACAGAGACCGCACACTTTGATAATCCCAGGGATTGTGTACAAGCTGGTGGGGGGGAACAGTACCCAAATACCTCCTGAAGAACAAGACTATTCCAGATGAGTGACAGTCCTGAAGAACAAGACTATTCCAAATGAGCGACAGTCCTGAAGAACAACAAACACTCATCGAAATGTAGCTCATGTTTCTACTGCACAACAGTGAAATGTGAATGGAATTTATGAAAATTCCTCACGAGCAGCAAAAGTAGAAAGAAAACAGTAAACATTGTTCATTGTCCTAACATATAAGACATATAAGACATTACTATTATTTAAATGTGTAATCACACATCTTTCCCCTCGTGGGCTTAAAAACACAAACACAAACACAGAACAAGCAAATGAATCTGGAGATTGAGGAAATTGTAAATGCCCCTTTGGGGCAGCCGCGGCCTACTGGTTAGGGCTTCGGATTTGTAACCGGAGGGTGGCCGGTTTGAACCCCGACCAGTGCGAATGGCTGAAGTGCCCTTGAGCAAGGCACCTAACCCCTCACTGCTCCCCGAGCGCCGCTGTTGCAGGCAGCTCACTGCATCGGGTTTAAGTGTGTGCTTCACCTCACTGTGTGCTTCACCATCACTGTGTTCTGAGTGTATTCCACTAATTCACGATTGGGTTAAATGCAGAAGACCAAATTTCCCTCACGGGATCAAATGAGTAATTCTTCTTCTTCTTCTTCTTCTTCCCTCCATCAGAAACTACCAGCAACAATTTATCTTATCTTGGTTCTCCAGACAAGAAAAAATAATACTACATGTAGATGTATGGATGAATTATATTGGACACTGTACGCTCTATATTAAATAAGAAACCAGTCCCAGGGGACAGTGGATCCATATGGAGAAGCCTGCCAGGCTCTTGTGGATAAGGATGAATGGAACCATGGTGGCTTGTTCTCACGTCGACAGTTAGAGACAGTGTTAGTGTCACGTTAATGAATAACTTACAATAACCAGCCTCTACTGACAATGCTGCCTCATTAAAAAGTATGTATCTTGCAGAGCTACAGTGTGAGTGATAAACACACACACACACACACACACACATACACACACACACACACACACACACTTGAAGCACAACAACCAGGGCACCCATTGAAACGTTTCTACAGCTCATGTTTCTACAGCACACCGAGTGAAATGTGAATGAAATTTTATGAAATACCTGACACATGTGGACAAGGTGAGTTCGGGGGTGGCGGCTCAGCAGAGGACATGGACACATGATGGCCATGAAGACACTCATCCATTCAGGTGTAGCTCCTTTCTCTCATTCAACTCATCACCCTCCACCCATACTGAGAACCCTCTCATTTCCTCTGAGTGACAGGCCCCTGGAAGTCATTAATGCATGGAGTCAGTGGTCTTTAGTTCTTTAGTTAGTTCTAGTTTGGTCTTTAATTCTTCAGTTAGATCTAGTTAGGTCTTTAATTCTTTAGTTAGTTTAGCCCCCTCATAGCTGTCACCTTGATGTATTTCAACAAGTGTGCAAAACAATATTCACCGTCTTACTGTAATTCCCCATTGTGTGTCCAGAAGGGGAGTCCGCTGTTTCAACATTTGTGACCCAGTCTGGCAAAATGAGTCACAGTGACCCAAAGCTCAAAATTGACATTTTGGCATCAATGGAAAGATGAGAAAATGAGCTTTAAAATGATATACTGGTCAAAGTCCTATCTTGAATGTTTGTCTAGACACATCCATTTGACGTATGGTCACCCACCACCTTTTCCCAATGGAAAACCTGAGAAAACCTCACTTTTTTGTTGATTGATACCCATTATTTCACAGCTATATTTCACTAAAGGTATTTGGATACTTAGATAATGTTAATAAACCAGACTGAAGGTGAAATGGTTGCAAAATATTTATTTAAATTCATATTTTCAAAAAATCATTGATGAGCTGAAACCACTTTTGTTGGTCAGCAGCCGAATGCAAATTGGATACCTCAATCGAGTTCAAAGCTTTAGCTATTTTCTTTTCTTTTGACAACAACGTTTTCACACTTCAAGCTGTCACACTCCAACTTTCACACAAATCACTGTAAATACGAGCATTTGTTTACATGTTTTAAGCATTTGTTTACATGTCTTTAATTGGTTTTTGAGATTTTAACACCATATTTGGATAGCAGAGGTCATGACGTTTCAGGGAATTCTCCGGAAATCCTTGGAGCCGTAAAGATACGTTTATCTCTCTCAACTTAAATAGCCATGGAAGTACCTTTACATAATTATCTGGAGTATGAAACTTTGTAAGATCATTTTTTTAATACCTTTTCTTTCATACAAGGTTAAAAAAAATCTATTTTAAACGGCCATATCTCAAATTAGAATGACTTCTGTCTCATTTCGCCAGACTGGGTCAGATGTGTTGTCCGTTAGTGGCTTCCACTGGTCTAGCAGCCTAGTTCCTGATCATGTAAGGGGAATACACTTTCAATTACTTTCCAAAGATTTCCAATTTGTTCCGAATAGTCGCTTATTCACGAGTGCCAGTTACAACACAACTAGATCATTTGGCACAATGATTTCATATTATCAACTGCTTCTAGCTGGTAGTCTACACCAGAGGAAATGTGTTCGCTGACGCTCACAGCTCTGTAGCTTAACAAACACAGCTCCAAAATAAGCAAAAAATGATCTGTTTGATAATCTCCATTAAAGTAATTCATGGTGTATTCCCTTACCATGAGTAGAAGCTAGGCTACTGTAACTCTGCAAGTCAATGGAAGCAGCCAACAGAAAGCAAATGCTAACTCCGCAATCTCCCCGCACATTGATAAAGACAATCGCCAATTTACAGATTTCTAGGCGTATCTCTTTCACCAACGTGGTTGGCTCAACATTGACGCGTGGTGTCTACAAAATTAGCCATGATGAGTTTGTCCGGGTTAAGATCAGCAACATAACCAAACCCTAACCTAACCCTAACCTCCATGTTCAGAGTGAAAAGAGAAGATGCAACACTCCTGCTAACCTAACCCAATTTCAACATTTGGTAGCCCCAGCTCTCAGCTTTAAAGGAGTGTGTTGGCTTTCCTCACAATTCCTGACCAAACTGTAGACATCCCACGGCAGCCATTGACAGGTTGGAGGAGAATAAAAACAAGTTGGCTGGTTTGATGTCGGGTCCTCTGAGGCTGGCTCTGTGCCAATAACCAGACCTGAACACGCTTTCTGTGAACATGAACCTTCATCCCTGTCCCCTGAAATGTCTGGAGGACATGCCAGGACAGCGAGGTGGGGGACCGAACAGAATGGGCAAAGGGAGGGGAGAGGAGGGAGGGGAGAGGAGAGAGTGAGAAGGGAAGGAGAGTTGGCGAGAGGGAGAGAGAGGAGGGAGGGAGAGGAGGAGGAAGGATAGAAGGGGTAAAGTCAGGGTGTGAAGAGAAGGGAGAGAGGGGGTAGGGAAGGAGGGGGAGAGAGGAATAGAATAGGGGGGAGGAAAGGAGAGGGAGGGAGGGAGGTATGGCTACGTCTTAGATTGCTGTTGTATAACCTGTGGCATGCTGAGTGTTAAAATACCACTTCCACACCTTGAGTGGAAAGCTGTCCCGACTCCCACTCCTCCTAATGAAACATGGTCATTGGGTCACAATTGCTGCTCAGAGGAACGCCCTCACCACATTTACTTCAAACATTTCTCCACAAGCACATTTTGAGAGTGGAGCGTTTCTTCTTTCAATTTTTAGAGATGAAATCACGTCACTTAGTCCAGTGTTTACTCCTATAGTGAACAAAGACATCCCAGCTAATGCCCACAACCTGGGAAACGGTCCACCTACAGACCTGTGTTACACATGTCTCAACTCCAAAACACAACATTGTAAAATCCTAGTTCAATGACATCCACATATGACAACATGGCCAGAATCTACAGTTGAGGACCAAGGGTTAGTGCGGTTCAATGGCGACAAGTATACAGTTGTGGACCCTGTGTCAACCCATTTAAGGTTTGTGGGGACAGGAAAGAAATGTATTTTTGTGTGACGAAACTCTTAACAAGTATTGATATGCGAAGGCTTTTACAAGGTGTAGCGTCACTGAAGAGAGATTTCCTCTTGAGTACATCAGCCCCATTTATAATCCACCTTCTACTCCTTTGCATTAGTTCAACACTACCAGTGTTCACGGAACACTGGTACTTAGACTGAGAAGAAAACCTCAGTGCTATCTTCTGTACTACTGTGAAGGCATCTCCTCCTGCTCAGGAGGTGATGAAGGAATACCGCATATAGTATAAGAACATGAAGACTACAGTTATCCCAAAATGGCTAATCTTAATCCAAAGGAGGACAAGGAGCAGGTATCTACACCAAAGGACAGAGGGGGGAAGTCCTGTGAGGCAACGTCCTGCAGGACAGAGGTGCTGGACACAAGCTTTTCCCAGCTGGGTGACACTGGGGGAGCCGGCCCTTTGATAGGATGGCCGCGGTGGCCATGCCAGAAAGACGGCCACGATGGCTTTGTCCTCGCAGGAACAAAGGCCTTCCTCCCCTGGACACAATGTGTAACACTACAGTACAAAGGCCTTCCTCTCCTGGACACAATCAGTATGTTTACATGCAGCAAGGAATTCGAATTTCTAATCGTATAAGACATCGTTCTGACTTTTTAAGTGCATGTAAACACCTTAATCCGACCTACTTCGGACCTAATTCGGACATCTCAAAATCGGATAACAACACCTGGATAATTCGTTCATAGTCGGACTTTTAACGGCATGTATACTCAGCAATCGGATCTGAATCGGATTTTGCATTCTGCGCATGCGCAGTGCCATTCTGCACATGTGCAGCGCCACATAGTGTCCAGAGTCAGCCCATGCTCCGGCTGTTAATCCGATTTTCTGAACGGCATGTATACTCGGACAAGTGATCCGGTCTTACGCATGTCATTATCTGATCCGATCAGAAATTCAAATTTCTTGCTGCATGTAAACATACTGAATGTGTAACAATACAGTACAAAGGCCTTCCTCCCCTGGACACAATGTGTAACAATACAATGGCACTCACATCAAAAGATCTTGCTCACGCTCAGCGCTGTCTTTTCTGTCTTGCTGCGGTGGAAGGTCTCCCTTTGAAAGGTCTTTTCTATTTATCGTCTATATCTATATTCTATTTGTCGATTTTCTATTCTATATCCAGATGTTGTTAATGCAGAGAATTGTTGTAGTTATCTCCCTCCGATCTCATCTGAGTTTTTAATCGGGCCTGAAAAGTCGATCCAACAAGGCCCGACTCCAACAGAATTCTGTCAAAACCTGACCGGAAACTGGTCCTCCATAGCTTTATCAACCAAGCAGGATTACAGCGCCACATTTTCAACTTTCCCTCAGAGCGTCACAGACATTTCCTCAACAGGTTTCCCTCGGAGTAGGGCTGGTTCATCACTGTTCTTTGCCTTGGGACTGTGCGTTGTTTCTAGGGATCTGATCTGTTATTGATAAATGTGGTCCACTACAAAGGGTGGATATAATAGAATAAAGTGTTGACTTATATATTACAATAATACGTTATACATAACATATTTACTACAATAAAGACCATGAGAAAAAGGTGAAAAAAAAGAGAAGGATTCAGTTTGACCTAGTTTAGCCTGACGTCAGAATGGTATCCATTACCAGTACCAGTTCTGATGGATCTCTACTATTATTCCATCTGGAGGCTAGGGTTAGGGTTCTTTGGGTTAGGGTTGACTTGGGTTATTGGTATTTGAGTTAGGGTTATTTGGGTTAGGGTTGAGTTGCTTGATGTACTCTGGTGTTGGGCCGGAGTGACCAGCATCTCCAAGTTAAAGTTAAAGAGTTAGTCAGGGTTAAACATCTCCAGCACAGCACAACGTGACTGATTGGGTTGCTTTGCCGCCGCTGTCACTTCCAATTCAAAACAAGTCTGTGTCATTTTTCAAATCACGCAAGCAATTTTACTTTTGTGTACAATACGCCCAGCCTTGCAAGGAAGGGAGGCCATGCATAAATCATGAAGCCTCCATCCGAAGAGGTACAGAGTACTGTACAGAGCGGGGAGGGGTACCGCCACACTGGGAACGGTAGGCATGCTAATATGGCATTTGGGTGTCCCATATGAATGTGATGGGGAATAATAGAAGTGGACAGAAGGTCAGCGAGGACTCCCATCATCGGAACGAGATTAAGAGCCCTTGCTCTCATCCCTCGTCATACAGAGAGAACACATCTGACACACATGTGTCCATCGATTTCTGATGTAATTACCCTCCATTCGAGAGCAATTGAAATGGGGGAGGAAGAGGGAGGGTGGCTCGGGGGAGTAATAAGGGAGTCCTTTATGGGGCAGCCGTGGCCTACTGGTTAGGGCTTCGGATTCCCTAACCCCGGTTCGAACCCCGACCAGTGCGAACGGCTGAAGTGTCCTTGAGCAAGGCACCTAACCCCTCACTTCTCCCCGAGCGCCGCTGTTGCAGGCAGCTCACTGCATCGGGTTTAAGTGTGCGCTTCACCTCACTGTGTGCTTCACCATCATTGTATTCTGAGTGTGTCACTAATTCACGATTGGGTTAAATGCAGAGACCAAATTTCCCTCACGGGATCAAATGCGCAATTCTACTTCTTCTTATTATTACACCTTTCCATTGAAGTAGTCCTCATTGACCTCTACACAACCAAGTCTTTTCCAGCCGCTTCCTAGCTATTGGAAGAAAGACAACATATTCCGAAGGGAATCTCAACATAGGCTCCAACGTTCAGGTTTGATGGCCGCCACATTGATTTAATCGCGAGCCCCAAGCCGATCCACCATAACAGATAGAATGAGCCTGATCTGCATTAGTCCAACAGGCTCTCTGACCCCGCCAGGATGGGAGACAAACTCAGCGCTTCCAATCAACGAGCCACTGCTGATATAGGGCCGCACCTGCTGCAGTCCCTCTGGGTGATTTGAACACACTCCCGCCCCGGCTGGAGCACATGCTGCCCCTAGAACATAGAACACCCTCACACGGAATCAAACGGGACCTCGTGGCCAGGCTGACACTCAGGGTCCAGCAGGACAGCAGCAGGTGTGAGGAGGATGTCGGAGGATGGAGGAAGGTGGCTCTACTGCATGGTGTGGAGCTCCATTTCATCATCTCCACATCAATCACGTGTAGCAAACCATTCTGCTGATTTGTGTTAAGTGATTTCTTTTTACAATCTTTTTTTTCTGTTTACATCTAAATACAGAATTATGTTAAAACAATACATCCAAGCAAATATGCATATGCAATATGCTTGGATCATTGAGCAGAACAAATATCAAACCAATATTTCGTTCTTGTCCTACAGGGAAAAGTAAAGGACAAAAGGGCCTTCAGAACATTAACCCTAACTCTTCAGAACATTAAAGGGGGGTAGTTCAGAATTTTTGACTTAAGACCTAATTTCCAAGTTAGAGTTTGGTGGTGCTAGGCTAGCACAAGTCAGCGACTTCAGCTAGCCTGCAATTAAAAACAGCCTTACCCACTCCACAGTACACCCGAGGCAAATAAATGATAACGCCAGACTATCAATGTAAATGTCTGCGTTGATAGAATAATTTTGGACAATAATAATGGACTGGATGGAATTAATTGAATGTTGAATATTGAATTATGCAATTTCCCTCAGGGATCATTAAAGTACTTCTGTCTGTCCGTCTGTCTGAATAATAATGGACTAGTTTCTGCCAGTAACCTAGGTAATATCAGTCCGCTGCTGCCGTAGCCTACTGCCAGTAAGTATAACGCTGCTGCTGAGACAGTCCCTCAAAATGCAATGCCAAGCAAGGTTCGTTTTATTTTGAACATTATTCTATCAACACAGAGAATTAGGAGATTTTAGGTGTTTGAAGAAATTTCATTTTCATGCTTGGTGCTTCTTAAAGGTTCAATCAATCGCTCACAAGAACTTGGAGGTCTCTGTGTCGTAGAGGGGAGGGGTCACCTCATTACAACTGTAAATATACTCAAACAAACATATACATACATATCAACATACAATTTAGAGGCAGAACGAAAATTTTAAGGGTTTCATTGAGGCGGAATTATTCCAACATTATGGAGCCCAATTTTAGCCCATAGAAAAAAGGTTGAAGTTATGCTGCGCATGTTGGTGAACTGATATATGTATATACTGATACCTTTCTATCAACAAAACAATATGTTTATGTCACTAGAACAATATATTTACATCAACATCACTACAGCATCATGAGGACATTGCCCTCCAGAGACTTTGAATATCTACAGTATATTAAAAAAATTAGATACCATACCTAAATATGCAAACTACCAAATATTTTCTAAAAAAATAAAAGAACAAAAGACTAAAAGAAAAGAAAAAAACACCATCTATATCTCAGTACCCAGAATCCTTTTCCGGGTATATTATTACCAATAAATATTCACTAAATGGACTGTGTAATCCACAGTATGTCTACATAACACCATCAGCTATATGGCACAGGATCAATCACAAAGTGAAACGGAGACCCGGGTCAGTTGGGGTTTACTGTACTGCCACCTGTCCTCTCGTACATACAGGTTATACAGTATGTCTGTATATATGGCTCTATCTAATACTGCACGTGGACATGCTCCCTGGGCCTCTTGTCTCCCACCTTTCCAAGGGACAGCATCTCTACTTTAAACAGAAGTGTGCAGGTTATCTATTCCAGCGGGTGGAGTGCTCCTCCGGTCACAATGTTAGGGTGGGTTAGTAAGTTCAGGTTAGATAGTTTGTTAGTTGCTGTGTTGTTCAATGTGAGCCAACGGATAACCTTGTTGGGCCCTGATTATCAACCTGGTTCTCCCTGTGGGTCAGCCTGGTTCTACCTGACGGTCAGCCTGGTTCTCCCTGTGGGTCAGCCTGGTTCTACCTGACGGTCAACCTGGTTCTCCCTGTGGGTCAGCCTGGTTCTACCTGACGGTCAGCCTGGTTCTCCCTGTGGGTCAGCCTGCTTCTCCCCAATCCATCAGCCCGCTTAGATACAGACCCCGGGGGCTAGCAGGTGGGGATTGACCATCGCAGGGAGATAAACGGTGAAGGAGGAGGAAGTGGAGCAGGAGAGAAGTTTGGGCCACTGTGTGACCATGTTCTCCTCCAGAGGCTCAGTGTCCAGGAGGCGTCTGCAGTAGGAACACCCTGCAGGAGTTCTGCATGCAGTGATGGTTAGTCTCCCACGGGAGGGAGTTTCTAAATAAAGACTGGGGTGAGATCAGTGTGAAGTTTTTAGTAGCCTTGCATGTCAAAGTCTTTCCTTATGACACAACAACATTATACCCCCACTATTTCCATGGCAACCTTTATTCATGTAGCATTAAAGGGGGGATTTAGCAGACGCTTTTGTCCAAAGCGGCTTACAATCAGTACATTTGTGGGGTTTGACATGTGGACAGTTGGAGGAGGGTGATCAAGGGGATCGAACCGCCGACCCTACGGTTAGAGGACGACCTGATCTGTCCACTCGCTCTACCCACTGAGCTACTGCCACCCCATTAAAGGTGACACTAACTGGGTCAATCAGGATGTGAGAGGAGGCTTTACCCTCAACTGAAGAGCAAATGGAAGTGTGAACGCACACACAGGCTTTACACACAGCGTAGTGCTGGTCCACGCAGACGAGGAGTATTTACAGGAAGATCCCAGCCTATCAGCAGTCAGCCTCCAGTGAGAGGAGGAGCCTCCTGGAGTCAGGGGAGGAAGCATGAACCAATACAGACAGACAGACAGAAATACTTTAATGATCCCTGAGGGAAATTGCATTCGTTACAATACTCCAGGGAAAAAAAAAAAGAAACAGACACTCTACGTACAGTAGAGTGTTAGAATATATAAATATATAATATAAACAAACCTATGTAACAATATACAAAAAATATATCAAAAAAATATACATAAATGCACATACATCTAGGCATACACTACAGAGGTAAGTAGTATACTCAAGATGTAGCATGTTGGATTAGGTAGTGGAATGATCAGTTATGAAGTGAGATGACCGGATATGCAGTGAAATGACCCGTTAAGCAGAGTGAATGACCCGTTATGCAGAGAAAAACTAAGAAGATAATGACAAGTTATACAGCTTGATGACCACAGGCAGGAATGATTTCCTATGTCGCTCTGTGGTGCATCTCGGTGAGAGGAGTCTTCTGCTGAAGGTACTCTTCCGCTGAGCCAGGGTGGAAAAGAGAGGGTGAGAGGCATTGTCCATGATAGATTATTGTTGAGGTACACCCCCAGGTACTTGTACTCCTCAACAGTGTCGACAGGAACCCCCTGGATGAACACAGGGCCCACCAGAGTTTTAGCCCTCCTTAGGTCCACAATGAGCTCCTTTGTCTTTGTTCCATTGAGCTGCAGATGGTTCAGCTCACACCAAGAGACACAGTTGCCCACCACAGTCCTATATTCACCCTCATCACCCTCTTCAATACAACCAACTATTGCTGAGTCATCAGAAAACTTCTGAAGGTGGCAGGACTCAGTGCAACAGTTGAAGTCTGTGGTGTATAGGGTTAAGAGGAAGGGAGAGATGATCGTCCCTTGTGGGGCCCCAGTGTTGCTGACCACCCTGTCAGATACACAGTTCTGGAGGCGTACGAACTGTGGTCTGCCCATCAGGTAGTCAACAATCTAGGACACCAAGGGGGCTTCCATCTGCATCGCAGCCATCTTCTCACCTACTAGACCCGGTCGTAAGGTGTTGAAAGCACTGGAGGAGTCAAAGAACATGACTCTCACAGTGCTCGCTGCCTTGTCCAGATGAGGGTAGACTTTGTTCAGCAGGTAGATGATGAGGTCCTCGACTCCCAGGCGGGGCTGGTAGGCGAACTGCAGTTGGTCCAAGAAGGGTCTGACCATAGGCCTAAGCTGCTCCAGGACGAGCCTCTCCAGAGTCTTCACGATGTGTGACATCAGAGCCACTGGTCTGTAGTCCCTGTCTTTGGGACAGGAACGAGGCAGGACGTCTTCCACATCAGAGGGACCCTCTGGAGGTGCAGGCTCAGGTTGAAGACATGATTAAGTACTCCACAAAGCTGGGGGGCACAGGCTTTAAGTACCCTGGGGAACAAACCATCAGGGCCCGCCGCTTTGCCAGAGTGGAGTCTAATCAGGCCACATCCACACAAAGCCAGATTTTGAAAACGATCTTTACGATGGAGTCATTGCTGCAACGCATCTAGCTCTAGAAACGCTGTAGTACATATTCCAGGCCTGTGTGTGGCGCTGTTTCAGCTACAGAATTCCACTGAAGAACGAAGAAGAAGAGGCGGAGCGTGCGCATAAAGCCTGCACGCTGAATACAAACAAACAGACAGTCCAAGAATGAGAAGTAACCAAACAACATAATATATAACATGTAATAAAATTATATAATATATAATATGTAATAAAATGATATAATATATAATATGTAATATATATTGGTTTTGCTGTAATATATATCCCCCTAGCGTGTTAATAAGGGTCATTATCTTCTGCAGCACCTTCAGCATCATCGTTAGGCCGTATTCCGCCATTGTGAGTTGTTGTTGTTATGAGACGTCACGGTCTTAAGAGGTCAAAAGCTAGAGGGGCGGGTCGAAAGGTGATGACATCATCGTTTGTGTTTCTGGTGTTCTCACGAATCCAACTTTTCAACTCTGGGACCTGGTTTCAAAAAGTGCGTTTTCAGGCACCAAAACCGCCGGATCCATCGTTACGGTCGGCCTAAACGCACAAGACCTTTGCGGTTTCACTCGAAAATCGTCTCCATGTGGATGGGCCCTAAGTGACAGATCCCCAACAACATGAAACTACCTAAACCACTTGACAGTCGATCCAGCCTCAAAGTGTAAGTCCGGCGTAAATAGACCCCGTAGTCATTTTCGCCATGAAAACACATCAAATAAGCCATCAAGACAATTTTTTTCAGTGATCACCCATGCATTGAGAAAGCCTCGAAAGACGCCAACAGCCCCATAGCGCTAACACTGATTAGATTGGGGCAACACGCCTAACGCATCCACAACGGCATATTTTAACCACTAATATTGCTCAAAATAGCACCAAACCTCTTCAGTAGCATGATAAGGGTCCTTACACATAAAATGAAGTACCAACAATGTAGATAGCGAACTCGGAGTTTATTAAAAAATACTATTTTAAAAGACTTACTCACTGCCCAACTTCCAGGTACTTTCGTAGTATGGTCCGTACAAGTCGATTATCGAATGCAATGCAACAGGAGATGATTTGTTCCAGCAAAACACGTAAACGTTGTGTTTTGTGGCAGTTTTATGAAATATTAGTTAATAATAGATGGTAAAAGGTTTGGAATCGTTTGGAAAAAACTTTGATAAAGTCCCAGACAGCAGCTTTCTCTGCAGCACCGAAATGCCACACAAGATCTCAGGGGGGTGTGGCCGTCTATTGACGGAAGGGGCTACAGGTAGCGTTAGGTCACTATAGAGTCAGTGGGTCGCGTTAGTGTCGAAGCGAAGGCAAAATTGAACATTCACACACAGGAACTGAAATGGCTGAGTCTACAGATTTCAGATTTGGATAGATTTGGATAGACTATAAATGATCAATTTTGGAATATATATTCAATGTTGTGCGATGTAAGGTCGGCTCGATTTCACTTACACGCCCATTGAATGGTTAATTTGTGGAGACCAATCCAAAAGGAGATGAATAACCATATCTAAAGTCATTCAGGCATATCCTCCACATTTATTTCGCTCCGACTCTGGCCGATGACATCATTGTTTCCGTTTCTGGTGTTCTCACGAATCCTAAACCTGAAACGTTTTTGACTTTTCCAGCCTGGGACCTGGTTTCAAAAAAGTGCGTTTTCAGGCACCAAAAACGCTGGATCCATCGTTACGGTCGGCCTAAACGCAGAAGACCTTTGCGGTTTCACTCGAAAAGCGTCTCCATGTGGATGGGCCCTCAATTTATTGGCCCGGGCAACACCGCCCTCCAACCCCATGCTACCAGTCTTCTGGAAGCCAGTGATGGTTCTCATGCCACTCCACACATCCCTCGTGTTGTTTTGCTGGAGCTTCTTTTTCAGCTTTCTCCTGTACTTGTCCTTTCCCTCCTTAATTTTGAGTTTAAGTACCCCCCTTAATCTCCTCAGCTCAGCACAGTTGCCCTCTCTGAATACCCTCTTCTTGTCGTTCAGGATGGCCTTGATGTCCTTGGTGATCCAAGGTTTGTTGTTAGTGTAATAGATGACTGTCGACGCAGGGACATAGCAATCCACACAGAAGTTGATGTGGTCTGTGATGCACTCTGTGAGCCCATCAATGTCCTCCCTGTGAGGCTCACAGAGTGCAGGCCAGTCAGTCACCTCAAAGCAGTACCACAGTGCCTCGTAAGATTCCTCTGACCACTTCCTCACAGGCTTCCTCTTCACCGGAGGCACATAGCAGGGTTTGAGGTGAACCATATTGTGATCTGACCTGCCCAGAGGCGGAGAGAGGATGAGATATATGCCTCCTTAATGTTAGCATACATCAGGTCCAGGGTCCTCTCCCCTCTGGTAGGACAGGTCACGTATTGCTTAAAAGTCGGTAGAACTCTATCCATGGTGACGTGGTTAAAGTCTCCCGACATGATGATGAGGGCACTGGGGTGTTGAAGTTTAGAGATGGTGGTGTGTATGGTGCCACAGGCAGCAAATGGGTTTGCAGTGGGAGGGATGTACACCATAATGATGATGACGTGCGGGATCTCCCTAGGGAGGTGGTATGGATGAAGTCCAACGGCCAACACTTTGACATCTGGGCTACACAGCTGTTCCTTAAAGTGATGGTTCGGAGTAAAATTCACCCTGAGGTAATTTCCACCAATAATCCAGCCAAATACCCCCTCAGATGCATTTTTAGCGACAGTCAATATTTATCAAGTTTAGGGGTATCAGCCGAATGGCTTAGTATTGGAGTGTCCGGTACAATGTGTATATCTCGTAAATTACCCCACTAATAATGCATGGATTGTTACCCAACTTCTGTAGTAGTACATATATGGTCTGTACTCACAAAACGAGGCATTTTAAAGTTTGTAAGTACACCAGGAGTTTATTTAAAAGAGCACTTTTCTGATAGCTTCAACTCTCTGTTGCTAAGGCTATCGCTGCGTCGACGTCTCTTCCGTCTTTCCGGATAAGTTTGTAAAAGTCCTCTTCAAAACTCACAAGTGTAAGGACAAAGTTAGTGAATTCAACACTCCATCGAAATGTATTGACAACTGGAATAATTGAATACTTATTAGATTCAATTATTCAATTATAGATGGAAATTTGATGGAAATTTGATGGAAATAGATGGAAATTAGATGGAGTGTTGAATTCACTAGAAATTTAATCAACAAGTGTGATGAAATTTCTAGTTCTTTCTCTTGGTCGAGAAAATGGGAAGAATAGCGTCTTGTCACCTTTGCCATAAGCTCTTTGACAATCAACCCAAGCTCAATCTCACAAAGACTGAGCTTCTCTTCGTACCGGGGAAAGACTGCCCTCACTGGGACCTACTGGTCTCGGTCGAGGGCATAACAGTATGTACCTCACCGACCGTGAGGAACCTTGGCGTAATACTCAACAACCAACCACCTGTAGATTTGCTTGTAGATTTTCCTGTAGATTTTGACCCTGTTGTGTATTATGTGGCCTAGTTACACAACTATATTGTTGATAATAAAACACTGGAGCAGGGAGCTAAGTTTATGATACTTTACTGGTTGTAGTCGAGACATAACATAACATATACAGATCAATGCGCACCTTACCGTGCATGCAACGGTGTGTTACTACAGCATAAAGTAGTCCCTTATTATAAAGTAAGTCATACAGTACACTCCTCCCGTTTTAGTTAAATAGCCCATCAACTTTGGCACCATACTAAACAAATAAATAACTGTTAACCCTTAACATACAAACACCTATCATTTATTTACTTACTAACTTAGACCCAGTAACTTAGACCCAGCAGTAACTTAGTATTATGATTCCTGTAGAATTCAAGTTGTTTAGTAACTTTTCGCCTGGGCATCCAGGATTTGGTCCACATGACGTCTCCAAATATTCTCTCCCACCTCCACTGTATACATCAGTGGCCCGTCTATGGTGGAAATTGTACCTGGCTGCCACTTTTCAGTCCAGTAATCAAGTGCCAGAACTAACGGTCCCACAGTAAAGCACCGTGTTGACTTAGCATTCAAATGTTTGAACTGTCTGTTCTCCACATCACGGCGTCAACTGGTTTAAGAAGATCCATGCGGGACCTCAGGTTCCTGCTCAGAAACATCATTGCTGGAGTCTGATTAGTGGTTGCATGTACTGCGTTATGATAGACAATGACGAAGTTATCAATCTTGTGTTGCAGTGACTGATTTTCGCTGTCCATTCCTTTAATGGCTTTCTTGAATGTCTGCACAAATCTTTCTGCCAAGCCATTTGTGGATGGATGGTACGGGGCAGATGTAAAGTGTTTGATCCCGTTGTTTTTCACAAAACTTAAATTCTTCAGAGACAAACTGTCGTCCATTGTCTGTGCAGATTTGTTTTGGTACACCGTTCCTGGCGAACATGGTCCTCAGAACTGTGATGCTCTTTTCCGATGTGGTTGTCTTCATAGTGATGACCTCTGGCCATTTGGTATATACGTCGACAGCGATTAAAAACATAGTGTGTAGTTCCCCTACAAACTGACAACTGCTCCTTCCTTGCTGAGAATGCTGGAAACAGTGTGGTGCCATGCACGGGCCACCTTTTTACTGTAATGTCATACACTCTTGACATTACGTGGTCATTTTGTGTTTCTCTTTCAATGACGCTGTTTGTCACTGGTAACTGTTCAACTATTGTTGTGTGAAATACCTCTGCTGAATCCATTTTTGTAGTTACCTCTGAAGTTGGCAGTGGTAAAGTTGACAAACCATCTGCGTTGCCATGTTGCTTGGTCCCCCTGTGTTCAATGTCATACATTGTTGAGAAGACGCTGGCGTGTATGTCGCCGCTTCTCATCTCCGATCTAACCGATTTTTCTTGTGGTTCTTACGCTCTACAACCGTACTACAACCAGTCGACATCAGTGTGTGGACGTTTATTGCTGTTTTGCTCGGTCATGTTGCGTTGTCATGGCTGTCTACCGCTGCCGCGGCAAACTATAGGCTACTACACCTTCAACCCATCAGACGTCAGTACTGTGAGTAACCTACCGTGAGTCCTCCGATAGCACCATCTCCTTCTCATCTCCTGCAAACTGCTATCCACAAACGTTCCTCCGCTGCGCTATGGCTTTCCTGGCCTCTTGTCTCCGTAATGGAAGTAGCAAACCGAGCTAGGATGCTAACAACTGGCTGCTGCCGCTTGGCCACGTCCTCCATCAAATATACCACGGTACAACTCATGAGTCTCAGTTGCCTAGAGGTGATAAAATCTCTCCATCTCCTGCATCGTCCCCCCTATGTCCATAGGGCTGCTCATCATAAGTTTGTTTACTTTCATGAAACTTTGTCTGTCCCAGCTGTTCGGTGTACCTCTCGCCAGCGACGTCATCGATCAAAACCACGCCTCTCTCATGCAAATCTGCTATCCTTGGTCTGTGTAGACAATACGGTCACTCCTGACACTGCACTAACCAGGCCAACATCGTTCATGCTGCTTAATATTCGTTCATTAAATAACAAAGCCCTTCTCATCCATGATCACATCTTGGAGAAATCACTGGATTTTTTATGTCTTACTGAGACATGGCAAAATCAACAAGAGTTTATAATTCTCAACCAAGCCACCCCACCAGGTTATGGCTAGGGATGCACCGATACCACTTTTTTACAAACCGATACGATACCGATACTTTTATTTGTGTACTTGCCGATACCGAGTACCGATACCGATACTTTCTAGATTTGGTCTCTTTCTATGAAAGAAGTGCAATTCATTTGAAGGCAGATTTTATTTTCTCCTCTGAAGATTATGTCAAGCCTTTAGTAAGGCTATACCAAATGAACAGGCTATTCCAAGCCAAAACTAAACAGAGCTTTCTGGTTTTAACAAAAAAGCCTTCAAAGACAAAATGCCATCACATTAGACAAAATGTAAATATAACCAGATAAAGCGAATAACAACAAAAATAATCACAAAAAGTGATCAGAACTATTGCTTAATAAGCACATTATCACATTTCAGTTATCAAAAGTATCCTTTTAAGTACACAAACCATGTGGCACTATTCCCATGTTTCTTCAGAAAGGCTAAACAAATCAACGAACTATGTTGTCAAATGATGTCAACGTGATCTTTCACTTTATCAATCACCTTTGGCAACATCACATTGGTGATGTAGAGGCGACTGGGAATCTCATATATGGGCTCTAGCACTGTTAGAAGACGGCGAAATCTGACATTATCAACAACTGAAAGTGGCTGGTCATCGAGCGCTATGAAGTGAGTAAGTGCCTCTGTTATTTGTATTGCCCGTGAGTTGTCTTTGGACATTTTCTCTCGCTTTTGCAAGACGTCATAAGGTTGGCTGCTTCGGTCTTACGCCGCTAGCATTAGTGAACTCTGTGTACTAAGCACTATGGTGCGTCTTAAGATGTTTTATCAGATTGCTTGCATTAAAGGAAGTACTTTCCTTTCCGCCTCTCGACACCTTAGCATTACAGATCTTACACTCTGCCGGATGACGCTTTATCTTAAAATATGCCCAAATCGCCGACATGACTTAGCCTACTGTTACGTCTTTTCGCAGCGAACTTTCACACACACAAGCCTTTGGCAGAATCTCGATGAGTTTCTGCTCATTATCTCCCCCGAGTTAGTTAGGTAGGACAACTCATCTCTGCATACGGCCGGTTTGATGTACGAGTACGAGTATTTTAATGAAGTATCGGCCAGATACCCGATACTGGTATCGGTATCGGTGCATCCCTAGTTATGGCTGTATTCAGAAGCCTCGCAGCCTTGGCCGTGGTGGCGGGCTTGCTGTTATCCATCGGGCTGACATTCTGATAAAAGACATCCCAGTGAATACCACCTCCTTTGAGTGTATTCACTTCATGTTGAGTGGGTCCACACAGCTACAGGTTGTCCTAATCTACCACCCCCCCCAAAGCCTCTGCCTGCTTCATATCTGAGCTCACTGAACTGCTTGCAACTGTTTGCCCAAAATCCGAGAAGCATCTCGCTGCGGCCCGCGGGAAGGCGCGGCGTGACATCACGCCCCGCCCTCATCACGGACAAGTGCATTCTGGCATTGAGTAGCCCAAATAAAACCAACAGAAGAAGAAAAAAACGTCATTTTCTCCCACATCAAACACGTCCTGGATGTGTTTGATGTGTGTAGTGTAAGTTCTTGTATAATGTGCCCATGGTGTGTTAATGCTTTGTGTGCATTGCATTGTCTCTTGCCTATGTCCTTGCTCTCTGTTAACTGCTGACAGCGCCTGTAGAGCGATGTCAGGCGTTGCAGGGGGTTGGCAGAGTAGCCAGGGGGCGGGGATGCCTGGGTATCGGAAAAAAGTTACAGTTTTGTTGTCTCTTGGGTGTTCGCGGTTTAAGGATAACACTACAGCAATTTCGGCGTCCAACTCTTTCTGCACAGGAGTGACATAAAATCGAGAAAGTAGTAAATCAATATGTGTTCGTGAACACTGGATACACCTTGATTTAACATAAAATATTTCACTACTGCACAACGAATGATTTGAGGAGTTCCCATTTATTATTTCAAATGAAACGTAAGAGTTAGGTTAAAAAATCACCTGATATGGATAAAGCAATTTAACGCAAGCAAATCCCAAAATGCACTGATACCGGTCGGGCGCAAGCAAATCCCAGAATGCACTTGTCCGTGATGTGGGCGGGGCGTGACATCACGCCCCGTACTTGCAAAATCCCCGTCTACTATCCTTCTGGGTGATTTTAACATTCATGTGGATTCCAGTAGCTGCTCCCTTGCTACTGATTTGCTCTCACTGCTGGACTGCTTTAATTTCACACAACATGTACAAGGCCCCACACATGACAAAGGGCACACACTGGACCTGGTGTGCTGTGCTGGCGTAACCCCCCTCCCACCTGCAGTGCACTTGGTCCCTGTGCCTCTCCCTAAGAAGTGCAAGAAACGGCCCATTACATTCAGGAACATCAAACGGGTGTGTACTTCAATGCTATCTGACACCATAGCGACCCACCTCGCCACCTCCCACCTCCATGAAACAGTTGATGACATGGTGGAACACTACAATCGTGCCCTCTCTCTCAGCCTGGACTTGGTAGCACCTCTCACCACGCGTTATGTGTCCTTCTCTCGCCCCGCCCCCTGGTTCACCCCTGAGCTCCGCAGGATGAAAACCACAGGACGTAGGCTCGAGAGACGATATAGAAGATCCGGCCTCACTGTCCATCGTGAAGCGTTCAAAGAACACGTAACAAGTTACAAAGATGCCCTTGCTCAGGCGAAAACAAAGTACTACTCCACACTCATCAATAACCAACAAAAACACCCTAAATTGCTCTTCTCCACCATCAACCGTCTTCTCAACCCTCCTGATGCAGCTAAACCCTCAGATGCTGCTGACCTCTGCTCAAGGTTCCTGGATTTCTTCGAACAAAAAGTGGACAACATCCACCAGCAGCTCCAGTCTCCTGGGCCCTCCCTGTGCCCCTCACTGCCCCAACAAGATCCCCATCACACTGCTGCCCGCTCTCACCAGTGCTGCCTATCCACCTTCTCTCCACTAGATGCTGACCAAGTTAAAAAACTGGTCACCTCAGCCAAGTCTTCAACCAGCAAACTGGACCCAATGCCCACCACCCTGGTAAAGGCCTGTCTTCCCATCCTCTGCCATCCAGTGGTAAACATCATAAATGCATCTCTGGCCTCTGGTGTGGTACCATCCAGCTTAAAAATGGCAGCAGTCATTCCAACTCTTAAAAAGCCAGGTTCAGACCCGGACAACGCCAACAACTACCGTCCAATCTCCAACCTCCCTTTCCTCAGCAAAATCTTGAGCCACCATGAGCTCTTCGAACCCCTCCAATCCGGTTTCAGAACCCACCATAGCACTGAGACCGCCCTTATCAAAATCACTAATGACCTTCTGCTTGCTGCCGACAATGGCCTCATCTCCATCCTCATCCTCCTTGACCTTTCTGCAGCTTTTGATACAGTCTCTCACACCATCCTCCTCCACCGCCTATCCGACCCCATCGGCCTCAGTGGCTCAGCACTGTCCTGGTTCCAGTCCTACCTCACAGACCGGAAACAATTCATCACCCTGAATGACTCCAACTCCCATCCAGCATCTGTCAACTATGGTGTGCCCCAGGGTTCAGTACTTGGTCCACTGTTATTCACCATCTACATGCTACCTTTAGGCCATATTATCCGTAAACATGGCCTCAACTTCCACTGCTATGCCGATGATACTTTTGAATTGAATTTAATTGAAACCTTTATTTAACACTCTCGGGATTACATTAAGGGCAACCCTCTTTTTCAATGCAGCCGAGATACAACCAGGGTTATGCATGAGCCAGTCGAGGCTGTGGGTAGGCTGACCAATAACAGCAATAAAAATAAAAATAAAAAATAATAATAATAATAAATAAAATAAAATTAAAAATTAAAAAAATAATAATAATAAAATAAAAAACACGTATACCTATACACACTTTATAAGGAAGACAATAAAATAAATAAATAAATAAAAGGTAAAACCAGAATTAGTAAAGATAGAATTTAGAGAAAACGGTTACAAACTGGAGTGGGGAGGTTTGAGATCAAAGCCTTGAATTGCTCAAAAGGTATTAATAACTTGAGTTTAAGGGTGCGTTGGATTAAGTTCCAGGACATGGGGGCATCAAAGCAGAAAGCTGATTTACCCAGCTTGGTACGAGCATTGGGAACTGTCAGTAAGAAATAACTGCTGGAGCGGGTCTGATAAGCACTTGAGTGGCAATTTAATAATAAGGAGATGTAGGACGGGAGTTTACCTATGATGGCTTTATAAATAAACTGGATCCAGTGATTAAAGCGTCTCTCAGTAAGCGAAGGCCAGTCAATTGTGGCATATGCATATGGCATATACAGTGGTGGGTGTTGTAAGAAGCACTTGTGGCAAACCTGATTGCAGAATGGTATATAACGTCTAGGATTTTGAGAGAAGACATAGAGGAATTCCTATAAATGATGTCGCCATAGTCTAGAACAGACATGAAAACAGACTCAATAATCCTTTTCCGACAGGATAGGGGAAGGGAAGATTTGTGTCGATAGAGAAACCCAATCTTTTGTCTTAGCTGCTTTGCAAGGCAATCAATGTGAAGAGAGAAATTAAGTTTCTCATCTATCCAGATGCCCAGATCTATCCAGATATCCAGATACTCAACTTTACCTCAGCACAAACCCCTCCTCCCACCTCCCACCCTCACAACTTGTCAACTGCCTACAGGAACTCAAATCATGGATGACCACAAACCTACTCAAACTTAACAGCAATAAGACAGAGCTCATGGTGGTGGCCCCTGCACCACTGCTCAAAAAAGTTGGGGCCCTGGCCCTGGTAGTGGATGGCTGCTGCATTTCCCCCTCTCCTGAGGTGCGCAACCTGGGCGTCGTCCTGGACTCCACTCTCTCCTTCCGGTCTCACATCAACAACACCACCAAGTCTGCCTTCTATCACCTCAGAAACATCTCACGACTCCGGCCCTTACTCACGCACTCAGTCACAGAAACACTCATCCACGCCTTCATCACCTCCCCGCCTGGATTACTGCAACGGTGTCCTGCCTGGACTGCCCTCCAAGGACCTTAGCAGGCTCCAGCGTGTCCAGAACACAGCTGCCAGGGTTCTAACCAACACGAAGCCCTGGTAGAATATCACTCCCATCCTTCAACAGCTCCACTGGTTGCCAGTCAAGTCACGCATCACCTACAAGATCCTCCTGCTCACCTACAAAGCTCTCCATGGACTCTCACCACAATACCTCAAGGATCTCCTCCTCCCCTACACTCAGTCACGCTCCCTGCGGTCCTCTGACAAGGACCTGCTGACAATACCCCGCACAAGGTTGCGAACATTTGGGGACAGGGCTTTCTCTACCTATGCTCCAACAAACTGGAACAGTCTCCCACTCCACATCCGCTCTGCTTCATCCCTACCCATGTTCAAAAAGCACCTCAAAACATTTCTCTGCACTAAGTCCTTTGATCCCTAACCCCGCTGCCCCCCCCCCTTTCCCCCCCCCTCCCACACTTTTTATAAAGCGACCTTGTGTACTTTAAAGGCGCTGTATAAGTCCAAGTTATTATTATTATTATTATTATTATTAAGAACAGAGACCATTGTTGCAGCCTTTGTGCTGTCATCACGAATGCCTTTTCTTAGGTTGAAGATTGATATCAGAGGCTGATGGTCAGTCAACAGTGTAAACTTTTGACCATACAGGTAGTGATTGAATATCTTGACTCCCCAAACCAGGCTCTATGTCAATCTGTGCATGATTGTGTTCAGCTGAAGTTAGTGTTCTCGAGGCAAAGGCTATTGGTCTTTCAGAGCCATCTGGAAACTTGTGCGACAACACAGCTCCAATTCCATGTGGTGAGGCATCACATGCCAGTCGGATTGGTAAGGAGGAGTCAAAGTGCGCGAGCACCCCTTCTGAAGTTAAGAGTCTTTTAGTTTGTTGAAATGCTGTCTCACAGTCCACTTCCATGGAGTCCCTGTTTGTAACAGTGCATTCAGAGGGTGTAGCACTGTGGATAGGTTAGGCAAGAACTTGTGGTAATAGCTCACTAGTCCAAGATATGCTCTCAGCTGAGACACATTTTCAGGAGGGGCCTTAAGCACCACTTCAATCTTGTCTTGAGACATGAGTAAGCCATCCTTGTTGATCACATGTCCACAGTATGATATTTCCTTTTTGAAAAACTCACATTTCTAATTGATTAGCTCTGAGCCTGTATTCTCGTAGCCTGGTGAGCATTTGTTCAAGGTTAGAAAGATGTCCGTCGTCATCTTTACCAGTGACAATGATGTCATCCAAGTAACTAAGTCCTTGGAATCCCCTGCAGGACCTGGTCCATTGCCCTTTGCCAGATTGGAGGAGCTGATGCTATCCCAAACACCAACCTGTTGTACTGGTAAAGTCTGTTGTGTGTATTTATTGTCAGGTATTTCTTGGATGCATCATCAATTTCCATTTGGAGATAGGCTTGGGCCAAATCAATTTTTGTGAAACGTTCCCCCCCTGATAGGGAAGCAAAGATGTCCTCAATAGGAGGAAGAGGATACTGTACTGTGCGGAGAACTGGGTTTACAGACACTTTAAAGTCGCCACATATGTGAACCCTGCTTGGTTTTCCAGTTTTTGTGCTGGAGGTTTTCTTCGTTCGACTTTCCAGCTCTGCTTCTACCTTGGGACAGGTTGCATATGGCACTGGTCTGGCCTTGTGAAACTTTGGACATGCATTTTCCTCAATTTCGATCTTTGCCTTCATGCCCTTAAGTGTTCCTATTCCTTTCATGAACAATTCCTCAGAGTCAGCGGGAATTTGTGACAGTCTTTCAGGTGTGGCCGTGTTCCCCCCCCCCCCCCCCTTTGCTGACACAAATAGTGCCTTGATGGTGTGCCAGTCCAACTGGATTTTTCTGAGCCACGTCCCAGCAATGGTGGGCCCCCATTTTTCAGTACATAGAGGTTCAGCTGCTGTGTTTTGTCTCTTTAGGTCACTGTCGCTTTAAATTGACCTTTGGGACGCACTCTCTCTCCTGTGTAAGTCTTCAGCAGTAGTTTAGTTTGTTTCAGGGGTATGTGTGAAAACAGTCATTTGTAGTCGTGTGCAGAGATTACTGTTAAGGCTGTGTCCAACTCCATTTTCAATCTCATGCCTGCCACTTGTGGAGTGATCCATATTACTCTTCGATCATCCGTCTCTTTCACGCTGTGAAGTTGTAGACAGGGCAATTCACTTTTGTCTGAGTCGGTTTCATCAGAACTGCTTTCTTTCATTTTGTATATATTTTTGTATTTTCCTTTCTGGACTTTTTTGTCTCTCTGTATTTTGTCATTTTTCTGCTGTTTACTAGAGTTGCATACTCTATTAATGTGGCCCTGTTTGCCACAGTTTAGGCATTCTTTGTCTTTAAACCAACAGTCATCTGAGTCATGTGACATGTTCCCACAACGGTAACATTTCTTTCCTTCATTTCTGTTCAGTGACATTTTATTTGCAGCATGTTCCAGAGATTTCTGTTGTATCTCTGAAGCACCCCATGCTGCTGTTTCCATTGATATTGCAATGTTCATAGTTTTCTCTAATGTAAGATCTTTTTCACACAGGAGCTTCTTCTGTGTGGTTACACAACTATATTGTTGATAACAAAACACTGGAGCAGGGAGGTAAGTTTATGATACTTTACTGGTTGTAGTCGAGACATAACATAACATATACAAATTAATGCGCACCTAACGGTGCATGCAACGGCATGTTACTACAGCATAAAGTAGTCCCTTATTATAAAGTAAGTCATACAGTACAGACCCGATCCTGTAGATTCTAACGCCTCGATTACTGCAACTTGCTCTTAACTGGACTCCCTACAACCGTGATGAAACCCTTGCAGTGGATCCAGAATGCTACAGCACGCCTTGTATTCAACCGACAGAAATTCTCCCATGTGACCCCCCTCTTCCATGACCTCCACTGGCTCCCTGTAGCGGCTCGCATCAAATTCAAGACGATGGTACCTGCCTACAAAGCCGTTAATGGAACTGCCCCTACCTACCTCCAAGCGTTGGTGAAACCCCACACCCCTGCTCTTCTCCATTTTGGCACCGCAGTGGTGGAACAAGCTCCCTGCCAATGTCAGGACTGCAGAGTCACTCCCCATCTTTTGGAAGAGACTCAAGACTCACTTGTTCAGAGTTCACCTGAACCCTGCATATCCATCCTCTACACCGGATGTCATGGCGCCCTCTGTGGCAGACGTGTTTGCTCGCTCCGCGCTAGAATGCCGGCTTTTTATTATTTTTTGTGTGTTTTGTGTGTTTTCCGGTTTCTCTGCAGTTGAGAGATGCTGTGCACTGTTAATTTACAACAGACAGACACTTCTGGATATTGGCAACTCTCACAAACAAGCTGAATTTACTGGATTTATACCACCGGAGCTACAACCCATAGTCCGTCACAGCAGCCACCACCACCACTCCCAGGCAGGCCCCGAAGCACCAAGCTCGAGTGAACTAGCTGACCCCAGGAGAGCGCTCCGGAGCGGCGACGGAAACGAGGCAAGCGGGGAGGGCTACATGCAGGGCTGTAGTGGTCAAATCAGAGGTGGGTAAACTATGAATTTTGTGATCAGACCGACCGCAACGCGACGCAACGCAATGCAAAGTGTTGCGACTGTAAGGCTGGCCTGGCTATATTCCATTATGTTATAAATTAAAGTCATAAATAAATCAATCACTGACAGTCAATGAATGTGTTTGTAGTTTATTAAATTTAAAGTTATTTAAATTTCAACAGTAAAGAAACGTATATGTAGATTAAGAACTATCTATATATGGCATGTGTGTATGTTTGTGTCTTAGTATGCATCCTTTTCACAGTAGTGCCCAGAGGGCCTCCTTGTCCTCCATGTCAGGTCCTGCATTGCAGGGGCGTGTTCTTCTCTTACTCCTCTCATACTACCTGTTTCTTCATCTCCTCCCTCTAGTTCATCTTTCTCTGTCTCCCCTTTCTCTGTTTCTTCATTCTCTGTTGTTCTTTCATTTCCTCCTCTTTCCTCTTCTCCACTGTCATGATTTTGTTCTCTCACCAGCCTCCTCACTCTTCTTCTTCTCTCCACTTCTCCTCTCTCTATTTGACCTCCTGGTGTTTCTCCTCTCCCTGTGCTCTCTGCGTCATTGCCTGTCCCATTACTGCCTGAAAAGAATGTTGAATTTAAGAGTTGTGGGGCTGAGAACACCAGTTAAACAGCCTGTCAATTAGACTGAAAACCAAATTGAGGCTTTAACATAGCGACCGAGCTATAGCGACGTTGATACGCCAAAACCGAAATTTGATATGGATAGTAAAACTCTGACTGACTTTCGCTCGTTTTGACATTTTCGCCGGAGGACGGTGACGAGGGCAGAACAAGGATAGCATGGCTACGCATTGGCCAATCTGAGTGCTCGTAGTCATTTCATAATTCGTCAAATAAAATTGATTTATAAAGCACAAAAACAACTAATGTGAATTGATCATCTTCAGTCTTACTTTGTACTTGAGACCTTTTGCGGGCATCTGTGGGAGTGGGAGTACTCGATGGTCTCTTCAAAAATTGCCTGATATCCATGGCTAATCAATAACAGGTAGGCTCAGGCTGGCAGGCTAATCCACAACATGAACGCTATGTGTTTACATACTTCCTGCATCCTGATTGGTGTTGCCGCCGTAGCCGCAAGGCACTGATTGGAGGGTCACAGACCATAATAGAGCGCAGATGAAAATGATTCCACCACAGCGTTTATCATATTTATTTACGATTATTCCAACGGCAGAATACAAGGCACATGGAACTATGAGGTGTATAAACGCTATTTAGAGGTGCGTAAATGCTATTTCCTAAATCCCAGAGGTGTGTAAATGGTGTTTATGTGTGTTTACCCTCCACTACAGCCCTGGCTACATGCTAGGCTAAAAGCCTGTGCTAGCAGACCACCGCTGCCTAGCCCCTTGCTAGCCAACGTGCGGTCACTCGAAAACAAACTGGACAAGTTACAAGCTAGGATGACAACACAGCAGGAAATGAGAGTGCTGTGCTCTAATTTTCACCGAGACCTGGCTTTCAAGCAAAGTCCCGGAACACACCATCCAGCTTGTAACGTGAGAAGGTGTAGGCGGAGAGGCTAGCAGGGTTAGCCGTTAGCTCAGTGAGTCAACAGACAGAGAAGTGGGGACTTCCACAAGAATAATTTTATTTTATTTTAGTTATTAACATCAACCATACAAAGCCAGGTCTCCACGGCGCTACATTCACTATTCATACATGAGCAGTAAGATGTAGACAGCTCAACCACCACCAACTTGTTACGGAGAGTCTTAGTGCGAGTCCTTCCTCGTGGATGTCCGGAGAGCATAAGACATAGCGAACAACAAGCCTGCTGCGTATACACAGTAACCCAAAAAGGAGGTAACGCCACCTTGTGGCGTTATTCAGTATTGCAGTCATAGCACATCTAGACTGACTGTTACATATTCCCCCCTGGTGATAATAAGGCTGCCCTCAGCCGTACACAGCTGAAAAAGTAACAAACCTGCACTTAACGAATTGTTACACATAAACACTCTGAAAAGTTAGCAGTCACACCCAGGGAAAGACATTATGTGCAGCACACTGATATACATACCAGCGGACAGAGTGCATAATGAAAACAAATAAAACACATTCTAGCATAACAGGTCGATAAATACAGTGTAAAATCCCTTTCGTTTCAAACTATTTCGTACAGAAACCTGAACTCAACTAAATCCTGTAAGGAAAACTACCTAGCGGTGAAACCAGAACCACTCCGCAGGATACACAATATAAACACAAAGCATGAAAAACATTTAAACTCAGGACACCCTAGGAATAGTTTTTTCGTTACAGTCTTCTGTCACATACCTGACATAAAAAACCAACCGCCTATTTCAGGTCAAGTCTGTCAGTATGGTAAGAGTTTGTTCATCTGCTGTTTGGCCAACCAGATGTAACTCTGGGGCGGTTCCTTGGTCCGAGGTTATATCGTCCAGCACGCTCTTGGTTTGTGTCAGACACAGTAGAGAGGTCTTCAGATTCACAGTCCATGACCTGCAGTGGGTGAGTGTCAACAGGCGTGTCATGAGACATGTCAGCCGCAGCAATGACAGCGTGGCTTTCAGCCTAGGCAGTGGGCACATCATTGTTCAAGGCCTCAGAGACGCTTTGCTCTGCAGTTACGGCAACAGTGTGCCTGTTGGAAGGTGAGTCCCAAGTGTGAAAAGCTTGCAGATTCACAAAATGAAAGACTCCAGCATTCATACTAGTGTCCAGTTCTGTCAGTCTGTAGTTGACATCCCCCAGCTTCTGACTGACACGGAGTGGGCCTGTGAACAAGGGAGCGAGTTTGGCAGTGAATCCGGACTGTGCGTCAGATCTAGGGTGGGACTTCACTCTTACAAGGTCACCAACAGCATAGGAAGTCTGACGACGTCTCAAATCATAGTTTTTTTTTTGTCTATTGTGACTGTTGTCAAGTGTTGCTCTGGCATGGTCGTGAGCTTCCTTCAGGGATGCTCTTAGAGTCTCTGGGTATGGCACACCGGGTTCATCCACGCCATCACTGGAAGGTTGTGTTATGAGGTCAAGCGGGGTTTCCAGCTCTCGACCGTACAGCATCATAGAGGGGCTGAGTCCAGTGCTGTCATCTGGGGCTGTATGCAGCGCAAAGCAGATCTGGGAGAGGAACTTATCCCACGAAGTGTGCTTGTCTCCAACGTAAGCACGTATGGCGGTTTTGAGTGTCCGGTTTACGCGTTCTGTTGCGTTTGTTTGAGGGTGGTAAACAGTGGTGAGCCTGTGCACTGATCCGAGGGTCGAGATGACATGTTCAAACAACTCACTCAAAAAAGGCGAACCTCTGTCAGAGATAAGGTAGGTTGGGGCACCGTGTCTGGCGAATATTCCACTGACAAACTTTCCAGCCGCTACATGCGCAGTCGCCTCCCTGACCGCACACACCTCAATCCACTTAGAGAAATAGTCAACAAAGACCAGCAAGTAGGCATTTCCAGATGCAGTGCGAGGAAGGGGCCTGACGAAATCCACTCCTGCATACTCCCAGGGTTTCTGAGGCAAAATAGGGACCATGATACCAGCCGGTTTCCTTTGGCTTCCTTTGGTAAGTTGGCAGACGGAACAGGAAGTGACATAGCGCTTAACATCTGCCGGCATTTTGGGCCAAAAAAAACTGTACTGTAGTCTAGCCAGTGTCTTTGAAATACCAAGATGACCTGCAGTGGGGTGGTCATGATAGTAGTTGAGCAAGGTGCCTCGGATTGATGTGGGGGAATAGAGTTTGAGTTCTCTCAGTGGATGCAATCCACATCTGGTTTTCGGGTCTTTGTAGTAGAGCAGACTGTCATAAACAACATACTGCTGGGGGTTGCTTTCCTCTGCGTCAACATTGGGGTTTGTCTCAAGGTCACTGGGCAGCTGACCTGTGACTGGGTCGTCGAGCTGGAGTTGTTTCACATGTGCGCGATCTTCTAGCAACACAGGGTGTAGGGTGCGAAAATCTAAACTGCCGATGACAGCATACTCCGGTAGGAGATCTGTGGGGGTGTCACAGGACATTGGCAGTGGGTTGCGAGACAGGGCGTCCGGCACGTTGTTGTGCGCACCAGGCTTGTGCACTATGGCGAAGTCAAAGTCTTGTAGTCGCAGTGACCAACGGGCTAGTCGGCCAGTGGGGTTAGGGCGGGACATTAGCCACGTGAGGCTGCTGTGGTTTGTGAAGACAGTTACATGAAGTCCTTGAACGTAAGGCCTGAAATGTTCGAGAGCCCAAATCACAGCCAAACACTCTTTCTCAGGGGTAGAGTATGGTTTTTCTGCTTGGTGCAGGGAGCGACTCGCATAAGCCACAACAACTTCTCGACCCTCTTTGTCTTTTTGCATCAAGGCCGCACCCAGGCCGAGGTCACAAGCATCAGCATGAATGAAAAAGGAGCTTGTGAAATCAGGGAACCTCAAGACGGGTGCTGACGTGACGATCTTTTTCAAAATGTCCACGGCTTTCTGACATTTGTCGTCCCAGTGGAAAACTGCATCTTTCCTGGTGAGCGCATGGAGGGGCTCAGCATGGCGTGCATAGTCCTGGATGAAACGGCGATAGTATTCCGTCAGTCCGAGGACCTGTCTGAATTGATTCATGGTGGTTGGGGGTTTGAACTCCACCACAGCTTTGATTTTGTCCATATCTGGTTTTATGCCAGAGGGTGTGACGCGTTAGCCCAGGACGGTGAGCTTGCTTAGGCAGAACTGACATTTCTTGAGTTTCAGAGACAGACCAGCTGCTTTGAGTCTTTTGAGCACTTCCTCCAGATCAGTTAGATGTTGCTCAAAGGTGGGGGAAACAACAACAATGTCATCCAGATACACCGCACATGTCTTGTAGATGAGACCAGCTAGGACAGTGTTCATTAGTCTCTGAAAAGTGGCCGGTGCATTGCAGAGACCAAAGGGGAGCACACGGAACTGGAAGAGACCACAGTGTGATATGAAGGCGGTTTTTGGTCGGGAATCCTCTGCAACTGCCCCCTGCCAGTATCCTCGAGCCAAGTCCAGTGTTGTGATGAACTGCCCTCTCTCCAGAAAGTCCAGTGACTCGTCAACACGCGGCAAGGGGTATGAGTCTTTTTGTGTGACCTGGTTCACTCCTCTAAAGTCCACACAGAACCTAGGGTCAGTACAGGGCCTGTTTACAATCACAACTGGGGCGGCCCATGGACTAGTGGATGGCTCAATGATGTCATCCTGCAACATCTGTTGTAATTGCTCCTCGATGAGACGTTTTTTTGCTGGAGGAGTACGATATGAAGGGAGATTTATAGGCTTTGCGTCTCCTGTATCGATTGTGTGTTCAGTCAGGGAAGTGTGTCCAAGGTGACTAGGGATGTCCCGATCCGATATTTCGATCGGATCGGCCGCCAATATTAGCAAAAAAATGCATATCGGATCGGATCGGCCTGCACGGAAAAATTCCGATCCAATCCAGTTTTTTTTCAAAACTCCGGTCCGTGCGCACCGATGTAGATAATCCATTCCAGTTTTTACCCCAAAATCCGGTCCGCGTTTTTCAGCACACCTAGCGACCTGTCCAGCATCCCCTAAAAAACAACTAGACGGAGTTGTCTGTGCATGTCACGAATTGAAAGTTATCGATAAAAATGTCAGCTGTGTGGGATTATTTTACCCTAAAAGACAGACGAAGAGGCGGAGTGCAATACTTGCCGCAATAAAGTCAAACGTGGTGGTAAAGCGGTAAGATATTTTAATACGACCAACCTGATCAAGCATTTAGCGAAATACCACCAAAAACAACATGAAGAGTTTCTAAAGAAAACCGAAGACAAGAAAAAGAAAGGTCCTACACAACCAACACTGGCAGACACTTTTGCAAAGCATGACAAACTGCCATTTATTATTGACTATTTATTATTTTGTCTATTTTGTGTTTATTTAACGCTGTTAAGAATAAACTAATAATAAAATGTCAGCTTCTCATTACCAACTATTGTGGATTATTCAAACTAACCTAATTAAGTTGGCTAGTTGTTCTTAAGAGTAAAACCCATTTCAACATGAGTCTGACAACAAAATAAGTAAATATATTTCATCTTTAACACATGCTTGGATCAGCTGGTATCAGTATCGGCCACTACGAAAAGCTACAATATCGGTATCGGATCGGAAGTGCAAAAAGCTGGATCGGGACATCCCTATTGGTGACCATCAAACATGTCGTCGAATTGAGAGAGAAGACTGAACATGCCCGTTTTCTGTCCCTCCTCCAGGTCTGCCTCTGCGACTTTTGTCATCAGAGAGGATTGTAGGATGTCGAGGGACATGATGATTCCTCCTTCGGTGAATGACTCAACTGTAGGGTTGCAAAGGGGCGGAAAATTTCCGGTAAATTTCCGGTAAGTTTCCGGTAAATTTCCATGGGAAGTTAAGCTGGGGAATTTTGGAAATATTCCATATTGGAAACTTTACATGGGAATAATGGGAATTAAGGGAATTTATGGGAATTAATGGGAATTTAGGGGAACTAACTGGGAATTGAGGGTAATGTAATGAAATTGTATCATATCCAAGCATAAATATAAACATAAGTCATAAGAAAACCTCCATGCAAAATGATACAATTAAAAAATATATTTCAACAGATTTATTTTTAAGTAGAACAGAACAAGTTTTAATTATTTTATTGAACCATCATTTGTTTCATTGAAGAACAAACATGAATGTTGAGTTACTCATCCCCCCCATCCCCACTCATTCAAAAATGCACCCCCCCATCCAAAAATCCCCACAACGTCCCGTTGTGATGGAGGCATGCACAGTTCCTGTAGGGGGTGTGGTCTCAGTAGCCATGCAGTAAGCAGTGTGCTGTTTGCATGTGATTGAGGAATGACATGGATATTCAAGTGTACTTGGATGGCATCTGTTTGTTTTAGTCAAGATTATACTAAAATATATCTTCCCCAACTATATTTAAGTTCCCAATGAAGACCCAACCTTCAGTTTTGAAAATTCCCAGTTTATTCCCGTTTATTCCCATAAATTCCTGTTAATTCCCATACATTCCCGTTTATTTCCATGGAAAGTTTTCAACTTTGAAAATTCCCGGAATTTTGCAACCCTACTCAACTGCACAGTCCTCATCCTCATCCACCACAGGACAAGGAATGTCATCCATGAACACAGTGCTGGAGGGGATATGGATGGTTATTGAGGCTCTGATCATGAAATCCATTCCCAGAATGAAAGGGGTTGACAGGATGTGGATTATGGCGAAACGCTGGTAGAAGCGCTTGTTCATGAAGCCAATAGATAGCCAGGTGACACCATCAGGGATGCAGGAAGCATTGTTTGGAAGGCTCACCGGTGGACCTTCCCAATGACATGTTTTGGCTGGATAGGCGTTGTTCACTCGGACGAGGTCTGCTCGTACAGCTGAAAGCGTGGCACCTGTGTCCAGAGTGGCCTCCACAGACACAGAGTTAAAGTTCACTTTAGTTCTGAGCGGTGTGTTTCAGGGAGCCTGAGAATCATTGTCCTCAACATGGCCTAGAACATGCTGCTCTTGTGGGGGTCTGGCAGGTGGATGAGGCTCAACTAGCGTCTGGAGGGAGGATTGCCTCGTTGAAATGTCCTCCCTCCCCTGAAGTTTCCCGACTGCCTGGCCTGTTGTGGTGTGTCTGCCGTTTCAGCTCTAGGCTCCCCTATACCTGGAGTCCCAATCGCCGGAGGGGTGGGGGGTGATGTCACATGGGGTGCAGCGTTGCAACTTGGGCAAGTGCGAGATGTAAACCCAGGTCGAGAGCATTTGAAACAGTGGGGCTCATTGTTCTGGTTTCCTCTGAAGTGTGCAGGAGGAGATTGGTGACCGCTTGGTCCAAGGACTGCATGGAGCTCGTGAGCTCGCAGCAACAAGTCTATCACTGAAGGGATAGGCGTGTCATACAGTGCAACCCTGTACTTTTCCAGAGAATGCTTGCATATCAGTTCAATTTGCTCTTGTGCTGGCGGTGTGCTCTTTAATTTGCTAAATTCGCTCAGCATGTGGGCCACAAATGTTGGGAGGGGCTCATTCGGTGCTTGGACACGATCGAGAATGCCTCTGAGGACCCGTTCTTGGTTGTCAGATGGCAGAAAAACTGTTCTGAAGAGCTGGCAGAACTGTGCCCACGTGCTGACATGTTAACTGAGTGCTTTAAACCACTTGCTGGGCTCTTTTGCAAGGAAATGCGGCAGTTCATTTAGTATTTGTACATCAGTCAGGTTCAGTGAGGATCTGTAGGTGTTGACGGGTTGCAACCAGTCCTCAGGGTGCACTTTAGTATCTCCAGCAAACACAGGGGGCTCAAGCTTAGCATGATGTAATGCCGCAGCAATCAACCTGAATGTGTTGGTGAGTTCGAGTGAATGTGGCTGCAGGAAAGAGCCTGAGTGCCCAGCCTGAGCTCCAGAGTAGGATTTTGTATCTAGGGGCATGGGCTGTGCTTTGGTTGCAGCAGGTGCGTATGGAGTTGAAGTGGCCATGGGGTTTAGGGTTGATTCTTGGACTGCAGGATGACCAGTGTCTTTTTTATTGGAGTCATCCCAGCATTTGATCATGCTGCGTTGTAGGTCAAGAGAGTCCTGTAGACATTCCCGCAGTCTGTCAACCTCTGTGTGTAAGTCTTGAATTTGCTGTTCAAGGTTGAAGTTGAACTTCGAGGAATAGTGTATTTTGCGAGATCTTCAAAGTCCAACTCTGAGTCAGGGTCAAACTCGTCATCTTGTATGTCTGGGTGGCATGCCATTATGTACTGATGCTTTAAATCATACACCTTTAAACTAGTACCACACTTTGTTTTAGGGAGCAGAATTAAACTAACTAATCACAATACAGTTAATGTCACATAATACTGGCTCCAACAAACTACAATTAGCACTGTGTTTATATGATTTTCACATGTAGTAAACTCAAAACCTTTTCACCCAAAAACTTAATGCTATTTGAGGAAAAATTACTAGAATAGTCCCACTACTGCAAGGCACAATAATCACTGAAAATGTTTAAATGGACCGAATGACACACAAAAAATCACAGTGAAAATAATGTAACCGTCAACAGATAAGCAGACTTTTTTTTTTTTTTTTCAAGAATCACACTGTTCTCTACTCACTCAGTCCAGTCGATTTGCATTAATAATCAAACAGTCCACAATCCACGGTAAAAGCTTAAGTTTTGAGTCAATCTCACAAGGAAACTTTCTTAAATGGTCCTTCAATCCCGACTGAATGCGGTGCACTCCGGTCCACCAAACGTGTACGGTCAAGGTTAGCTTCATAGGCTGGTAACGTCCGGTGAAACAGCAAAGCGTCCCCTTACACGGACTCCCACAGTGAAAAGATGCCGAAAGCAGTTTGGTCCGGTCCGTAGTCTGGGTCGGAGGGTTGAAGCGAGGTCCAGAGAATAATGTTCGGGCGCCACTTGTAACGTGAGAAGGTGTAGGTGGAGAGGCTAGCAGGGTTAGCCATTAGCTCAGCGAGTCAACAGACAGAGAAGTGGGGATTTCCACACAAATAACTTTATTTTATAGTTATTAACATCGACCATACAAAGCCAGGTCTCCACGGTGCTACATTCACTATTCATACATGAGCAGTAAGATGTATACAGCTCAACCACCACCAACTTGTTACGGAGAGTCTTAGTGCGAGTCCTTCTTCGTGGATGTCTGGAGGGCATAAGACATAGCGAACAACAAGCCTGCTGCGTATACACAGTAAACCAAGAAGGAGGTAAGGCCACCTTGTGGCGTTATTCAGTATTGTAGTCATAGCACATCTACACTGACTGTTACAAGCTACAGACTCACTCGATACATCGAGGGGGCCGGACTGCAGCCTCCGGTAAGGGCAAAGGGGGAGGTGTATGCGTTTTTATCAACAACTCGTGGTGTGGAGATGTACAGACTTACCATATGCATTGTTCGCCAGATGTGGAGTTTTTACTATTGAAATGCCTGAAATTAGATACTTGATACTTTGATACAATTGCCACTGTTTTTATTGTACTGTATTTATTGTATGTATGTATTGTATGTATTTGTCTCTTTTATATATAACCTGGCATCAGTGTGGACAGCAATGAAAGAAAGAGAGAAACTTGTTTTCCTTGCTGTATATGACAATAAACTCTTTGAACTTGAACTTGAAAAAAAAATTGTCATGCTCTTGTATGTTCTATGCCTTGGCACTTTATAATCGCTCTTTTTAACTTGGCACTCAGCCAGAGATGTTGTACACTAACAATGGTTAACCTAGCAATTGAAATGCATGGTGACTTTCTTACTGTGTTCTTCTGACAAATGTACTTTAAGTCGCTTTGGATAAAAGCGTCTGCTAAATGCCATAAATGTAAAAACAGCTTTATCAACCCGCTTCACCCTCACACTCTCCATCTCTAGCAGACCCCTCAGATACTTCACTGGAATCAGGCATGTGATGTGGGCGTGGCTCAGACCCCCAGTGAGTGTGTGTGAGAGAGAGAGAGAGAGAGAGAGAGAGAGAGAGATCTTGCCTCTTCTTGCCTGGCTCCACCTTCAGAAAGAAGAGGAAGAGAAAGAGGAAGAACAACAACGTGTGTGTGTTTGTGTGTGTATGGAAAGGAGAGAACCTCAATGAAGAAGGGGTCAGGATCAATCTATTAAACAGAATGGTACGGTGGTTCCCTCCAGAGTATTCAGTCCACCGACCTCTTCCTCACTCTGGAGGAAGAGGAGATGTTAAACATTGTATAGGAGTGTGAGGTTTGGGGCTGTGGTGTTGCTCGGTCAGGCTTTAGGTGCTCATGGGAGGCGGTGAGTTAACCAATAAGAATGTAATGGCTACAATCCATGACAGCATCCATAATGAATGAGGATCCAGCACTTAACACCGGCTGTGCTTCAAAAAATGATTAAATAAATGGCACAAAAATAAAAACAGCACACAGACGTCTCCTGCAGCCTAACTCCACCCCTCTTCTCACATGGCGGCTCGCAGCAAACTCCCTCTCTCCATCTGTGGGGGCCCGCTCCCCCCCATGCTTCCTCCACAGCCACAGACCTTCCTCGTCCTGATCCTCCCACACCAGGAGGGGGGTGTGGTGGGGGGCTGGGAGTGTGTGGGGGGAGTGAACGAGGGTGCAGTGGAGATGAAGAGGATGCAGCGATGATCAAAGAGGGATGGTTGAGATCTCGTCCTCCTCTCCCCTCCTCTCCCCCTCCTCTCCTCTCCCCCTCCTCTCCTCTCCTCTCCTCTCCCCCTCCCCCTCCTCTCCTCTCCCCCTCCTCTCCTCTCCTCTCCCCCTCCTCTCCTCTCCTCTCCTCTCCCCCTCCTCTCCTCTCCTCTCCCCCTCCTCTCCTCTCCTCTCCTCTCCCCCTCCTCTCCTCTCCCCCTCCCCCTCCTCTCCTCTCCCCCTCCCCCTCCTTTCGCCTCCCCCTCCAGCCCCTCATCTCCCCAGCTGGGCTGAGACCCCTCTGTGGCTGACAGGAAGTCAGATGGAGAAGTCCTGCTTCATATAAATATGATAATAAGAATAACATTTTTTTTTACAATCATATTAATAAGGGTTAAACAACACACTGGACACGTGCCCTCTGCAGTAATGTGAGTAAGGTGGATTTACATAACTACCACCATCACCATTAAATACTAACATACAACTAGGGATGCACCGATACCGATACCAGTATCGGGTATCTGGCCGATACTTCATTAAAATACTCGTACTCGTATTCGTTTTTTAATTGCCGATACCACGCACCGATACCACTATGCCAGTAGCCTACATCAAACCGGCCGTATGCAGAGATGAGTTGTCCTACCTAACTAACTCGGGGGAGATAATGAGCAGAAACTCAGAGATTCTGCCAAAGGCTTGTGTGTGTGAAAGTTCGCTGTGAAAAGACGTAACAGTAGGCTGAGGCCCAATCTCAATTCTCTATCTTACCCCTTCCCCTTCCCCTTGGCCCTTCCCCTTCCCCTACGTCTTGGCCCTTGAAACAGAGGGGTAAGGGCTACATGCCCCTATGAATTGAGACAACACTCGTTACGGTTACGTCATCATACATTGACGACAAAATATTGACAATTTGTTATACACACTGCATGGTGTTTTGTATCTTTTTCAGTTAATACGGTTTTGAATTTCATTGATGTTCAGGAACAATGTCTTTGTTAATCAACATGTCTTTATTTACAATTATGAATGGCTACAACATTGACCGCATGACTTACTCCCACATTTGCTTTGAAGTGTATTTTGATTTAGCGTATTTTGATTTCAGAAATTTCTTCTCGTTTTCGTGCCGAAAACGTATCAGCTGCCGGGTTTCCTCCGGCGTTCCTGTGTGAAAAAGGACGATATATGTAAAGCACGTATCGATTTGTCTCTAGTTGTCTACACTGATATCAAACGGAATTCGCTGCTAATTGTGTTTAGTAAACTAGACATGCATGGAGTTCATTGCTAGTCAGAGAAATGTGTAGTTGTGCACTCAGCAATGTAAGGTTCGCATATCGATTTTCAAAAAAGTTTCGATCAAGAATATGGTTGCAAATATATAGGTACAGGACTGTTTAGAGCACAAAACAATACTGTCGTAAATTTTAAATCAATTATTTCAGCCGAAAATACTTATTACTTACTTACATACTTACATTTATGTGACTCTCGTTGAGATCTTCCCCTTGGCCCTACCCCTCGGTCGAAATGAGAATTAAGACAGCCCTTGGTCTCATGTGAACGCGCAAAACCAAGGGGAAGGGGTAAGGGGAAGGGGTAAGATAGAGAATTGAGATTGGGCCTAAGTCATGTCAGCGATTTGGGCATATTTTAAGATAAAGCGTCATCCGGCAGAGTGTAAGATCTGTAATGCTAAGGTGTCGAGAGGCGGAAAGGAAAGTACTTCCTTTAATGCAAGCAATCTGATAAAACATCTTAAGACGCACCATAGTGCTTAGTACACAGAGTTCACTAATGCTAGCGGCGTAAGACCGAAGCAGCCAACCTTATGACGTCTTGCAAAAGCGAGAGAAAATGTCCAAAGACAACTCACGGGCAATACAAATAACAGAGGCACTTACTCACTTTATAGCGCTCGATGACCAGCCACTTTCAGTTGTTGATAATGTCGGATTTCGCCGTCTTCTAAAAGTGCTAGAGCCCATATATGAGATTCCCAGTCGTCTCTACATCACCAATGTGATGTTGCCAAAGGTGTATGATAAAGTGAAAGATCACGTTGACGTCATTTGACAACATAGTTCGTTGATTTGTTTAGCCTTTCTGAAGAAACATGGGAATAGTGCCACATGGTTTGTGTACTTAAAAGAAGGATACTTTTGATAACTGAAATGTGATAATGTGCTTATGAAGCAATAGTTCTGATCACTTTTTGTGATTATTTTTGTTGTTATTCGCTTTATCTGGTTATATTTACATTTTGTCTAATGTGATGGCATTTTGTCTTTGAAGGCTTTTTTGTTAAAACCAGAAAGCTCTGTTTAGTTTCGGCTTGGAATAGCCTGTTCATTTGGTATAGCCTTACTAAAGGCTTGACATAATCTTCAGAGGAGAAAATAAAATCTGCCTTCAAATGAATTGCACTTCTTTCATAGAGAGAGACCAAATCTAGAAAGTATCGGTATCGGTACTCGGTATCGGCAAGTACACAAATAAAAGTATCGGTATCGTATCGGTTTGTAAAAAAGTGGTATCGGTGCATCCCTACATACAACAAAATATTATCATTCATCCACAGACGAATTGCAGATGTGCAGAATGGTGTCTCTGCCCATGTTATGTGAGGTTCAACATGCTGGTAAGTCTCCTGCTGGCTAGCTTTTCAAGCTCTGTGTAATAAAGCATGATACGTGAGGGCATGCATAATGATGTGGCCCTCAAACACAGAAAAGGAAAACCACAGCCATCTGCTTTTGTTAGAAAATATTCAGACCGTCGACGTTCCTTTTGAATGTTGAACCTCTTGAACCTACTGCGACAAAGCAGCACCGGCCAACGAGAGAGGGGCTCTGAGATTAGTATGAGCAATAACCTCAATGAAACGCCATGGCGTACAGCAGAAGGGCCCTAAAACAATGACCCCAAAATAAAAGTGAATGGGTGTGTGCCCCCCATGGGACCAAGGCATCCCGAAGGCCTCCTCCGAGGACTGTACCGCCTCCAGCCCTAGAGGGGCACTGTCCTACAGAGAAACCACAACGGTGAAGCAGTGGAGGGGAAACACAAAACAAGGTGATGGGATTGACACATGGGCCTTCGTTTGCATAATGGCTGCTCAACGACACACAGATTTCACCAATATAACATGGTGGTGTGTCCAATGGTGCTGCTCAAGGTTTGTGCTGCGCTCTCTCCTGTACTGTTCACCCTGTACACGTCTGACTTCTGTCTGCTACAACACAGTCATGCCACATGCAGAAGTATTCAGACAATATTGCAATTGTGGGGTGTATCAGGAATGGGCAGGAGGGGGAGAAAAGGGGCCTGGTGGAGGTCTTTGTGCAATGGTGCAAACTCAACCACCTACAAGTAAACACTGCTAAGACCAAGGAGATGGTAGTGGATTTCCGCAGGTCCAAGCCTGCTCTGCTGCCAGTCTCCATTGAGGGAGTAAATTTGGAGGTAGTAACTACCTACAAGTACCTGGGGGTACACCTGGATAACAAACTGGAGTGGTCAACTAACACTGAAGGGGCTGTTGTTGCCATCGTTCTCTTCTATGCTGTGGTAGGCTGGGGAGGTAAAGGGTAAAGGGGGCATTTAGCAGACGCTTTTTGTCCAAAGCGACTTACAATCAACACATTTTTGTGGGGTTCAACATGTGTACAGTGGGAGGTGCGGGATCAAGGGGATCGAACCCCCGGCTCTACGGTTAGTGGACGACCCGCTCTGTACACCCACTCAACCCACTGAGCTACTGCCGCTCCAGGTAGCACTAAGAAGAGGGATGCCGGGCGTCTGGACAGGCTGATAGGGAAAGTTGGCTCTGTTGTGGGTGCTGAACTGAAGTGTATCACATCAGTACTGGACAAAAGGACCCTGAACAAACTGCTCACAATCATGGACAACGACTGTCATCCACTCCATAGCACTATAATGAAGCAGAAGAGCATGATGAGCTGGAGACTACACACACTGCCATGCACAACAGACAGACTGAGGAAGTCATTCCTACACTGGGCCATGCAACTGTTCATCTCTGCATAGTCTCCCTCTCCACCACTTCCACTAACCCCCATAATAATGTCTGTGTAGTGACTGTTAATTGATTGATTGTTGTCTCTCCTACTGTTTCCACTTTTCCCTATAATGCCCATTCAATATGTTATATATATATATATATATATATATATATATATATATATATATATATATATATTGTTCATATTTAATATTTAATGCTGGTCTCTCAACTTTATCCTTGCACTGTTGGGCCTATTTGCACTACCATCACACACCATCATAGAGCACCTTACCATACATACTGAATCACAGGGCAAGGACTGCTTGCAGTGGCAGGGGACCGGTCCACCACCAAAAAGTCCATATGAATGTACTGCGGGAAGCATCCCGCAGTACATTCATATGGACTTTTTTAATTAGTGTTTTTTTGTTGTACATATTATTCAGGCACTTTTCCTTTTTTTGCCAGCTTTTATGTTGTGTGTTGTGTGTGATGTCTTGTAAGCTTACTGGGACCTTGAATTTCCACTAGGGGATCAATAAAGTATCCATCATCATTATCATCATAACAAGGTGGTATGTCCAATATAACACTCAGCCAACACTGGGGAAAGGTTGATAGGGTGTATAGTACAATGAGTTGTAGAATACCTACATTATTCAAAACAAGGTGTGACAATGCATTACAATACACCAGTGGAGAGAGAGAGAGAGAGCGAGAGAGAGTGTAACATGTCAGCTAGACATTGGTTTGCTGTGGTAATTATACACAAATGGAAACACGCCATGCAGACGACTAAAGAACACACTTAAGACTGAAGCCTACACTGAAGACTGCACTTAACAAAACCAGCCCTTTAATTTTTTTTCGAAACAAAACATTGACATTCACTGAAAACATTGAAAGCACACGCCTTTGTGGCCGACGGGATCTTGTTTATGGGAGGAGGATGAACTGCTTGCAGCTCCAGGCTACCCAGCAATGAAATGTTTCACCTTCTTATGACAAATATACTCTTTGTAAGTCACTTTGGATAAAAGCGTCTGCTAAATGCCCTAAATGTAAATGTAACTGTATTAATTGTAGGCATATGAAGGAGTAAGGACAGTAATACTAAAGCTTATCTGGAAAGTAATACGAACGTGTTTGGGAAGATGCACGTATGAAGGCACCTAGCACCTAATATTAAAGCATCAAACGTTATCCAGAATTCTGACCCCTGGACCCATTGCAGTCCATCTTTCAGCAACACAAACACCTACACAATCCTCAGTGCTTAATACTATCCTATATTCTTACGATCCAAAACAAAACAAATGAAAATCAGCGAGATCAAAAAAGCTCTTTGATTTCAGCTTAACCCAAAGTTTGTTGCTTGCTGAGAAGCTAATAGTGCTGGGTTGGAGCATGCCAATTCTGACTCCCTCACTGGCTGGCCATAGGTTTGTTAACAAGTCTGTTGGACACGGTGGAAAGCAAACTGCTGTCTCTGCATCCAGTCGCCACTGCTCCCTCGATTCCCCAGAGATCAGCCTGACAACCTCCACAAAGTGAGACCTCTAGAGAGGGTTCGGGTGTAGGCCCCTTAGTTCCCTGTAGACACCATGTGTCTGTTGGGCCACAGTAATGTCCATTGGATACACTTCTACACATCGCAAGCATCACAATTTGAATATAATTCTACGCATTAAAGATCCTGCTGCACTTCCTACTGCCGTCATTGTGGCCAACACTTGGTATGGAGGAAAAAAGACTCCATAAAAGTGTCAGGCTGTGTGCAGGGAGAGTGGACACAATCACATTTATCTCTGCCTTCCTCAACACAAATCCCACTCACTCCGTCTGGGGCGAGGAAACGTCTTCTTCATTACTGAGCTGAAGAGAGCCTCTAGCTTCCTTTTCTAATAACCAGCACGGTGTACATACACAGCCCCTGTGAGCATAAGAACCTGTGCCCATTTTGACCAGGACGATCCAGATAAACACAGGAGATAATGAAAGAGTGAGAACACAACTTTAAAATAGTTTATTTCCTCACACATTTTCAAACAGCAGTAAACACATATTTAATATAAATCCTGTTGCGAGGGTTCTCGCATCTCCCATGAAGGCAATAAAAATCAAAATTGCACAGACATTTTTATAGCCATGCATTTCACACACTCCCACAACCCTATTTTTAACCCCCACCTCCTGTTTCCAATGTGAAGCTACAATGCGTGACAGCATCTAACGCTGCCACAGTTAGGCTGAGGATTACAACACCACCCTGCAGCTGTGTTGTTTTCTCCTCATTATGACAGAGGGCTTACTGCGCACTGCAGCCCCCCACCAGCGTGGAGATACCACACACACCCTCCACCTCCACGGACCAGTGCATCACGTCACAGTGGTGAACAGAGCTTGTTTAATCACTGCATCCATTTTGACCGTTGTGATCCTGAACTCCTTCTTATTGGCTTATCCTTGGAGCATAAATTAGCACAGCTACTGTTTTCTCTGTTCCCAAGGAGATGTTTTCATACGCTAAGCTTTCCTCTGCACGACATCAAGCTCTTATGATTACCAACTGTTGCATAATTGACCTTATTATATGTAACAAACAACAACCTAGCAGAAGACGTTCTATATTATTGTGGCGGACACAGTGTCACAGAGTGTAGTAGTAAAACATAAGTAACAGACTTTAGAGCAGTTGATTGATAGCAAAGGGAGCTGCACAATATACCATGGCAGAATGTACAATGAGATATAGGAGTTATATTCACAATGATAATAGTAGAACTAATCCAATTATTGTGAACAATATTATCATCCATTACAGCAGAAAGATTGGATCTCACCAAGATCCTTAAGAATCCATTTAAAATCAGCACAACATCCTGCAGACATTTCTGTGCCCTTTTCACATCTTTAAACATGGTGCACTGCGGGATACGCCATTTCAGTCCCAACTTGACTTACATTTCATCATTGAATCACTCAGAAAACAGACCTCATTCCAACACCTGAACCAGTGCCTGCACTATTGTAAGGTTTCACAACGACAACTCAAGAGATTCCTGAGGAGAGGGTGTCATAGAACCAGCTTTATCAATATCCATATATATGGAGATAGGTATATATAGATGTAGGGTTAGGGGTAGATAAGAGATTAGACTGTATTGATCCCCCATGGGATAAATAAGCAGCTAAGATTACACATTTCCAAGTTGACAAGATACAGTGTGCAGGAGCAACCATAGTGCAGAGGTATAATATTTACATAAAGGGTAAAGGGCATTTAGCAGACGCTTTTGTCCAGTACAATCAGTACATTTGTGGGGTTCCACATGTGGACAGTTGGAGGAGGAGGGGGATCAAGGGGATCGAACCGCCGACCCTACGGTTAGTGGACGATTCACTCTACCCACTGAGCTACTGCCGCCCTACTACCTGCAGTTTTACATCCTATATAGACAAGATTATACAGTTATTTATAGCACATAGCCGTGTGGGTTATGTGTGAACAATGGAATATGAATATAAGTGAATATGAATACAAGTTAATGAATATGAACATAAGTGAATATGAATATGAATATTGCCCAGTAGCAAGCCAGCAGCCGAGCAGAAGCTATGCCTGATGATGATGATGATGATTCTGTCGTCTAATTGCTGATGGATGAAGGACCTGCGGCAGTGTTCCTTAGTGCAGTGTGGATGCAGTAGCCTGCAGCTGGAGGAGCTGCCCAGGGCTTTCACTGGTTCCTGGAGAGGGTGAGAGGCGTTGTCCAGGATGGACCACAATTTGGCCTCCTCTGCCCCGCCTCCTCCAGTGGAGTCCAGAGAGCACCCCAGGACAGAACTGGCCCTCCGCACCAGTTTTTTCAGCCTATTTGTATATGTCACACACAGCAGCATACCACTGCATAGACCAGGGCTGATGCCACCACTGTATCATAGAAGGTCTTTAAAAACACAAAAACTGACACAGACGACGAGAGCTGCTGTAACAGGCTGCCACCCAGGAGGTGCCGGAAGTAACTAATAGATAGATATAGATGTATGGATAGAATGCACTGAATGACAGGAGGCACACACTGAATGCACTACATTACTGACAAGAGGCACACACTGAATGCACTACATTACTGACAAGAGGCACACACTGAATGCACTACATTACTGACAAGAGGCACACACTGAATGCACTACATTACTGACAAGAGGCACACACTGAATGCACTGGTTTCACTGCATTGACAAGACAGGAGACGTCACTTTCACTGATTGAAAATAACATGTAGGTCAAGCACATATGGTTTATGAATCATTAATTTGATGAAGCTCTGAGAGAGAAAAGGCACACATTAAGAGGGAGCCTGAGAGAGACAGCGAGAAAGAGAGACATCTAATGTGTGTGTATGTAGCTAGCTTTTTTAAAAGACATCTTTATGTTGAAATAAATATACCGATACAAGTCTCTGGTTGTCCTGGGTGGTCCTCTCATATCAACAGAAAGATGCTTGAATGAATTGAACCTTTTTTGAATCCTCTTTTTAACCTTGTTGGAGGAGGCCACGTTGCAAACTGCATTTGGTAGTTTTATGGTTCTATAACCACTGGAACACAAAGTACCTGAGCTATGCTGGGGGGTCACAGTTCATTGAAATGATTATAATTTTGTTGATGGACCCAACCTGCACACTCCCTCACTTTTTTTTGTGAAGAAAAAATCCCTCCCACTATGAATTCAATCAACACACACACACACACACACACACACACACACACACACACACACCATCAACAGCACCATCAACAGCTACCCTTCAGAGCTCTCTAAACCACACTGTTATTCCTTAGCTTGGCGGTAGATGCTGTTCCATCACTACTAGGGGTGGGCAGTAGCAGCTCACACTGCGCCTCATTGGTTCATCCTTCCTCCAGCTTGCGAGGAGTGATGTACCTACAACGATGTACCTAGTGATGTACCTACAACGATGTACCTAGTGATGTACCTACAACGATGTACCTAGTGATGTACCTACAGCTGTAAGACCTACAGCTCTGACATAAGCTAGTGAGGCCCAGCACCAGCTCTGTACCCACACACCTCATTTTTAAAGAGAGTTTTACTAATAGTATTGCTATAACATGAGCAATTCTATCAGAGGCCAATGTTAATGGGCAAAACCAACAGTGTTTGGACAAGTCTTGATGGATTGTCTTAATCATTATCGAGAGCTGACTATTATTTCAGTACAACATGAAGTTGTGTTATTTACTATCTTATAACCAGAGATTAATATCAAAATCAATATCTATTTTGTGTATTCTAGAACAGGGTTTCCCCTGGTTTGATCACCCCAAATTTAAGACTTTTTTCAGACCTTTTTAAGACCACTTCAATGAAAATTAAGACCTACATCGCACCCATTATGCGGTCGTAAAACACCAGTGCATATGTTTTTCATGTTTTTTTTGGAGTCCGGGAACATAGCCTTAAAGAGTTCGCTTATGCCTTCATTCGAACTGTAAGAGTGGCGGTCACTAATTGTTTTTAAAATCCATAGCACCTCTGCCCGAAGTGTCAAGGTTATAATAGTTTTGGATTTTTAATTTTAGTTTAGTATTATTTCGTTTAGACTTTTTTCCCTCAAATTCAGTTAGTTTTAATTAGTTTTTATATTTTCAAAAATGCTTAGTTTTAGTTTAGTTTTTATTAGAAGAAAGAGAAAGAAAAGTAGTAGACACTGAACAGAAATAGTATATACTGAGTATTCGGATGCAGCAGACTTTTTAAGGCCTTAATTTAGGAACATGACATTTAAGACTTTTAAGACCCGCGGCTACCCTGTAGAACTGTTAAGATCTATTCCTAAAACGCTTAGATTACTGTTTGATCATTTATGTTATGTTATTATGTTATGTTGTTATGTTATGTCATTTTGTTGTGACTAATCATCACAGATTATATTCCTAATCAATAGCGTAGTCACTAACAGCCACAGACGTATGGCCGCCATGAAGACAGCCCTCACTGAGGCTTTGATTCACCGCCAGGCAGTCAGGAGAGTAGCTCTGATACGCTAGCAGAGCAAGCCAGAGAGAGACGAGAGGAGGAGAGGGGGAGAGGAGGAGAGAGAGGAGAGGAGGAGAGAGAGGTTTCCCCACTGCTCCCCTCCCCAGATGGTGGACAGTAAAGGCTGGGTTATGCTGGGCTGGGCCGATGAGTTAAACCTGTTTTTCAACAGATTTGACTCACCAACTGGGGCCAGACCTTCAACCCCCCTTCCCCCCTCCTGCCCTACTCATCTCCCTGCTGGACCACCAGATCCGGGCATGGCAGCGTCTGCACCTCCCCTCCCTGCACCACCCTCCCTCTCTCTCCCGTTCCACACTCACAGGGAGGCTGGACCAATGTCCGGCCCAGAGGACAGTCACCCCCTCGCCACACCCCTGACTACACCTGTGACCCCAGTAACAACAACCCCAACCATCAGCACCATCAGCACCAGCCACGTGAGACGGCAGCTCACAAGGATCAGGCCTAACAAGGCCAGAGGACCCGATGACATCAGCCCGAGGGTGCTCAAGATCTGTGCGGAGCAGCTGGCAGGAGTGTTCAAGCACCTTTTCGGCCTCTCCCTGAGGCTGAAAAAGGTACCAACTCTATGGAAGACTTCCTGTGTAGTCCCTGTGCCGAAGAAGGGTCGTCCCAACGCTCCAGGGGACTTCAGACCTGTGGCACTAACGTCACACGTCATGAAGACCTTTGAGAGATTGGTTCTGGACCATCTCAAGCCCAGGGTGCGCGACTGCCTGGACCCATTGCAGTTTGCGTACCAGACCCACATTGACGTGGAGGATGCCATCATCTACCTGCTTCACAGAGCTTACACACACCTGGAGAGGCCACAGAGCATGGTGAGAATCATGTTCTTCGACTTCTCCAGTGCTTTTGACACTGTCCAGCCAGACCGGCTGGCTGAGAAGCTCCTGGTGATGCAGGTCGATCCTGACATGGTGGCATGGATTACGGACTACCTCACGGACAGACCGCAGTATGTCAGACTGCGACACTGCTTGTCAGACATGGTGACTAGCAACACCGGCACACCCCAGGGAACTGTACTTTCACCATTCCTTTTCACCCTCTACACCTCGGATTTCTGCTTCAACTCCCGAACATGCCACCTGCAGAAGTTCTCGGATGACTCCTCCATTGTTGGATGCATCACAGAAAACGAGGAGGAGGTGTACAGGGAACTGGTGAAGAACTTTGTGGGATGGTGTGACGGGAACCACCTTCAGCTCAACACAGGGAAAACCAAGGAGCCGGTGGTAGACTTCAGACGCAGGAAGATTCCCCCATTACCGGTTTCCATAAAGGGGGAAGAGGTGGAGATGGTGGATACCTGCAAGTTCCTTGGGGTGCACCTAAACAACAAACTGGACTGGTCTGACAATACCGAGGCCCTCTACAGGAAGGGACAGAGCAGGCTGTTCTTCCTGAGGAGGCTCAGATCCTTCAATGTGTGCACTAGGCTACTACGGATGTTCTACCAGTCGGTGGTAGCCAGTGTCACCTTCTTCGCCGTCGTGTGCTGGGGAGGAGGCATCGGGAGCGGTGGGGCCAGTAAGCTGAACAAGCTGGTGAGGAGGGCGAGCTCCGTGGTGGGGATGAAGCTGGACTGTGTGGAGGCGGTGACAGAGAGGAGGATGAGGGGAAAGCTGCAGGCGATCCTGGACAACCCCTCTCACCCTCTCTACGCCGAGCTGAGGCAACTCAGGAGCACGTTCAGCCATAGGCTCACTCAGCCACGTGCTTCAAAGCGCTTGGGGGGCTCTTTCATCCCATCAGCTATCAGGCTCTACAATACCTCAACCACCCGCTCCCAACGTCTCGGAAGCGCCAGCACCACCAGATAATGGATTTGTATACCACACCACACACCCCAGACTGTTTTCTAGCCATTTTCATCTTATGTCTGTTCATCTCATTGATAACCACTATCCATCTGTCATCTTTCATTGCGTGCACCAGGCTGCTACGGATGGTCTACCAGCCTGCGGTGGCCAGTGTCACCTTCTTCACTGCCGTGTGCTGGGGAGGAAGCATTGGGAGCGGTGGTGCCAGGAAGCTGTACAAGCCGGGGAGGACGGCGAGCTCTGCAGTGGGGATGAAGCTGGACTGTGTGGAGGCGGCAACAGTGAGGAGGACGAGGGGAAAGCTGCTGGAGACCCGGAACTACCCTCTCAGCCTCACTATGCTTAACTGAAGCAACTGAAGCAACTCAGGAACACGTTCAGCCACATGCTCACTCAGCCAAGTGCCTCAAAGTGCTTGGGCGCTCCCTCATCCCACCAACCATCAGGCTCAGGAAGCTCCAACACCACCAGACAAAAGACAAATGGAATGGACTGAACTTCACATTCACATACACCACACCACACACCGTGGACGGTGTCCTAGCCGTTGTTATTCCAGGTCTATTCATATGTTGTACCTGGAATACCTGTATAAATTTGCACATCTTGCACCTTGCACTTCCCGCATATTTGCACTATCTACCTTGCATTTTGCACCATAAACAGCTATCAAGGACACTAGTATGCATACAGGTTCTCACTCGTCACCGACCTGACTTAAGAGCTCGTATTTAATCTAATTTATTGTTTATTGTGTATTGACTTTAGCTAGGCTCTTACTGCACATCTATCCCCTGTACTGCTGGTCACTGTGAATTTCTCCTAAGGGGAATTAATAAAGGAATATCTTATCTTATCTTATCTTATGCTTAATTTATGCTTCCGCGTTGACGCAACGCTGGGGGGCTTACGGACCCTTTACGTCCTTGCGGACCCCCCTTGCATCCACCGCAAGGGCCTGACGTGCACCTCCCAAAAATCCTAGACGCGCGTCGACGCGACGCAACACCAACGCAGTGGCGTTGACTGTGATTGGTCCGCTAACTACATTTGCTGGAGACCGCTTTTCTGGTTTCCACTTATAAACACCGCCATGGTGTGATAAATGCTTCGACTGATTGGCAACAATATATATATATATATATATATATATATATATATAACTTTTGCCTTAATTTCTGTAAACTTTTTTTTACTCACTCACTTTTTACTCACAGTAATTCGTATGTAATGACCAAAATGGTCATTCTGGTCCCTCTACCGGTGTGGCATTGAATTGCATTCTGACACGAAAACCCCACGCAGAACCATCACGGTCTCATGACTGCGTCCAAGCAACTGATTGGCCATTGCGTGATCACTACATAATCACTACGTGGAACCATAACTCAGCCTTAACACACCACTCCTACAGCGAAGCACACCAGCTCCGTGGAACCCACTAGAGTGTGGGACGCTTGATGGGGGCTGGACAAGCTCATTAAAGCCAAATTACGAAAGGTAAACAGAGGGAAGTACGTGCTCCCCCCCAGCACTATTTTTCTCTTCTTTTTTCCCCTCTTTTGCTATGCTAGTGTAGCAAATCTAAAATATCAATTGTGTTAGCTAGGCCTATGCAAATATCCAAATGTGCCAAAACCAACAATAGTATCTTTCAATTATTATTCTAAGAACCAAAGTGGTCTTTATTGCGGAGGTCAATCCAAGTGTTAAAACAGTGTTTTATGCAAATATACAAGTGGCTCTCGTCACAGAAACACACTCCTCTCTCATGGCTTTATCTGCCTCAGGACGGGGGTCTTTCTAAGCACTCGTCATGCAGAAGGACGGCCCGTGTGTGTAAATGTCACCAGTAAATGTCAATAGCTGTTCTGAGGCCCGTCCTGAGGGCATGCAGCTGAGTCGGCATGGAGGAGGGTTTTTTATTCACTACTACTTGTTAACTCGGCACATGTGATGAGTTAAACAATGGATTTCTGAAGGGGATGGTAATGCTGTGCGTGGCGAACAGGACTGAGGATGACAACTTCTAAGACTTCTAAGCTAAATGTAGTCTGTGATCCTTGGAGACACGCATATTTTCCCATCGTGCAAATTGTGAAACATTTCTAAATTGCAGAAATAAAGTATGAAATAGCAAATTACAAAAAAATAAAGCCACTCAACTCTTGCTAGAAAAAGGGTGGTCACTAGACAGAGACAAGGATTGTTGTCACATGAAGCTCCTAGGAGTGGAGCCCGGCCTACCTCGATGTAGGATGAGAGCTCCGGGTACACTCTGTATGGCCCCAGGATGTGGGAGAGGGCCGTGGTGCTGGGGAAGCTGGAGGTCACTGCATAGGCCACCTCGGGCAGCGAGCACACCCTGAAACCGTGCTTCTCGTACAGCTTCTGGAGCTCCAGGTCGGGGGCCTGCTCACCCTCGCTCAGGATGCTGCCCACCATGTACCGGCACTGCTCCACCGGCCTCTGGAGGAGGGGAGATGGAGGGAAACAAGAGGGAGAGAGGAAGATGATGAGATGGAGAGATGGGGTGGCGATGGAGGAGAGATGGAGTGAGATGGAGGAGAGATGGAGTGAGAGATGGATCAGAGGAGGGAGGGATGGAAGGAGAGATGGAGTGAAAGATAGAGTGAGAGATGGATCAAAGAAGGAGGGAGAGATGGAGTGAGATGGATCAGAGAAGGTGGAAGAAATAGATCAGAGATAGAGAATGAAGCACAGCCTGATGTCAGCTTCCTCCAGTAATCTTGATTTTTGAAAGCAGCTCATGGATAGAAGATAGAAGGATCAAAGGAATGTTACTGAAGACTGTCAACAATAATGTACTCATGTATGTCTGAGATAAGATAACACTATTAATCCCAGAAGGGAAATTCAGGAGCAGTAAAACAACAGTGCTTTTTCCATCACATGAATACAGTATCCACTGAACACATTTCAACACGTGTTCATTCACTCTCAGTCATTTCAATCACTCTCTGCTGTTGTTGCTATTGGTATGGTGTTGTTGTTGTTGTTGTTGTTGAATAGGACTGCAAGAGCCCACTCAAGCTTTAAACAAGTATGTTTCGGCCTCTCAGGTTTAGACAATAGCCTTGATAGGTGGGCGGAGCTATGACTACACCATTAGCATCTGAAGAGATAAATTGCTAGTTTTGTTAGCGTCAGCTTTAGCGTCGAACGTCAAACTAAGTCAAAGGTAGTCGCTCTGCGGGAGTCCTCCAGCTCTCTGCTAACCCTAACCCTTGTATATTGCATTGTGTATTGTAGCCATGTGTGTAACCCCTATTCCAGTCAGGACATCCACCCTACACAGTCGCCGTCCACGATCCGATACTCCACGCTGCACCCCTTCCAATCTGCTTTACCCGTCTCTCCCAGTTTGCACTGACCTTAAAGTGACGGGCGGCCTCTGGAACTGCCAATCGGCGGTCAAGAAGGCAGACTCCATCTCGGCCTATGCTTGCCTCCAGACCCTCCACTTCCTGGCCCTAACTGAAACTGGATCACTCCTGACAACACGTCCACTCCGGCTGCCCTCTCTACCGCCTACTCCTTCTCACAGCTGAGAGGAAATGGAAGAAATTAGGCTGTGCTGATGATCTCTCCCACTACCTGCATCTCCTCTCAGACTTCACTTCCACAGTGTCAGCAGCCAAATCTACGTTCTACCAGAACAAGACCAACTCCTTTGCCTCCAACCCGAGAAAACTGTTTTCCATGTTCTCTCTCTCCTCAACCCTCCCTCCCCTCCCCCCCTTCCTTACTCACTGCTGACAATTTTGCCGACTACTTTACCAAGAAGGTGATGGACATTAGCATCTCCCTTACCCCTGCTGCTACCTTCCCTAACCCCATCTCCAGTTATTCTCCCTCCCCCAGCTCCCGTCTCTGCTAGACTTAACCGTTTTACCCCTCTCTCCTCCGAAGAGGTCCTGAGACTGGTCATATCCAACCATGCGACCACCTGTCCTCTTGACCCCATCCCCTCCTCCAGGCCATCTCGACCGACATCCTACCGTTCATCACCTCCCTCATGAACTCTTCCCTCACCTCAGGTCTCGTCCGTACACCCTTCAAAACTGCCAGGGTCAAACCACTCCTCAAGAAGCCTAGCCTCGACACTGCTGACATCCAAAACTACAGACCGGTATCTCTGCTATCATTCCTTTCTAAAACCTTGGAATGTGCAGTCTCTAACCAACTGTCCTCTTACCTCTCAGAAAACGACTTGCTTGATCCACATCAGGCTGGCTTCAAGACTGCACACTCTACAGAGACGGCCCTCCTGACGGTGACGGAATCCCTTCGTGCCGCCAAAGCCTCTTCCCTCTCGTCGGTGCTTGTTCTTCTTGATCTCTCTGCGGCGTTCAACACCATGAACCACCAGACCCTCCTCTCCCTAACCCCATCTCCAGTTATTCTCCCTCCCCCAGCTCCCGTCTCTGCTAGACTTAACCGTTTTACCCCTCTCTCCTCCGAAGAGGTCCTGAGACTGGTCATATCCAACCATGCGACCACCTGTCCTCTTGACCCCATCCCCTTCTCCCTTCTCCAGGCCATCTCGACCGACATCCTACCGTTCATCACCTCCCTCATGAACTCTTCCCTCACCTCAGGTCTCGTCTGTACACCCTTCAAAACTGCCAGGGTCAAACCACTCCTCAAGAAGCCTAGCCTCGACACTGCTGACATCCAAAACTACAGACCGGTATCTCTGCTATCATTCCTTTCTAAAACCTTGGAACGTGCAGTCTCTAACCAACTGTCCTCTTATCTCTCAGAAAACGACTTGCTTGATCCACATCAGGCTGGCTTCAAGACTGCACACTCTACAGAGACGGCCCTCCTGACGGTGACGGAATCTCTTCGTGCCGCCAAAGCCTCTTCCCTCTCGTCAGTGCTTGTTCTTCTTGATCTCTCTGCGGCGTTCAACACCGTGAACCACCAGACCCTCCTCGCCACCCTCGCTGAACTTGGCACACTGACACTGCGGTAGCCTGGTTCACATCTTACCTTATGGATCACACTTATCAGGTCACATGGAACGGCTTGGCAGACAACAGCTCTTGGACAACTGCGCATCAACTCAAGCTCAATCTCGCAGAGACTGAGCTTCACGTCATACTGGGGCAAGACTGCCCTCACAGGGACCTGTTTGTCTCAGTCGAGGGCATCACAGTATCTGCCTCACCGACCGCAAGGAACCTGGGTGTAATAGTCGACAACCAACTGTCCTGCACTGCAAACATCACTGCAGTGACCCACTCCTATAGATTTGCTTTCTACAACATGCGCAGGATCCGGCCTTTCCTCACGAGGGAAGCGACACAGCTCCTGACCGAAGCACTTGTCATCTCCCGCCACAACTACTGCAACTCGCTCTTAGCTGGACTCCCTGCAACCGCGATTAAACCTTTGCAGTGGATCCAGTATGCTGCTGCACGCCTCGTCTTCAACCGAAACAAATACTCCCACGTGATCCCCCTCTTCCAAGACCTCCACTGGCTTCCTGTAGTGGCTCGCATCAAATTCAAGACGATGCTACTGGCCTACAAAGCCGTCAACTGCCCCTACCTACCTCCAAAAATTAATGAAACACCACGCCCCTGCTCGAGCACTCAGCTCAACTACCTCAGCTGGTCGACTGGTACCGCCATCACTAAAAGGAGGAAAGGTCGGATGGCAAAATCTCAACTCTTCTCAGTTTTGGCACCGCAGTGGTGGAATGAGCTCCCTGCCAATGTCAGGACTGCAGAGTCACTCCCCATCTTTCGGAAGAGACTCAAGACCCACTTGTTCAGAGTTCACCTGAACCCTGCATAATCCTACCCTCATGCTCCTATTTGTTGTACGTCTTGGCACTTTAATCGCTCTTTGTAATTTGGCACTTTGATTGCTCTTTGTTACTTGGCACTTAGTCAGAGATGTTGTATACTAGCAATGGTCTAGCAATTGAAATGCTTGAAACTGGTTCTGGTTACTTTCTTACTGTATTAGCAGCAATGAAATGTTTCACCTTCTTATGACAAATGTACTCTTTGTAAGTCGCTTTGGATAAAAGCGTCTGCTAAATGCCCTAAATCTAAATGTAAATGTAACACGTCCCCATCAGCAAAATAGAACTAATGAGTTGGCAACCCCACAGGGTGCAGTGTCACTTAGGAATGGGAACAGTAGCACAAGATGGCAGCAGTAACATTAACCACACTTTGCGGTGTCTCATGGTCACAATGTCGCTCAGAAGTCTGCGTAGACATGCTTGTTATTGTGTGTTAATGTACAACGGAACCTCGTTACTCTGCATTTTTTGTAGAAGCCCATAGAAGAGTGTCCTAATCTATCCAACAATTCCTTTTTTGTATTTTTTTTTTATTATTATTTTTACAATACAAACTCATTAGTCATATGACCAGATCATGACTGTACATCAAATAATTTGCGCATTTTAGGTCAAACATAGCAACATACAGTATAATATTGGGAGCTTGTCTTTTTATATTTTTTCCCTTTCATTCATACTCCAATCATTCTTCCTACATACTTCCACCCACCGCCACCCTCCCCCCTTCCCCATGTACCACCCTCTCCTATCATTCTTTCTACATACACCCCCCCCCCCCCCCCCCCCACCACCCACCTCCCATACACACACCCACACACACCTCATTCATTGGTCGTCACACATACTAGAATGCCTTTCCTTAATAGCTGGTCGATCTCATGGCTAAGCTCCTTTTAAAGCTTCATAAATTGTAGTCCATACATCATCAAATTGTTTTTGAGTATTGCTGTCTTGCGACATTGTCTTTTCGATATTCAAATAATATTTCATTCATCTTTTTCGAAAGATGGTGCTTCTTTATTTTTCCAATTTTGCAAAATTAACTTCTTATAAACGAGTGAGGAGAAAATAATTTTCCACCCCATTGGGTATCTTATGTTTTCAGTATTTTGAAAGAGGCATATCTTTGGTGTGAGCGCCAAGTCACGATTGCAGAATCTTGACATCCACTTCTCAATTTGGTCCTAAATTTCTCAAATTTTTCTACACTACCAAAAGGCATGGATGAGGGAGTCACTTTGTGTGCTATATTTTAAACATTTATCTGAAGAGCTACTATCAAATTTATGTATTTTATCCCTGCTATAGTATATTCGTGTCATTAGTTTGAATTGAATTAATCGTAGGTTCTCATTTGTAGTGACCTTATTTATAAGACGCAAACATTCCTTCCACCTTCTCTACGCATCTTTTGTATCTAAGTCTACATTCCACTTATAATATATTTTTTTAATAGTTCGTCATTGCTTTCAGCTTTAATAAGGGTGTCATATGTAGCCCCTATCAATCTCCTCTTTTTATCCCCTTCGTTTTTCAAAATGTCCCCTATTTCTGTAACTACTCCATAGTTTAGGTCCATGTTGTCCCTTATCCAATTTTTCAGTTGCAGGTACCTAAACTTTTCAGTATATTTTAGTCCATATTTATCTTTTAGTTCCTTATATGAGCATATTGTTCCTTGGTTTATGATATCTGCTATTGTATGGATTCCTACGGTCTTCCATGTTCCCCAACCAATTTTTTTTATTTTGAATTTTTTTAGAGGGGTTGTTCCATATCTGTATATGTCTTGGAATTTCAATGTTGTGTCCTATTTGCTTTTCTATTTTATTCCAAGCATTTAATGTACTGTTAATTATAAAGTTTGCAGTAATTTCAGGTCATTTTTGGGCATTAACTGATGATTCTCAATGTCTATCCATGAGCTTTCTTTTGCATTATTTATTATATGGTCAATATAAAACATTTGAGCTGCATGGTGATAATATTCTAGATTCTGAGATTTAAACCTCCTTCCTCCCGTGGTTAATACAATAGCTTTCTCTTTAATCTGTGAGCTTTATTTGACCAAATGAAGGACGATAGAATTGAGTTAACCTCTTTAAAAAAAAGCTTTTGGTGGAGTGATTGAGATAGTTTGGAATATATAGAAAAATGTTGGCAGCCACTTCATTTTTAAGAAATTTATTCTACCAATTATATTTATTTTCAGATCTGACCACTTTTCCATGTCTTCCTTTAATCCTTTAATTAGTGGAAGAAAGTTGTCCCTATATAGTTGAGATTAATCTGTGCTGATGTAGCAACCAAGATACTTCATATTCCCTGTTTGGACTTTAAATTGTTCAGTTTTCCAAATTATTGATGCTCTTGTCTACTAATAATAATTATGTTTTCTTTATGTTAATTTTATACCCAGATAAATTTGAAAAATTTGTCATTTCGATTACGCTTGGTATGGATGTATTTGCCTTATTTAAGTAAAGTAATAAATCATCGGCGTAAAGACTTAGTTTGTACTCACACTTTCCAATAGTAATACCTTTTATTTTATCTGTCTCTTATTTTTTGAGCTAATGGTTCTATTGCTAATGCAAATAAAGACGGTGATAAAGGGTCTCCCTGGGCTGTACCTCTATTTAATGGAAATGAATCTGAGAGAATACCATTTGTATATACTTGTGCCATTGGTGAATTATAAATTGTTTTAACCATATTTATAAATTCTTCTGGGAAACCGTAAACTTCCAACACTTTAAATAGGTATGCTCTCTCAAGGCGATCGAACGCTTTTTCTGCATCCACAGCCATGAGTGTTAGGTCTTTTTTTATTTTTCTTAGCATATTGTATTGATGATAAACAAGTCCTTACTCGGATTTGGAGGTGCTGATTCTCATCCCGGCCGCTTCGCACTCGGCTGCGAACCGGTCCAGCGAGAGTTGGAGGTCACGGTCTGATGAAGCCAACAGGACCAAATCATCCGCAAAAAGCAGAGACCCAATCCTGAGGTCACCAAACCGGACCCCCTTAACGCCCTGGCTGTGCCTAGAAATCCTGCCCATAAAAATTATGAACAGGATCGGTGACAAAGGACAGCTCTGGCGGAGTCCAACCCTCACTAGAAACAAGTCCGACTTATTACCGGCAATGCGGACCAAGCTCTGACACCGGTCATACAGGGAACGGACAACCCGTATCAGGGGGTCCGATACCCCATACTCCCGGGGAACCCCCCACAGGACTCCCCGAGGGACACGGTCGAATGCCTTCTCCAAGTCCACAAAGCACATGTGGACTGGTTGGGCAAACTCCCATGCACCCTCAAGGATCCTGCAGAGGGTGTAGAGCTGGTCCACTGCTCCACGGCCCGGACGAAAACCACATTGCTCCTCCTGAATCCGAGGTTCGACTATCCGACGGACCCTCCTCTCCAGCACCCCTGAATAGACCTTACCAGGAAGGCTGAGGAGTGTGATCCCCCTATAGTTGGAACACACCCTCCGGTCCCCCTTCTTAAAAAGAGGGACCACCACCCCAGTCTGCCAATCCAGGGGCACTGCCCCCGATGTCCATGCGATGCTGCAGAGTCGTGTCAACCAAGACAGCCCCACAACATCCAGGGCTTTAAGGAACTCCGGGCGGACCTCATCCACCCCCGGGGCCCTGCCACCAAGGAGCTTCCTGACCACCTCGGCAACTTCAGCCCCAGAGATAGGAGAGCCCACACCCGAGTCCCCAGGCCCTGCTTCCTTACCGGAAGGCGTGTCGGTGGGATTGAGGAGGTCTTCGAAGTATTCCTTCCACCGATCCACAACGTCCCGAGTCGAGGTCAGCAGCGCACCGTCTCCACCATACACAGTGTTGACGATGCACTGCTTCCCCCTCCTGAGACGCCGGATGGTGGTCCAGAACCTCTTCGAAGCCGTCCGGAAGTCGTTCTCCATGGCCTCACCGAACTCCTCCCATGTCCGGGTTTTTGCTTCAGCAACCGCCACAGCTGCGCTCCGCTTGGCCTGCCGGTGCCTGCCTACTGCCTCCGGAGTCCCACAGGCCAAAAAGGTCCTATAGGACTCCTTCTTCAGTTTGATGGCATCCCTCACCGCCGGTGTCCACCAGCGGGTTCGGGAATTGCTGCCACGGCAATTCCCGAACCCACCTTGCGGCCACAGGTATTTTACTCAAAAAGGACATATTTGAATTAGGAGGTTTGTAAATATTAATAGTTGTATATAGTTCCCCAAACAATTCACATTTAACTATTAAAAACCGCTTGTTAATTAAAATTCCTACCCCTCTGCTTCTAGAAGTGAATGCAGCTACAAATGCTTCACCCGTCCAATGTCTCTTGAGTTGTTCAATTTGCCCAGGTTCAAAGTGGAGCTCCTGCATTAAGACAATGTCGGCAGACAGCTTCTTCAAATGTTGCATTACTTTTATTTTCTTTGTACCTTCTTGTAAACTATTTACATTCCAGGTTGCTATTTGAAATGTGTTAGGAAGGATTTTTATTGAACTTATTAGCCATAATCTATGGCGGAGTCCAGGGAAGCCTCAATGAAGCGCCCGACAAGATCACTCCAGCTATACTTAAGGAAAGCTAAGGCATACACACTTACTTGACCCTCCAAACATACACACATCCACACACACAGACATACAAAGATTAACCCCCTGGTTTCCCCATATAGGAGCATGCTTTGCTAAGGTCGTTTGCCCCTTCCTCTTTGTGTTGGGCATTGGTCCTTAATCAAAATTAATGCACATAATAGTTCAGGTAAATCAACTTAATTATTTTCTTGGAGCGAGAAACAATAAATACAACAACAAAAAAATACAAAATACAAAAAGTACAAAAAATATGCAACAGCACATTTGGGTTTATACTACAAAACATTTTTGCCCCCTATTTCCAACCCACCCTCCCGCTCTCCATGCCTTCCGCCCCTCCCCTCCCCAACCCCCACTAAACATGTTTTCCACTCACGCATGCATACACACCCTGCCCACATACACACACCAACCCCCCCCTGCACACACACACACACCTAGCTCTCATACACCCCCCCCCTACACACACACACACACCTAGCTCTCATACACCCCCCACACACACACACCTAGCTCTCATACACCCCCCCACACACACACACTTAGCTCTCATACGCCCCCCCCTCCCCCCCACACACACACACACCTAGCTCTCATACGCCCCCCCCCCCCCCCACACACACACACACCTAGCTCTCATACGCCCCCCCCCTACACACACACACCTAGCTCTCATACGCCCCCCCCCCACACACACACACCTAGCTCTCATACGCCCCCCCCTACACACACACACCTAGCTCTCATACACCCCCCCCGCCCCACACACACACACCTAGTTCTCATACGCCCCCCCCCCCCCCCACACACACACACACCTAGCTCTCATACGCCCCCCCCCCCCCCCACACACACACACACACACCTAGCTCTCATACGCCCCCCACACACACACACACACACCTAGCTCTCATATGCCCCCCCACACACACACACACACCTAGCTCTCATACGCCCCCCCTACACACACACACCTAGCTCTCATACGCCCCCCCTACACACACACACCTAGCTCTCATACGCCCCCCCCCCCACACACACACACACCTAGCTCTCATACGCCCCCCCCCCCACACACACACACACGTAGCTCTCATACGCCCCCCCCACACACACACACCTAGCTCTCATACACCCCCCCCCCGCCCCACACACACACACACCTAGCTCTCATACGCCCCCCACACACACACACACCTAGTTCTCATATGCCCCCCCCCCCCCCACACACACACACACCTAGCTCTCATACGCCCCCCACCCCCCCACACACCTAGCTCTCATACGCCCCCCCCCCACACACACACACACACACACACGCCGCACAACACCACATGAATAGAGAGATAGAGAGAGAGAGAGAAGTTTCCAAAACATCCAGTTGAGAAGGCAGGAAAGGGAACAGGAAGGAAGAAATTAAATTACATGAAATAAGGGAAACATAGCAGTTCTCTCATCTTATCGTAATTTAACCCATACAGGCTACAACGGACAATCTGGATAAAAATATTTAGTGAGATTCAGAATTTGACAAATTTGTATTAATGGATAGCCCCTTGAGATGAACCATCTCGTTTTCAAGGGGGTCCAACATAAAACACATTACTCAACATAACAACACAATAACATACAGCATGCACAAGGCTCTCAACCACCAACCAACCCACACATCATTACCGCAAACCCACTGCACCCATATAAGATAAGCAAGAATGCATACATACACATTATGTAGTGCCAATCATAATAATAGAATTAAAAACAATAATGATAATGCTGTGTAATGTTATCAATGTTAATAGATATAATATAGTAATAATATATTAGTAGTAATATTACAATAGTAATAATAATAATGATAATAATATACATCATTATACCATACCATGCATATATAAATACATATAATAGCTGTGTTAACTATAGGGATAAAGAGGACATTACCATTAGAAGCAGTTGCAAGATGTTTTCATTAACTTAAATAGTGAATTCTTGAAAATGGGAAATGAGTTGATTATTCGTATATTGTTGGGTAGGGTGTTCTAGTCTGATAGAGCTTTGAATTTGAAAGCACGTCTGCTGAGTTCTTTATTTATTCTAGGAACAAAGAAAAATGGTTGCTGGGTGTGTCTGAGAAGATATGGTGATGTAAATGGTATTAAATATTGTTTTAAATAAGGGGGACAGTGAAAATGAATGCATTTAAAGATCAATTGTAGCCAATGGTAATGTCTTCTTGTATTGAGTGGTAACCAATTCAAAGATTCATACAAGGAGCAGTGATGTGTTTGATATGGACACCTTAAGATAAACTGCAGAGACTATTGTAGATGGCATTGAGAGGTTGAAGATGTATTTCAAAAGTGTTCTGATAAACAATGTCAGCATAATCCAAAATAGGTAGTAATAACTGGGTAACAATTCTTTTCCTGATCTGAAGGGTAAAACAGTTTATGGAACGGTAGAGTATGGCTAGATTACAACTTACTTTATTTCTGATGGATTCAATGTGATATTTAAAAGAAAACAATGGGTCAATCCAGAGGCCAGGATATTTAAAGGAGGTAACATGATCAAGTGGTGAGCCATCACTGAAAGAAATGGAAAGATCAGAGACATCACCAAGCCCAGGTCTGGTGCCAAACAACATACTACATGATTTCTTTTTATTCAGAATTAATTTATTCGAGAAGAACCATTTCTGAACTGAGGCAAACTCATGTTGCAAAGAATTTTCTATAACAGATTTATTATCACTAGATGTATTTATTACGGTGTCGTCAGCATATAAATGTACTTGACAAACAGAGCAAGTTTTTGGAAGGTCATTAATAAAAATGGAGAAGAGGAGTGGTCCTAAGGATGTACCTTGAGGTACTCCCTTCGAGAGAATTAAATAGTCAGAATGATTTCCACTAAAACTTACACACTGTCGTCTGTTATGAAGATATGCGTTGAACCAAAGTAGACTATGTTGAGAAAGACCGATGGAGTAGAGTTTATCAAGAAGTAGGTAATGGTCAACAATATCAAAAGCCTTAGTTAAATCAAGAAATATTACACCAGTAAGTTTGCCGTTTTCAGAAGCAGTAAATACATCGTTGGTGAACTTTAACAGAGCTGTACTTGTTGGAAAACTGGGTCTATCACTGAATCTATCACTTTCAACCCTCAAGTTAGTGTCACATTATTTCTCCAAAACTAATTGTACAAATTGCGCGTCAAAACATATTCTATAACCTCCACTAGGGGGCACTTCACATCTACAGGTCGACAGAAAATAAATAGCTAGATTCAGTCCATAGCTTCCAAAGTTCAACATAGATTTTAGCTGACTTTTTTTTATTTTCCTCCGTCCAGCATTGTATCAAATAAATATAGTCTTTAATCCCCAACTGATGGAGAGAAAGGGGTATTTAAGAAATAATACAGGACCCAGTATCAAGTTCCAATATCTATTCAGTCCACAAAAAGTCAAAAAAAAGGGAGAGAAAAAGTAGAAGGAAGAAAAAAAAAAAAATCCAAACCCTCGACTCTGCAGTCAGCTTGTTATTCCTTCTCCTTTATTGGGAATGTCTTCTTTACTTCTGCTTCTGCTTCTTGTAGAGTCGAAAATCGTAATTCCTTTTCTCTGTCTTGGACAAGCAGCACAGCAGGGTACTTCACCTTGGTCTTAATGTTTAGGTTATAAAGTCTCTCCCATAATGGCCAAAACGCATCCCTCCTTTTGCGCAATTGCACCGATATGTCAGGGAAAATTCGGTAGTTGCTCTTAGTCTTCTCCTCAGTATTGATGTCTTGAGTTAGGCGCACCTTGCCAGCCTGCAGGATCTTGTGCTTTGACTGGATATTTTGCACTCTAAATATTATTCCTCGTGTGTGGCTTGTGTTCTTTTGCGCTCCGAGGCGGTGGGCTTTCTCAATATCGGTCTCGCTTAGGCTTAGCCCCCATTCAGTGTTTAGCAACTTGACCAAGAAGGGAATCATCTCAGTTCCTTTTTCCAGGCGTTCCGGTACACCGAGGAGTTTGAGATTTTTTTTCGCGTTGCCGATTTTCAAGTAGATCTATGTATTCCATTGCCTGATCAAATCTTCCGCAACTCACTAATGGAACCTTGTTGATTGTCCAGCTGGATTGCATGGTCGTTTATCTCTCCCGTAAGTGATTCCATCTGATGGTCAATTGAGTCTATTCGCTTAACAAGAGATGAAACCAACCACCCGAAAGTACCAGCACATCACACCCATCCTCAAATCCCTCCATTGGCTTCCGGTTCAGTTCAGAATTCAATTCAAGGTTTCCCTTTTATCCCACCAGTGTCTCCATGGCTCTGCCCCCCCCTACCTCAAAGAACTCATCCCCCCCCCACTCATCTTCACGTCATCTCCGGTCTGAGCATGCAAACCACATCACACAAACCAGGACAAAACTCAGGACTATGGGCGACCGAGCCTTCAGCGCTGCTGCACCCAGTCTGTGGAATGCTCTCCCTGACCATCTAAGGGCACCACAGACTGTGGACTCTTTTAAAAAAGGCCTAAAGACACATCTTTTTAGAAAAGCTTTTAGCTAAAATACTTTTATCTGTTTTTATATGCTGGTTTTAGCTTATTTTTATATAGTAGTTTTAAATTTTTCTATGATGTCACTTTTATCCTTTTTTTGTGTGTGTGTGTGAGTGCATTGTAGCACTTTGAGATCATTTGTTTGATATGAAGTGCATTATAAATAAAATCTATTATTATTATTATTATTATTAAATGAGTGTATTTTAGGGCTGGGCGATATGGCCTAAAAAAAAAATCCCTGATTTTTTCACAAAAAATCCGATTTACGATTTAAATCGATTTTCTCAACAGCCCCCAACAACCCCCCATCACTCACTATTTGTATTGCTATTTATAGTGTCTGTAGCAACAGAAACCTGTGTCAGATCGAAAACAATTTATAATATTCAGCCATTGATAATATCCAGCCATACCCATGATGTTTTCTGGTTTAACGACATTTATTTCTCGATAGATTTCGAAGCACATACCAGGGTACAGTCACATTCGTTAGATATATCCATAATCCTATCTCTCGCCGACGTGGTCCACCATGTTGGATTATGCTCTAGTTGCGCGGCCGCCATGCCTCCTTCGCTCGGATTGGCTTTCGCAAAAAAACGCCGCGTTTTTTCGCTCATCATTTGCATAGAATAGGACTAGTTTCTATTTTTTGCCCCGCCCTCCTCGCGTTTTGCAGCCCACACGCTTGCTTTGTCGCCCGTCGCTCACTGCCATTGGAAATGAATGGAAACGCGTCGCCAAGCCTCTGCAAAAAAACGCCAGTGTGAGCGTAAGAGAAAACCGATTTTCATTCAAACAAGTCGACGTGAACTACACACTCGAGTTAATCGATAAAATCGGTTTATCGCCCAGCCCTAGTGTATTTTAGGGCTGAGCAATTTTATCGATACTGCGATATAAATCGATATTTTGTTTCCCCATAAAGTATCGATTTTTCAGCCGCGAGTATCGATACATTAAGTGTGTTCCGCCTGGCACTCTGCTCGCTGCCCATTTCCCACCGTTCGCTTTGCAGGAAGAGCGATTAGGTCAGCCAGCCGCTAGCGTCGCTGACTGTAGAGCATTTTTAGCAAGTTACCCGCCTAGCGTCAGTTACCAAGGTTACCTGTTAGTCAAAAAGAATGGCGGCGAAAATAAACCCAGCACCTTCGTGCTTATAAGCGGATGTGTGGGCGCACTTCGGGTTCATAAGGAAGAGGGAAAGCGACGAATTGGATAAAAGTCTGGCGGTTTGCAAGCTGTGTCACACAAACGTGAAATACTCTGGAAATACCACCAACCTACGAGCACACCTAAAACGTCACCACCCGGACAAGGTAATGCTAATGCTAACTGGGGAAGCCAAGAAGCTGCGGCGTGACCCAAAACAAACTACGCTGGACAGCGACGGAGGTTGTTCCCAGAAGTTCCCATCTACTTCACCAAGGTCGCAGAAAATTACAGAGTCCATTGCCTACTTTATTTGTCAGGATTTGAGACCTTATTCGGTGGTTGAAAATGCAGGCTTTAGGCGCATGGTGAATGCGATGGAGCCCCGCTATCCTACTCCAACCCGCGAACACCTCACCCAGGTTTGCATTCCCAGGATGTACGCTCAGACAAAGGCACACGTCAAAGCCTCTCTGGCCAGCGCGGAGAGAGTTGCCCTGACGTGCGACGGGTGGACCTCGCGAACAACTGAGGCTTATGTCACCATCACGGCCCACTTTATCAACGAAGAATGGGAGCTTGTTACATATGTCTTACAAACCAGGGACATGCCCGAGAGCCACACCGGACACAACCTGGCAGAACACCTGAAAAAAGCCCTCGATGAGTGGGGAATCACAAAAAAGGATCCAGTAATTGTCACTGACAACGCCTCAAATATGACAATTGCAGCTGAGGAGGCAGCGTTCACACTTCATGTCAAATGCTACGCTCACACCATAAATCTAGCTGCACAACGTGCCCTCAAAATCACAGCAGTCGCCCGCCTGTTGGGAAGAGTGAGACGCATTGTGAACTTCTTCAGACGAAGCACCATAGCCAACCACATGCTGAAAGAGAAACAGAGGCTTCTACGACTACCACAGCACAAGCTTATGACGGACGTGATTACAAGGTTTGTGTGTGGTTACTATTCAATTGTTTATTTTGTTTTTATTACTAATTCATTCATTCATTCATTCATTCTGTGCATCCATGCTGTGAAGGTCTATAAATAAAGTTATTTACTTTTCTTTAACTGCAGGTGGAACAGTGCACACGACATGTTGGAAAGATTCCTCAAGCAACAACCAGCCATCTGCGCAGCCCTGCTCTCGAGTCAGGTGAGGAAGACCGAGAAGGATCTGTGCACACTGACCGAGTCAGACGTGACAACAGCTGAAGAAGTAGTCAGCGCGCTGAAGCCCATGAAGGAGGCTACACAGTACATGTCCAAAGAGAAGACCCCCACACTGTCAGTCGTCGCACCTCTCCAGGACACACTGATCAGCGGACTGAAACCGACGAAGCTGAATCTGCAGTCATAAAAGAGATGAAGGCCGCCATGGCTGGGGATCTTCAGAAGAGGTACATCGACTTCAAGGCAACTCTCCATGCATGTTCAGCGATGGATCCAAGATTCAAAAGTCTTCCCTTCCTGACTGAGAACGAAAGACAGGAAATTTATGATGGACTGATTGCAGAGGCTGCAAGACTGAGCATGCAGCCATCAGAGGTAAGGCAATGATGGTACTGCTAGGTTTAACCCTTGGCCTTGTATCCTATCCGCCATCTCCTGGCAAGAGTACGCATAGGCCTAAATAATACATTGTTCAAAGTTTAAAAGTCAAATCCTACAACGTTAACAGTTTTAAAATGGATAAAAATGTAATAGTATAAAAACTAAATACTGCATAAATACTATAATGTTAACAGTTTTAAAGGCATAGATATTAAATATAGTAATTAAAATATTTATTACAGTAAAAGCTCATGAATTTAATTTCATGTTGACCTATTTAATTTAGTTGTCACTTTGGAGTGTGGATGAAGAGGGGACAGCAAATGCTAGCGTTGATGATGATGAGGGGATGGCATCCGAAGAAGAGGCTGCAGATGATGGAGAGCGATTCAAGGAAGGAGAGAGCAGTCAAGGTCAGTATCACCCATTGTTATCCAGTGAAGTACACTGTGTTGTCTGAACCTCTGTGTAGGAATTATGGAATGTTCTTAACTATAAATAATGTGTTTTTGTTTTTATTATTTATTTATTTGAAGGTCAGCATCCTCCACCCAGGAATCCAAGGCCGTCATGTCCACTGGCTGCTCTTTTTGGTGAACGATACGGTGGTGGTGCAGCACGACCCAAGACAAATACCCTAGAGGACGAGGCCAAGGAGCAGATGACCCGCTACAAGGAGGCAGATCTCTTGGAAGTGAAAGAAGATCCACTGGTCTGGTGGAAAGAGCACCAGTATGAGTATCCACTCTTGTCACACCTTGCTAAAAGGTACCTCTGCGTCCCCGGCACTAGTGTCTCCTCGGAGAGGGTCTTCTCTACTGCCGGAGATATCATCACTGCTCAGAGAAGTGCACTTCTCCCAGAGCACGTTGATCAGATTCTATTCCTGAACAAAAATCTGAAGAGAATGTAGATCATTTGGTCTGCAGTTATGTGGAGAGGAGACTTTCTGTTTAGTGTTTACTTACTAGGTCAAGGCCTACAGGCCTTAAGCTACTCGGCTAAGACGGGTACATTTTAAGTTAAATGTTTAAATGTTGTTCTTAGTGACTTGAATTATTGGCTGTTTTGGAGAAGCCATGGTACTATGTTTACTTTCCTGGTGGCTAGACTGGCTACCTCAAATGTTCAGTGTCAAGCTAAAAAAGCTGTCAAAGAATCTGTTCAGAACAGGCCACTTGCTGCACTTTTTAACTCTCCATTGTCCATTGGTACTGCACTTTATTTACTTTTCAAAGGCTTGTAAGCTACAGTTTGTGTTGTTTCAATAAATGAAACTAATTTTCTCACCACATCTTTGATTCATTTTGTCCAGCATTTGCAAGCTGTAGACTCAGTTTTCAGTTAAATTAATTCAATCCAAGTCAATGGAACACTCACAAGATGTCACCAAAATCACACTGTCCCTTTAAAATCTTTCAGAAAATGATGTAAGTGTATCATATCGAATCGAATCGAATCGTATCGTATCAAATCGAATCTCTGGCTGAATATCGTGTATCGTATCGTATCGTGAGATAAGTGTATCGCTACAGCCCTAGTGTATTTGTAGCCTTATGCATTTCCAAAAGTTTGTCAAGCTTGTTCTCAAGTTCATCAAACCTGGCTGCGTTTGCAGTCAGCATTTCTGCTGCCACGCGTGCTCTTGTTGCCATATACTTGCGGTAATTATTTATGGGTTGTTTTTCTCTCAATTCAATTCATGTAATAGACTGAAGTTTTAGGTAACAAATCCGCTCGGTTTTTAGTGCATATAGTTGGTTAGTTGGTTATTTTTGGACCTTATTGCCCGCCGCTTGCAGGAGCTCTAACCCTTCTGACCTCTCACGTCGCACATGTTCCCCATCCATCGTGCATGCTCCCCATAAAAAGTACACAAAGTACCATTCCTATTGGACTAATTGGACTTAACCTGCCAGACCTGCTGCCTCTAATATTCAGCCTTGTGAATTGGTGTCATATTTATGGAGAGAGGATATGGAGGTGTGGATGAATGATCCGATATGATCATACCATGCACCCTGGACCATCCACCCTGGACCCCTCCTCACCGGATTATCTTCCCTAGGTCACATGACACACGCTCCGGGGGCCAGAGAACCAACATGAAATCCAGCCACAGAATGATCCTTTCTTGTGTTGGATCCTCACAGATCTGGTGGTGAGTCACTGACTCCAGACCTACGCCATGGTTCAGTGGGAGCAGCCCCAGACCTACGCCATGGAGCGGTGGAGCCCCAGACCTTGGACAGTGACATGTGGAGTTGCTCTAGCAACCAGTGAAAGCACTCCACAACGCCAGTGATACTGGCGTTGTGGAGTGCTTTCCCACAGCGAGGCCTGTAAGCAAAGGAAGGACACAATTTGACAAAATTATTTTTAAGAGGGAACTCCTATGCCAGATGATTCCCAGATACTGTAGCCCCCCCCAATCCAGTGTTTTCCCTACGACACCAGTGATTCTCTACCAGCCAGGTCCCTTGAGACGTGTTAGAAAAAGCATTTCATTGCTCAAAGTTGTGGGGGCCTTAATTTGATGAACGATCGTCTCCCACAAAACCTCTAGTGTCTCGTTGTTGGCCAGCTGGTCTGCTACTCACTTCAGACACCATCACAGCTGGGAGGGCATTGTTCTCCACAGCAGCCCCACTACACCGTCAGAGGTGGCATCACTCCCGGGACACTTGGAGGAGTGCATTGTTCTCCACAGCAGCCCCACAGCAGCCATCACTGGGCCCCCGACAGCCCGCAAGAGAAAGAGACAAAGTGCATTTCACCTCCTTTCTTCCCTGCCTTTCTCCAACTCCCCAATTCTCTGGGAGCACAGTGGTTGAGATGTTGTGGGTCCCCCCTCGTACCGCCCCAGTAATTACACGCGGCATCCTGGGATTCCTGGCATGTATAATTACTGTTGAGGAAGAGGAGGTGAAGGGTCTGCAGGCAGGACACACCATTGCCCTGGAACCATTGTTGCCAAGGCAGGTTCACATCCCGACAGCACCTCCCTCACATCTCTAACCCTAACCCTTTCTCTGACCCTAACCCAACCCTTTATCTGACCCTAACCCAACCCTTTATCTGACCCTAACCTAACCCTTTCTCTGACCCATCTCCAGAACTAAAAATTGACGTTTCTTCTCTTCAAGAGAAGCAAGTGTCCTCCTCATTCTTCTCAGGAGAAGCATGTCAGCTGAAATATTCTTGCTCGCTCCAGGAAACCTAGAGGTAGCAGCCTACAGCCTACCTCTGCCGGGAGTCTGCAGCGCCTACCTCTACTGGGAGTCTGAAGCCTACCTCTGCTGGGAGTCTGCAGCCTACCTCTACTGGGAGTCTGCAGCCTACCTCTACTGGGAGTCTGCAGGGCCTACCTCTACTGGGAGTCTGCAGCCTACCTCTACTGGGAGTCTGCAGCCTACCTCTACTGGGAGTCTGAAGCCTACCTCTACTGGGAGTCTGCAGCCTACCTCTACTGGGAGTCTGAAGCCTACCTCTACTGGGAGTCTGCAGCCTACCTCTACTGGGAGTCTGCAGCCTACCTCTACTGGGAGTCTGAAGCCTACCTCTACTGGGAGTCTGCAGCCTACCTCTACTGGGAGTCTGCAGCCTACCTCTACTGGGAGTCTGAAGCCTACCTCTACTGGGAGTCTGCAGGGCCTACCTCTATTGGGAGTCTTCAGCCTACCTCTACTGGGAGTCTGCAGCCTACCTCTACTGGGAGTCTGCAGGGCCTACCTCTATTGGGAGTCTTCAGCCTACCTCTACTGGGAGTCTGCAGCCTACCTCTACTGGGAGTCTGAAGCCTACCTCTACTGGGAGTCTGCAGCCTATAATGAATATATTTTTGGTACCATGTTGCGTGGTGTTTAGTGACTTTAAAGACCTGCAGTAATAACCCACCATGTGTTGTTTAAACAGGGAGAGTCCTCACGAGAGGGCTGTGCTTTCATGTCGCCATCATCACCAGGGCGGCGGTCCATTGCTAATAAATCTCACAGGAAGTTTGGGGGGGGCGGTGCTCAGAATGGAGACCCCATGCTGATGAGCCGGGGGAGCCAATGAAACGGGGCTCTCAAGGTGAGTGAGACGACTGGCAATTTACACTCTTCCTCTTCCTCTTCCTCATCCGCGACAGCTCTCACACCTCGGCCATCTCATCTGTCGGTGCCGCTCCACACGGCTGCCATGACATTACATTTCGCCCCCAGTTTGTCACGGGAGGCACAGGGAGGCGCTTTCTGAGCCACGTGCTCAAAACAACCAGATGCTCTCGCTCCGATGAAATTCATCTGCAGCCGTACCTGCCCAGACCACTGTGGTGCTGCGGACCGCAGGGGATAGGAATAAAAACAACAACATGATTTTGTCATGTTATTATCATGTTGTTTTCAGCATCAACGAGTGGTCCCTGCATTCTTAATATGATCATTTATTACGTTATTGATAAATAATCATTCACTTAAGGCTGTCTGGCCTACTAGCAGGCAGACGATGAACACTGCATGGTAACAAGAAGAAAGCCTAACCCTGTTGTTTACAGTGTTATCATCATAACAGAAATCTTTGATTCATCTAGTGTGAACACCTGAGGATAGAAGACTCCTAATCCAAGGGGCTAACCCTTACTCTAACTAACCCTACCATATAGCTTCTAACTGAACTGTTCACCCTACATGTTAATGGGATCACAACCTAACAATAGGACACAATGCAATATCTACATTCCACAATAGGTAGCACAATTATGGACCATAAAAATGCATGACTTGACTGTTAAATAAATACATGCATGCACGAAGAACAACTAGGCCCCTGCACACAAAACCCAGAGAGAGTGTGTGTGTGTGTGTGTGTGTGTGTGTGTGTGTGTGTGTGTGTGTGTGTGTGTGTGTGTGTGTGTGTGTGTGTGTGTGTGTGTGTGTGTGTGATGGATGTACACATGAAACACAGTCCATAAAAAACAGGCCATTTTAAACGCAGGATTTCAATGCTTAGATGTGATAAGCTGGTGGGGTAGCAAAGGGAAATGTAGACATAATGACACCATTGCATTAAAATAAAGACTTTACTTTGAATTTAACATTTATTGTTAACCTGTTTTGCATGGCACGCACTAGTGAGAATGTTCATGGTTTGTGGATTTATTTGGTCTCTACAGTCTCTATGAACTCAACCATGACAATCATGCCATCTACTGGCCACCAATGTAGTGCAGGCAAAAAGTACTATAAACTGAAAGGCCAAGCAGTAACAGTCGATAGAAAAACTGAGAAAGCTACTGATTGAAAAGGTATCATGATTCACTTGATTTCATTTTTTCATTTTTCCATTTAAATCCTTCAACTCCCAAACGAACACTCATGTCTTTGGAATACCAGTTACCAGTTATTTCTCAGATACCAGTTACCTCCAAAGTGAAGGACCACAGAAGTCTCTTAGACACATGATAAACTCCTTCACCCATCAAGTTAAACACTCTCACACACACACACACACACACACACACACACAGCTGTGGTGGTGTGTCAGATGGCCTAACTCTACATACCATTTTACACTGTGATACAACACTGAAACACTGCAAATGCTGCCATTGAATGTATCTTGACATGTCATTCTGACATCTTTGTTCTCAGAATCAAATACTAAATGTGCTAACATTGCAACATTGGGCCTGAATTGCAGGTGAAAGTTAACACAAAGGAAAACAGCTGGTAAACAAAGAGGATAAGTCTGCATTTTGACATAACAGTCGATTCAGACTGTAGGCCTCTGACCCCCTCAGTCTTGATCAAAGGGTAGCAGACGCTTTTTTCCAAAGCGACTTACAATCAGTAAATTCGTGGGGTTCGACATGAGGACAGTTGGAGGAGGGGGATCAAGGGGATCGAACCGCTGACCCTACAGTTAGTGGACGACCTGCTCTGTCCACCCGCTCCACCCCACTGAGCTACTGCCGCAAAGGGTTTATTGGGGAATTAACAGGATTTGGGGGACATCTACCCTCATCTGCTGGACAAAACCTTCTCATCTAACAAGAAGACACAGCGTATTGACTAAACAACTCATGTGCTAGAACAAGAGGAAGGACTTGACCAGATATCTAAAGAATAATCAATTTATCAATGCTTTCCTCCAATACAAGAATCTCTTTCTGCTTCAAATTAAGCACACTAATTTCATGCATTGAAACAAGGATTCGTGGAACAAGCCAATGCTTGAAGGGAGCGACTTGGCCTTTCCTGGAAAATGTCTTGTTAGTCAGTGGGTCTGATGCAGTCTGATGCCAATGGAAACCCAAGAGGGGAAATGACAGAAGGGGAAAATAACAAAGTGCAACGTGGCAATGAACAGCTGACATGATTCAACATTCAAGAAGGTTCTTAACTATCATTTATCTTTTAAAGACATATGCGAAACGAATGGGATGGATTTAATACTTGGGTGTACGCCAGTTAGAGACACGACCTAGAGTCTATGGGCTCTTGTGCACTGCACATACATTATAGAGGGACGCATTTATTTCAATGATCCCATGCAAGAATATAGGTGTTCATATGGCTTATAGGAAGGAGCCTGCGCACACACAGTCCTTCTGCCAGTCACTCACATGGCCCACCTCTAGAACCACGTGAACACGTGAATCCAGTGTCCTTTCTTTCCAACAACAGAACCAATTAAAACGGTATCACCTGCTTGGGTTCTCACGTGTTTGAGGTCTCACCTGCTTGGGGTCATCGTAGAAGATGGCGATGCTTCTGAGCTTGGGTCCGATGCTGCATGTCTCCGTGTAGCCTGGGCCACACTCCTTGTATGAGCCCTCTTTGAACTTGTAGGCAATCAGAACACTTCTGATCGGTGGTGGTCCTGTCTTAATAACGACTTCAGCGAGAAGCCCGGAGTACATGACGAATCCCACCACCGTCACAACCAAGCACACAACGAGAATGAATATCAGAAGTAAAATGATGAAATCAGACATTGTGTCTCAACGGTGCTGCCAATGACCAAACAGAGTAACCTGGACTAATGAAAGACCACTATCTATTTAGGAGATCTGACCTAGTGTACATGTGTACTGTCAAGATTACATGGACAGATGTGAAGAGGTGTTCAGTGATAGTAAGAGGTGTTCAGGGGTGTTAAGAGATGTTAAGAGGTGTTAGGAGATCTTCAGAGATGTTAGAAAACAGATGATTGTTGATTTCCCCAAACACTTCCCGATTAAACCACTCTGTGTGAACGGAGGGGGGGCTTCCCGCAATACACATTGTAGAAGTTTGGTAGTTTAACCAATAAACCAAAATACTATGTATGCAGTGAAATACCATGCGATTAAAAAATTTTACACGTTCTTCTTCTCGTTTATTACAATTATTAATTCACAACGGGTTTTCTTTTCAGATAAACAACTCCCTCCTGTGTTAGATTTACCCATTGCGCAATAGAACGACACTGATTAACGGAATTCATTCAGTTTTCTTCTCTTCTTTTTAGAAGATTTAAAGACATTTTAAGCGTGATAGATGGCGTATGAACATGAGAAAATGTGTTATAGGTAATGAATCGGTCAGGGTATCAAAGTATAATCCGTTTTTCTGTCAAAACGAAAAAACGAAAACACTGCCCTGTTTTCCTTTTTTCGTTTTAAACCAAAAACGAAAAAACGGTTTTTACTCTCAGTATCAAAAAAACAAAAAAACAAAAAACCAAAATCAAATAACGTCCCAAATTTGGTTTTTGCAAATTCCCTTTTTCTTTTTTTAGTTCTCATTTGTATAGACCGAAGGCGGAAGTGACATGTAACAACTTCAAAATAAAAGTAGCGCGCTAACTTATTATCATGCATAATACAGTTAAAAACATACCTTATTATCATACACTATTATAGTATATATAATACACTATTATATATACTACCGTTCTCTTTCCACACCCATGTATGGTACACATTTATTTTAGTCAACTGAACAGCGTCAAACTATAACAGCTGGTTGTTTGGGAGAACATGAAACATAAGTATTATTATTATTTTAGCTGATTGTGTGAATGCACATTGTGGAAAACGTTTTCCCGAATTACATTCCCTGCCTAAACTATGCCTAATCTTTAAGATCATTAATGGGAAGGCTCCCCCACCACTCTGCACTTTTAAACAGTAGAAGTCACCTAGCAGCAGAACCACAAGGTCTGCCTTAAGAGTGGACTCCTCTTTGTCCAGTTCCTTTGGCCAATTATGCTTTTCAGTGAGAGCCTCTAAACGGTGGAACTCCACCTCAAACCATACATCCACACACCATCTTAAGTACAAGATGTGAGCACCTCTCATAATACATTAATGTTTGTCTGCCCCCTATACTTTAGCTGTGCTGTAACCCATGGCGTATGTATGATAGATAGATGGATGGATGGTTACGTTATTGATCCCCTAAGGGTTGTATGGCTGTATGGTTATATGTCTTATGTTTTAATGGAGCCAGTCATATGGCATTATGTTTTATTGTTGTATATCAATTGCCGTGTGATTTAAAATGTTCTTTTTTACCACCATGTGCCTAGTATAACCTCTTGCCGAAGGACTACAGTTGAAACTTAGCCTGCTGGCTAACACTGGCACATTTACAGAAATGTTGATTAATGTGCACTGTCCTTTAAATAAATAAATGGAATGAAAATTAAACAAAGAGCATCCCCATCACGCACAGTCAAGACTGACACGGCTTCAAATCACAATTATAGTGTTAATAATCATTGGAAATGAGAACTTGTGAAGTTATGACTTCTGTTGGGGTCTGGCACCTGCTTGCCAGACCCCAACAGAAGAGCTTAAATTCCCAGAGACCATCGCAGTGACCACACTTAGGCCAGACTTGGTTCTCATGTCAGAATCAACAAGGCAGGTGATACTGCTGGAGTTGACTGTGCCCTGGGAAGACCGGATGGAGGAGGCATTTGAGAGGAAGAGGGCCAAGTATGAGGAGCTGGCAGGCGAATGCCGGCGCAGCGGATGGAAGACTCGGTGCAGCCCCATTGAGGTTGGATGCCGAGGGTTTGCAGGCCAGTCACTCTGCAGGGCCCTCAAGTTGTTGGGAATAAGGGAACTGCACAGCAAGAAAGCCATCAAAAACACCACTGATACTAATGAGAAGGCAACAAGATGGCTGTGGATCAGGAGGGGTGATCCGTGGGCCACACAAGCTACCTAGACACAAGCCTGATCACCCCCGGCTGGGTCGCCTGGGCAAGGGTGTCTGATGTTGAGACCTGAAACACCCGATGACCTCAGGTTACATCACTGATGATGTGTCTAGGTTGCACCAGAGGGTGTATAATAAACCACTATATACAATAATACTATATACAATAACCTATATGCCTATATAAAAAAGTAACAACTAAAAGAAAACAAAACAAAATAAGTGATAACTAATCACGAATAGTGTCTCTGAGGATTCCAATGGTCTCCTCCATTCCCGTGATCTGAAACATTTTGGCGACAAACTCTGCATCGCGGCACTTGGGGCAGCTGGGCTCGTGGAGCACCCACTGGTCAATGCAGAGCTTGCAACCGACGAGGCTGCGGCAGCATGAGTAGACCACAGGCTGCTTCATTGGATCTGCAAGATTCATGAAAATTGCCAGCAAAATCACAACAATTTGTTCATCAGTATCCTCATGTCAATATTCACTTAAATCTTGCTTGCAAGATTTTGCTTGCGCAAAGCTGGAAAGCTGACAGCTTGTTTCGCGCATGCGCACTGTGACACCGAGTAGTACAGTTACTGCTAGAGACTGTTTACTGTAGGTGAGCATTTTGAATGGCAAAAAAGCTGTCAATGAAGCAGCTTATCTGCCAACGCGCATGCGCAAAACTGACTTGTTTGAACTTGTTTGAGACTTGTCATTTGATTGACCACGCTGGTTACATTAGGTGGGCGCATCAAGCGTCATGTCAGTGCTGAATATTTCTGCTTTCATTTAGCCTACATACACTGTAAATTCCAACACATTGTTGTTGGTAACATGGGGCAAGTGTGAGTGTGAGAGTGTCAAATCGAGTTGATATAGTAGTTAAAACCATATTATATTTTTTTTATTTATAAATAAATACCCCCCTTACGGGCGCGCATGGTCAGGGCCGCCCCCGGGGCTGAGAGGTTTGGTAGGCCCCCCATCCCCTCGATTTATAGAGTCTCATTTTAACATTTTCATTAAAAAAAAAGTGTAATATCGTGGTCATCTACATCACAAAATGCATTACTTTCTTTCGAGACATACAACAGTGAGATTTCCCTCTTTGAGCCAAAAAACACCATAATGTTGTTATTAACATATCACTGAGCCCACTTGAACTTAAACACAAGCCACTTTATTTAACAACCACACACAGCAACTTGTGGTGATTATAAAACAAACATTTTGCATGCAAAACAAAACACACTACCCGCCGATGGTGAATAACAGAGCCATTCTCTGGGCACACACTCTCCGTTACGGAGTTTAGTGAGCCTCCTCCGCTCCTTCGCTTGTGTGACGTAGCGGGCTTCCTCCGCTGCTGGGTCCATTGTCAGCAGCCGCTGGTTTAAAAAATCCAGTGATCTTAGGGGTACTCTTTAGTAGCTCCTTTTCGCGCAACTCCTTTATAATTTTTTTTTCCTTTTTTGGGCACCACTCTCAAACGTGCTCCCGTGCGTCCTCCCCGACATTTTCCGCTTAGCCTACTGTCAGTCAATCAAAAAGGGACACCGGACACCCGACACCCCCCACCCCCAAACTAACTGCAGACATTCTGATAGGTGAGCCCACGTGCCATAGGCTATGGGGCCACGTGGGTCACTCCTCATTTGGATCAATCAGCAGCCACGTAACGTGCGATTAGAGTGATTGACAGAAAACCTGACAAGTTACAAAACAATAAGAAATTTTCAGCTCATCGTGATCGTGAACATGGGAGGCCCCTGGGCTTCAGCCCAGGTAAGCCCGTGCATTAAAGCGGCCTTGCGCATGGTATTGACACTTCAGCATGACCACAGTAAAAGGTCACCGCTCGCCACTGCCATACAACCTTTTGGGGATCAATAACGTAGCCATCTATCCATCTATCTATCATACTGTAATGACCTCGCCGGTGACATAAGGATATCCAGTCATTAATGCTTGAACCAACTTTATTGCTGCCAACACCAGGTCCCTGAAACACGTAACCAACAGCATCTGTAGCGACTGGTTTCAAAAACAAAGCGGTCGCTGAGAGGCTGAGGGTTAGGGTGTTTGCTGATTGTCTGACACGCTGTACAAACAAAGCATTCGCTGAGATCAAAAAATGCGTTTACAGTTTTTATTAAAGAAGTCGAACAACTGATTATAACGTAGGGCCTACTGAAAGTATGAAACGAAATCAATCACAGCGATCAAAAGCAAAACAGCGGTCAACAAAAAATACGGCCTCCCAGTCTCTCACCCTCTCTTTCCTTGTTACCTGCCGCCGGCAGGTGCATCGGTGATTGTATTAACGAGATGTTACCGCCCATATCCCCTGACCCAATTACTGTGATATGAAAAATAAACAACAACAAAAAATATAACAACCCAAATAACCCAAATATAAACCATGAAATTCTATTCTGTAATCTATTTACACTTCATCATGATACACACCTTCATGGCTCCTACAGCATCAATCCCCCAAAAAACCACCACAAACCGGTAACCCGGGCCACCCCCCCGTCACCCCCCGGTCCCTTCAACGCGCAAGCCCCCCCACACTGATCGAAGTAGCACATTACTGTACATGTGCCCAGAACTGGCACAACGGACAACAAAACACAATGCAATGCAATACAATGCAACAAACCACCCAAACGTCCCAGGGTCGTTACAATACATACGCCATGGGTTACAGCACAGCTAAGGTGCAGACAAACATTAATGTATTATGAGAGGTGCTCACATTCTTGTATGCTCAAAAGCCAGTACTTAAGATGGTGTGTGAATGTATGGTGTGAGTTTCACAGTTGAGAGGCTCTCACAGAAAAGCATAATTGGTCAAAGGAACTGGACCTAAGAGGGACTGCACAGTCCACTCTTAAGGCAGACCTTGTGGTTCTGCTGCTATGTGACTTCTGCTGTTTAAAAGTGCAGTGGGGGAGCCTTCCCATTAATGATCTTAAAGATTAGGCATAGTTTAGGCAGGGAATGTAATTCTGGAAAAACTTTTCCACAATGTGCATTCACACACTCAGCTAAAATAATAATAATAATAATAATAATAATAATAATAATAATAATAATAATAATAATAATAATACTTATGTATCACGTTCTCCCAAACAACCAGCTGTTATAGTTTCACTTGACTAAAATAAATGCATAGCGTACATGGGTGTGGGAAGAGAACGGTAGTATATATAATAGTGTATTATATATACTATAATAGTGTATGATAATAAGGTTTTTTAGTACTGTATTATGGATGATAATAAGTTAGCGCGTAGCTACTTTTATTTTGAAGTTGTTAGGTGCCACTTCCGCCTTCGGTCTGTCCGCCGTCATATTAATAAATGAGAACCAAAAAACGAAAAAGGGAATTTGCAAAAAACAAATTTGGGCCGTTATTTGATTTTGTTTTTTTTCGTTTTTTCGTTTTTTGACATTGAGAGCAAAAACCGTTTTTTCGTTTTTGGTTTAAAACGAAAAAATGAAAAGAGGGCAGTGTTTCCGTTTTTTCGTTTTTTCGTTTTGACAGAAAAACGGATTATACTTTGATACCCGGACCGACCGACCCTGTTTCCTTTTTTTTTTTTTTTTTTGGTTTTGACAGAAAAAGGGAATTTCTGGTTTATTTTTGGTAGATTTCTGTAACAACAAGTAACAATAAAACAGCAAACCATATTTCATCTGGCTGAAATGTCTTACAGTACTGTGTTGCCTCTCCAGGCATTTAATATTATTACATTTATTTCTTAAATAATTAATTTACAGTTTAAATTAGCAAATGTAAACATTTATATTATTTCGCCATTTTAGTTTTCCGACAATGTCACTTCCGGTTTAGTCACTTCCGGCGATCTTCCTGTTTACCTGTGTAGAACGAATGGCCGACGTGTGCATCGGAACGTAATCAATCAGCATCCACTTGGGGGCCCCCAAGTGGATGCTGATGCCGTGAGTTCTTTGAATGTTAGAGGACATGTTAAAGATGTTATATTGTGGTGGATTTAGTTTGGAAAAACTGTTTGATATGTTGTTTAGGGCCGATTGGGTCGCAGTTGTGTACAAGCTAAAAAGCGATGCAATTGTCAATCAGAATGGCTAATTTCAGTATTGGACAGTTTCTATTGTTATTCATAACTATGCATAACATGATGTTTAGTTTTGTAAAGTTTTGTCACAAATGGACACAATATTTTTGTATTATTTTATTTGCAGTTTTCACCATCTGTCGATGAAGAAGTAAAACAGTAAAAGGTCAAGCTTACTGCGACTCTGTCTTCATTGGCTGTGGTGTAACTCAGTGTTTAGTCGACACTCTGCACGAGAACATTACAGTAACTTTACAGTAACATGTTGTTATTAACAAAATGGCACACAATGGAAACATGAAAAATGTATACATGACCTTGCAATGCATAATGACTTTTGATCACATTGTAACAGATTGACAGTTGTTTTGCAGAGTTAATTGAGATGTTCTGGCAACATGTGGTGCCAACTGCACTGCCATTTCCTAACCCAAACTCTGAATTCAAACCAAAGATTTAGTCAGAATCATCTGTGATGTCATCAGGACCTCCATCTGGTTGGCTGCCCCCCTGGTCCTGCTCTCCAGAACCACTCTCCTGGGCCTGGAAGAAGCACACAATACTATCAATCACACAATGCAGCATTTCATTACATTACATTTACATTGAGGCCATTTAGCAGACACTTCTATCCAAAGCGACTTACTAAGAGTACATTTTTCATAAGAAGTTGAAACATTTCATTGCTGCTAATACAGTAAGAAAGTCACCAGAACAAGTTTCAAGCATTTCAATTGCTAGGTTAATTGCTGGTTTTGATAATTGCCATTGCTAGCATACAACATATCTGACTAAGTGCCAGGTTCATTACTTGTAATTAACATTGTATTGAAACAGGGCAATACAAAAGCTGATTGTTGTTTGTAAAACATGACTGCCCTTCAACTGCATCAGCAAGTAATTATTAGCTTGCACAGCAATGGTATGGTTATCTTATCAGGTGAGTTCTACAGTTTCACAGTTGACCTCTACAGCTGCTGCACCAGTTACAAAAAGCTGCACTCTGATAAGGCTCTTAGCAAGTTACAAGGAGCCTTATGGAAGGGCAGCTGGCCAGACCTTGAAACTGTTTCTTTTTATGAGCAGCTAGCCCTAACCCTTCCTATGAGCAGCTAACCCTAACCCTTCCTATGAGCAGCTAACCCTTCCTATGAGCAGTTAAAGCTAACCCTTCCTATGAGCAGCTAGCCCTTAACTATGCAATTAACATAAACATCTATGCAAATTTGCAAAATGCTTTACACACACTATGCAAAATTCTATCAATAAAAGCAATGGAAATCATTGCGTTACATGAGGTCGTTTGAAAAAGCGTATGTTATTGTGATACTACATGTGATTCAAACAGTGGAAGCACCTCATCCTCTGCTTGCTCCTGTGGTTCCTCATCCTCCACCTCTTCGTCTTCACTTTCCTGGTGCTGCTGAGAGAGGATCTCCTCGCCCTGCAGAACATACAGTGATGGAGTCTCCGTCAGCCATGTAGACGTCATCCATGTAGCGACAATGCTAACGTGAGTGGCTGCTAATAGGAGAGGGCGTTACCTTCAGGTTGCGATTCTTCAGGTTGCCCATCCAGAAAGCCTCCTGACAGTTGTTCAGCAGCAGCATGGCCTTCACGCGGTAGATGAATAGCTCCAAACTCTTCTTCAGGGCAGGCACGTGATTGGTCAGACTCGTGTCTTGACGAATCTGGGCACAATCAGGAGATCTTTACTCTTAGGTATACCTCTATACATACATATAATGTATAGTATGTACGTAATGTATATATATATATATATATATATATATATATATACAGTTGTATATATATGTGTGTGTGTGTGTGTGTGGTATATATATATATATATATATATATATACTTAGGACAGATACCTTTGAGTGACCACACATGTGATGAAGCTGCCTGGTGCTGAGCTGAAAGGTCTTCAGTAGACTCTGCACATCCTCCTGACACACACACACACACACACACACACACACACACACACACACACACCGTTTGAACTGTATACAAGAAGACAGGATGTTGTTGTTCACATTGGTCGCCTTTGTTTAATGTTTCAGTGCAGTAGGGTTCACCAAGTCTGCAGCTTCTCCAGCTTTACACGATGAGTCTACAACGCAGTAGACTGTAGTACCAGCTCTACATTTAGTCAATCTCTGGGCAAAAAGGCTGACAATCATTGAATAAGACTCTGAATAAGAGAAATCTGATTTTAACAGAAGTTATAAAAAGGTTTCTTTGTTACAAATTAAGAAGTCTTTAAAAATTAATGACATTTTGAAACATCTAGTTTGGCCAATAACATTTGACGTTTTGCCTTCTGTGAAAGAGACTGTGATAGTAATGAGCAGTATAGGGAGTCTTTCCATGGAGTGTGTTTACCTTGTGCTTCTTGAAACAGAGGTCCAGCAGTGGCATCCCCAGCCTCAGGAAACACTCCAGGAAGAGACGGCCATACTTCAAGGAACAGCATCACAGATCAGTGTCTCACCACGGAAACTACTGGAATCACAATGGCCACATGCAGTCCACTCACCTTAAGGCACACATTGAGAACTGGCCTGCTGTCAAACACCTGTGGTGATATCATCATACAGATTACTTCTCAGGTTAGTCCACATTTTGATGAGCTTGATGCTTTTCTAATGGCTTCTTTGTTTTTATGATCACAGACATTTGCAAAGATATTTTTACTACAACTTTTCTGATTTTGACTTACCTGACTTATGTGAGGAGTATGTGATTAGAAAGTTGAAAGTAGAATACATATACAATTAATAATAATTTAATAATTTACATTTTATGGATTGTTTTAACACATCAAGTCTGCCCTGCCCTCCCCCCCACCCTGGACCCTTTCCAGTTTGCATATCGGTCCAATCGTTCGACCGATGATGCCATCTCCTCTGCCCTCCACTCTGCCCTCACCCACCTGGATACAAAGGACTCCTATGTCAGAATGCTGTTCATCGACTTCAGCTCAGCATTCAACACAATCATCCCCCAGCAGCTCATTCACAAACTGGACCAGCTAGGACTCAACACCTCCCTGTGCAACTGGCTGTTGGACTTCCTGACGGGAAGACCACAGACTGTTCGGGTCGGCAGCAGCACCTCCAGCACCATCACACTGAACACGGGGGCCCCCCAAGGATGTGTGCTGAGCCCCCTCCTATTCACCCTGCTGACCCACGACTGCACACCAACATCCAGCTCCAACATCTTCATCAAGTTTGCGGATGACACGACTGTGGTGGGTCTCATCAACAACGGCGATGAGACGATCTACAGGAGTGAGGTGAACAGGCTGGCTACGTGGTGCAAGGACAACAATCTCCGTCTGAATGTGGAGAAGACGAAGGAGATTGTTGTGGACTTCAGGAGAATGCACACACAGCATGCTCCACTGATCATCAACGATGCTACAGTGGAGAGGGTGAGCAGCACCAAGTTCCTGGGTGTGCACATCTCCGAAGACCTGTCATGGAACCATAACACCGCATCACTGGCCAAAAAAGCCAACCAACGCCTGTACTTCCTCCGCAAACTAAAAAGAGCTGGGGCCTCATCCACCATCATGCACACATTCTACAGAGGCACCATCGAGAGCCTCCTGACCAGCTGCATCACTGTGTGGTACGGTGCCTGCACCGTGTCCTGCCGCAAGACACTGCAGCGCATAGTGAGAGCAGCTGAGAGGATCATCGGTGTCTCTCTCCCCCCCATTTTGGACATTTACTACACCCGCCTCACCGGCAAAGCCATCAGGATTGCTGGTGACCCCACCCACCCATCCCACAGTATCTTCAGTTTTCTGCCGTCGGGGAGGAGACTGCGGAGTCTGCGGGCCAAAACCAGCAGGCTCAAGGACAGCTTCTTTCACCAGGCTGTCCGGAGGCTCAACTCCCTCCCTGTTCTGCCCCTGCCCCCCCCCCCCCCCCCCCCCCTCCTCTGCCCCCCTGCCATAGACTCTTGACTCTTAACCCTGCACCCACCTCGGACCATTGCCCTCCCGCCACCACTCACAAACTCTCATCCTGACTGACACTTTAAAATTTGTCCTTTGACTGTTTTAATATTTGCACTATTTTTTGCACTATTCAATTTTCCATTTATCAACGCACTACCTCACTTTTTCGTACTTTTCTGTGTTTCTGTGTTTTTGTCTGTACGGTGTCCGTTTGTCTGTCCATTGTTTATTTTGCACCAGGTCTGAGAGGACTGCAATTTCATCTGTGCTATATGCCTGCCATGTAGCACATTTGACAATAAAGATACTTGAATCTTGAATCTTAATGTCTGTGTGTTGCAGCTGCTAGTAAATACAGAGAGCCCTCATTAAATAACACACACTGTTAGTGACCCCAGCTTGTCTGAAACTGGAGCACGGCAGAGGCCTGCCAATCAGAGGCCTGCCAACCAGAGGCCTGCCAATCAGAGGCCTGCCAACCAGAGGCCTGCCAATCAGAGGCCTGCCAACCAGAGGCCTGCCAATCAGAGGCCTGCCAATCAGAGGCCTGCCAATCAGAGGCCTGCCAATCAGAGGCCTGCCAACCAGAGGCCTGCCAATCAGAGGCCTGCCAACCAGAGGCCTGCCAACCAGATGCCCACTGAGTGGCTAGCATGGATAGCCAGGCGGCCTTGCTCCACTGCTGCAGGAAACAGCTCATTCTTTATCAACAGTGACAAGGGACTCACGTGAGGCCACTAAAGCAACAGGGATCTCTGGTTCACAGAGTACAGGACAACCCTGATTAGCTGACCCACAGAACGTCGGCTCACAGACTGTACAACAATTCAATATCTCCTCTTGAATGAGTTCATGTTCCTCCATAACAACAGAACCACTCGTCCTATGCCCATCTGGTCTTCCTGGTTTTAAATGGTTCTCTTCACACTGGCAGTGTACCTTGACCAGGTTGACCAGGATGTGAAAGTCTCTGACTGCCAGGTTCCAGGTGAGAAGTTTCTCACTTTGGCTCTGCGAGGAGGAGAAAAAAAACACATGAATACATAAACAATCAAACCCTACAATAATAAGATAAAGATACATTGAAACAGGCCAGTGAAGCAGGACATTACATCACCAGCAGTGTTAATACCATCATCACGTCCGTGGTTCAACGTGGAGTAGAAACAGCCCTTCTTTTTACTCATTTGAAAGCTCTGTACACGCCGGGCCTCATAGTCCTGACTGACGCTGCCCAGCAGGAGGCCGTCCCCTCACCTCGTATCCATCACTCGTCTTCCCGGGGGAGATGCGCTTCACCGTCCTCTCCAGCTCTCCCAGCAGGCCTTTGTAGAACACCGGGAACGTCTGCCTGCAGCCACCGTGACAGTGGTTAGCCAACAGCAGCAGCAAGCGGTAGATGCCGTCCAGCATCATGAGGCACGGGCCTCTGCTTGAAGCAGACACACGACGTGACGCAGGCTCTACCTGGTCAGGGTGGGCCAGGTCGCCGAGCTGCCGTCTTTGGTGGCCGCCAGCAGCTCGGAGACTCCTTCCCCAGCGAGCTCCTCCACTGCCCTCAGGACGTCATCCACGTGCTCCAAGTAGATGCTGACAACAGAGAGGGAGGAGGGCATGGGCCACCCTGCTTCACCACCTCAAGAAGGTGCAAATGCTTTTGACTCGCTGGCCTCATTCTCCCTGTGGCCAGTAAGTAATATCAGTTACTATTGGTTACTAGTGGTGTTCATCAGCTCTCCCCATGAACCAAGATGTGGTGAAGATGTGGTGAGCTACACCACAGGCAATGTGATCATGAGCCGTTTTATGCATAATAATTTCCAGCACGCACACACACACACGCACGCACGCACGCGCGCGCACGCACGCACACACACACACACACACACACACACACACACACACACACACACACACACACACACACACACACACCTGAGGAGAGTCTGAATGCTCTCGTTGAACCTGGTGCCTTTCTCCCTCTGCCCAGTGGAGGACACCCACTCTTGGCTCAGGAAACGGCGTGCGAGCGAAGCTGGAAGAAACACAAGTTAAACCCTGTTGAGCCTCAGGGCAGGGGAGTGCACCGTGAGGGGACAGACCCACCCGTCTGCTCCCGGTAGGCCGCTGTGTGGCCCGCCGTCCTGGACACCGTGGACAGCAGCCGGGACAGACAGAGCGCTGTGCTCAGCGTTGGCATTGTGCTGCGGAAGTTGAGCAGGTACTGGAAGCTGTGTCTGACGAGGAGACAATGGGAAATTACACATCGCCATCACATATGTGGCGAGCGGCCTTTAGAGCAGACGCATGCCAAATGACTGCTCTGGGTGGCCCGTGGGCCTGTCACTCACTTGATGAGCTCCTCTAGGGCCAACTCCTGCCCTCCTTCTTTTAGCCTGCTGGCCAGAATACCCAGTGCGCTCTTCAGCAAACTACGGTGGCCTGTCTGGGAGAATCCAGACCTGACGCAAACAACAAACAACAACATACAAACACAGAAATCCAAAGGGCTGAAGAGAAAGTGACGAGGGGCTGAAGAGCAGCTACCAAATGTGAGCGGAAGCTGGAGCTGACATAACAGCCCTCGTTTCACTGGAGACACCACAACCCCCCACAATCCAGTCATGCCCCCCCGGACAAGTTAGAGCTCACCAACTGAAAGTGGTGTTGAGGACCTGAAGGAGCAGCTGGTAGGAGGAGGACAGGAGGAGGTGCTCCTGTGGGTCAGTGGCAGGGCCGTCGACCACGCCCTGGTTCTCCGACAGCAGACTCTGATACCAGCAGACAGCAGTGAAACAGCAAACATGTGTGTGTGTGTGTGTGTGTGTGTGATTGCGTGCGTGCGTGCGTGTGTGTGATTGCGTGCGTGTGTGCGTGCGTACCTGGAAGTGGTTGTGGCAGTTCTCCAGGTGGGAGCAGAGGCTGGGCAGCAGCTGGATGCAGTAGGAGGCCACATCCTGTGGGCTCCTCTGCTGCAGGTGTGAGAAGCCAACACTCTTGTCTGGCCGGCCCTGCGCAGTCCCCACATGAACAGCTGGTCACATTGTGCTCCACAACACCTAACCCTGACCCTGCAACACCTCACCCTGACCCTGCAACACCTAACCCTGACCCTGCAACACCTCACCCTGACCCTGCAACACCTAACCCTGACCCTGCAACACCTCACCCTGACCCTGCAACACCTAACCCTGACCCTGCAACACCTCACCCTGACCCTGCAACACCTCACCCTGACCCTGCAACACCTCACCCTGACCCTGCAACACCTAACCCTGACCCTGCAACACCTCACCCTGACCCTGCAACACCTCACCCTGACCCTGCAACACCTCACCCTGACCCTGACCCTGCAACACCTAACCCTGACCCTGCAACACCTAACGCTGACCCTGCAACACCTAACCCTGACCCTGCAACAATTACGGGTTAGGCTTCAGGTGGAGTTCCATCTTAGCACAGTTTTTTTAGGTCACATTGTTACGCTAAACCTTACAGTGTGATGGAGCTCCATCAACTCTTTCCTGAAACACAACAGTGTTTTTGGACAAACAGGACCCTTAGACCACCGCTATGTCCCCTGGTAGTGCTTCACACCTTCAGGAAGGGGCCCCTTCTGGCCGGGGCAGCCGTGAGGCTGAACTCTATCTTGAGCTGCAGGTCATCCAGCAGGAAGAGCAGCTCTGCCGGACCCAGCAGAACCTCCTCCTGTACCGCAACACAAACATTACAGGTGAAGCTATCTGGCAGTGACAACATAGGGCCATTGTTTAATAGAACCTATTTAAAATTCACAAATTAAACTTTTAGCTCTTAAAATCTCGAATAGAAAGTGGCGATGAGATCACAATGCACAGAGATGTTTTCTCCATCAAAACAGGAGACAAATCTTGGAACGTTTGTAGAGACATAATTTCGACTGAGCTGTCGAGCCCACGTGTTTCTCTGGCGTATACAGTGGAAATGAAGAAACACTTTATTTGATTCCACGGTATCTCCACCAATCACATGCTTGTGGTGCTCAGCACAGTGGAGCGGTACCTTGGCGTGGAGCTCCCTGTCCAGCGCAGCGCGGGAGAGCAGGCCGCACTGCAGTACACTCAGCACCTCCATGTCCAGCTCTCTGAAGAAGGGCCTCCAGCCCGCCAGACTGAGGCCCAGCCTGGGATCCTCACCTCTCTTCTCCTTCTCCAGATGCTCCTGTGAGGAGGACCACAGCCCCCTGTGACTTCATCACACTTCCAGGGTGGGGGAAAGGAGTGGACATGTGCAGATGTTGGGATCATTGGTCTACCTGCTGGGTCTCCTCAGCCTCCGGGCCGTCCTCTGGGACAGAGCTGCCGTCCGGGGAGCTCGTACTGGAGGCTTTTCTTTTCTTCCCTGTTCCGTCTCAAGGACGATTACAAAGAAAGCCAAAGGTACTTCAGGTGAGCAGGACAAAGTACAGCCATCAGCCAACGCCAATATCAGCCGTTTTCCAATCATTTGATCGATTTGGCCTCAATTCACTGAGCAGATCAGGGCGGGATCCATGTCTGCTGATCCATGTCTGTCTGTCCCACCAACAGCAGGTTGTGATCAAGGTGAAACCAGCTAGTCTCGTAGATAGTGCTGCTCATGCTTCCTGTGTGAGTGGGTCCCTTTTCCCTCACCTTTCTTTATCTTGCTCGGCAGAGCGGTGGCGTTGGGAACATAAACTCCTTCAGATGTGTCACCGTCAAAGTTGGCAAGAGGAGGACTGTAGCCTGGGGTTACTGAAAGCAAACGCAAACAGCGAAACACATTAGTCACGGCCTCCGAGCCTGGGTGGCAGCGCTCTGGATGTCACACTGGTCAGACGCGTTCTGTCAACAGCCCTACCCGCTAGTGTTTTCTCCAAAAGCGTCTGGAGGTAGGTGATGTTCTGCAGGCGGTTCATCACTTTCATTTTCATTTCAGCTTCTTTGAGTCTACAGAAGCCATTCACCACCTACACACAACACACATTAGGTCCACGACATCATCCTGCATCCAAGATCTGGGGCCTCATGTACAAAGGTTGCGTATGCACAAAAACGTGGCGTACGTCCTTTTCCACGCTCACGTTCAGATGTACAAAAGGTGAAATGAGCGTGGAAATGTACGGTGGCAACGCCACCCTCAGGGCTGTCATACACACGTTTCTACAGCTATTGTTCCTTTGGCCACACTTAGAGGTGATGCTGGGAAACTGTTCATAATGTCAAAAACAATGAGTCATCAGAGTGATGTGTAGTCAGAGACACACTTATGAACAATTAACACACCAACATGTTTGCAATGATATCGGTGGATATAAAAGCATGCGCAATGTGATGAAGAAAATGGTATTAACAATGGCAGTGTTAGTGTTGTTAGAGGACCTTGCAAACTTTATTCTGAGATATTTGCGATTAAAATGCGAAAAGAGATAACATTGAGCCTAGCTTTCCATTGTTACGTTTGACTCTGCTAATTCCTTTCCGGTTATCAACTGGGCGGCATAGCTCAGTGGGTAGAGCGTGGGTTCCACTACCGGAGGGTTGGCGGTTCGATCCCCACCACATCTAAATTTATCTCATTGATTACGAGCATTCCTATGCACAAGTAAATCCTTGCATGGAATTATAAATTCTAGTTATAACTATAATTACTAATTATAACTATTAATTATCATTGTTGGCAACAGTTGCATTACGTTGAATTAAATAATTTGAGGTGTATTTTAAATGATTTTGTGTTCATTTGAGTATGTTAAGACAAGACAATGTGATAGAAGTCGATCGTTTTATGGTGAGTAACATTAACATTTGCATATTTTGCATATTGGCATATTCAAATGGGGCGTGGACAGGGAGGAGTTTGCCACCTCTGCATGTGTGCTCATTTCCACGTTGATTGGGATGTACAAAAGGTGCTTGGATCCATGTGTACGCACACTTTGATCCATCTAAATTTATTTGTGCGTACGAAAGTTTCTGGGCTTTGGCGTACGGTAAGTTTCAGTAGGAAATCCATGCAAGTCTTTGTACATGAGGCCCCAGGTGTTTAGAAGGTATTCACAATACCTCTCTGAACCAGTTGATGGAGTGGAACAGCAACGTACAGATGAATTCTCTCTGTGCCTTTGACAGGCTCTCCGTTTTATCCACAACAGCCATATCAGTCAGTATCAAGGGGCAACCTGTAACACAGAGCGACCGCTGGTCACGGAGGATGACCAAGCTAGCAGGCACTGAGCCAAAAAGGTTTTGGGTTCAAACCCCAAATGCCATGTCCACATGTCAGGCGGCAGGGTTTGTCGAGTGAGAGGGGTAGCCTCCATCTGAGTAGGAACCACAGGCATCTCAACCCCTCAGAGTTGAGGGATGGGAAGCATCTAACAAGGTGCAACAGACCCAGCAGGGCATCTATCTCCTCCAGGTCTCCCTGGTGCCGCTTCTCCTCGCACACCCGCAGCAGCCGGAAGAACGGAGACAGACACAGAGCGGAGACTTGCCTGCAGCGAGGAAACACAGTATACACATATATATATATATTTGTTATAAATCACAAACAGTTCAACATTTCCCATCGGCTTATTCCATTATTGTTATTAGGTATATAGTGACTGACTTTTTGACAGTGTTGTCCCTCTGGGTCCAAGACTGTGCCCTGTGTTGCACCTCTCTGGCCAGCAGGGGGAGCAGGTTGACAGCAATGCCTCCATCACTCTCCTCCTCATCCAGGTTGTAGAGCACGCTGGCTGGGAGGGGCGAGGAGCTGCCACCCAAACATAATAACAATAGACTTGCGCGTGTGTGTGAGTGTGTGTGTATGTGTCTGTGTGTGTGTGTGTGTGTGTGTGTGTGTGTGTGTGTGTGTGTGTGTGTGAGTGTGTGTGTATGCGCGTGTGTGTGCGTGTGGGGAGCCACAGCATGTCTCCATTAGCTGGGTAGCAGGCGAACTCACTCTGTTATCTCCGGACCGAGATCCACCACAAAGTCATCCTGGAAGTCTTCCAGCACACTCTTGCCAATCCACTCCTGTGGACACGAGGACAGCAGATGGCTGTGTTAGAAGGCACATACTGTATAATAATAATAATACATTTGATTTAAAAGCGCCTTTCAGGTCACTCAAGGACACTGTACAGACAGAATAAATTAAAATCACATAATGAAATATACAAATCACATGTTAAAAAGGACCATGGTAAAAAAGATCAACATAATACGCTAAAACAAATATAGATAGGGCAAGTATAACAGGAAGCAAGGAGGTTAGAGGGAGTAGGCAGTCCGGAAGAGGTGGGTTTTAAGGCGTGATTTAAAAACAGGGAGAGAGTCACAGTTCCATAGGTCAGGTGGCAAGGTGTTCCAGAGCTGTGGAGCAGAGCGACTGAAGGCTCTGCCCCCCATTGTGCTGAGGCGGGCAGGGGGAATAGAGAGGTGGTGGAGGAGGAGGATCTGAGGGAACGAGTGGGGATGGTGATGTGCAGGAGGTCAGACAGGTAAGGAGGCGCGAGGTTGTGGATGGCCATGAATGTGAACAGGAGTTTGTAAGTGATGCGGTGAGTTACAGGAAGCCAGTGGAGGTCCTGGAGGACAGGGGTGATGTGGTGGTATGTGGGGGTCTTAGTGATGATGCGGCCGGCAGAGTTTTGGACCAGTTGGAGTTTATGGAGGGACTTGTGAGGGAGGCCGAAGAGGAGAGAATTGCAATAGTCCAGGCGGGGGGTGACGAGGCTGTTGACAAGGATGGCGGCGGTAAGGGGGGTGAGGGAGAGGCGGAGTCTGTTTATGTTGCGTAGATGGAAATATGCGGTGCGGGTAATGCGGTGCGGGTAATGGAAGGTGTGCTGTCGAGGATGACACCCAAGCTCTTTACCTGAGGGGAGGGGGGAACTGAGGAGCCGTCGATGGTGAGAGAGAAGGCGTTGACTTTAGCTAGGGTGGATTTAGTGCCGAGGAGGAGGACTTCGGTTTTATTGCAGTTAAGTTGAAGGAAGTTTGAGGTTAACCAGGTTTTTAATTCAGAAAGACAAGAGGTGAGGGAGGGGGGTGGGAATGAGGATGTTGGGCGGCGACAGTCTTTTCGAGGATTTTGGAAATGAAGGGTAGGTTAGAGATGGGGCGGAGGTTACTGTAGTTGTTGGGGTCTGAGCCAGGTTTCTTTAATACAGGGTTAGGTTAGGGTTGACGGTTTTGAAAAGTGAAGGGACAATCCAGATGAAAGTGAGGAGTGAATAATGGCGGTAATGAGGGGAGGGGGAGGAGAGGCAGGCTGTGACTAGGTTTGTGGGAAGGGGATCAAGCTGACAGGTGGTGGGCTTTGATTTGTGAATGAGATGTGAATCAGAATCATGATCGGAGATTTCGGAGGCAGTGGGGAGAAGAAAGCTGGAGAAGAGACGACAAGTAGGGAGAAGTTCAGGTGGGGAGAGAGGAGGGGAGGTGGGATGTAGGTGCTGATGAATGGTATGGATATGTATGACACAATAATACAGCTTTGTGTCCAAGTCAAAATTCATTTTCAGATTACACTACTTAATTCTAACATTTTAAAATGAGGTCTTAATCAGTCCCTGCATTGTCTTGTTGTTATGGATGGCTTAGGTCTGTGGGTGGAGATGCAGACCTGCACCGCAGGGTCCAGGTTGGTGCTGAGCACCAGGTTAGCCAGCTCATCGTAGCAGAGGGCAGCCGCTTCCGGGGAGCTGTTGCTGCAGGACTTCACCAGCTCCAGCAGGGCCGTCACCTGCAGGGTCAGGGTAAGGGTTGGCCAGTACCCCAGGGTTACGGTTAGCTAGCACCCCAGGTTAAGTGTTAGCTAGCACCCCAGGGTTACAGTTAGCTAGCACCCCAGGGTAAGTGTTAGCTAGCACCCCAGGGTTACGGTTAGCTAGCACCCCAGGGTAAGTGTTAGCTAGCACCCCAGGGTTACGGTTAGCTAGCACCCCAGGGTAAGTGTTAGCTAGCACCCCAGGGTAAGTGTTAGCTAGCACCCCAGGGTAAGTGTTAGCTTGCACCCCAGGGTTACGGTTAGCTAGCACCCCAGGGTAAGTGTTAGCTAGCACCCCAGGGTTACGGTTAGCTAGCACCCCAGGGTAAGTGTTAGCTAGCACCCCAGGGTTACGGTTAGCTAGCACCCCAGGGTAAGTGTTAGCTAGCACCCCAGGGTTACAGTTAGCTAGCACCCCAGGGTAAGTGTTAGCTAGCACCCCAGGGTTACGGTTAGCTAGCACCCCAGGGTAAGTGTTAGCTAGCACCCCAGGGTTAGGGTTAGCTAGCACCCTAGGGTAAATGTTAGCTAGCACCCCAGGGTTACGGTTAGCTAGCACCCTAGGGTAAGTGTTAGCTAGCACCCCAGGGTAAATGTTAGCTAGCACCCCAGGGTAAGTGTTAGCTAGCACCCCAGGGTTACGGCTAGCTAGCACCCCAGGGTAAGTGTTAGCTAGCACCCCAGGGTTACGGTTAGCTAGCACCCCAGGGTAAGTGTTAGCTAGCACCCCAGGGTTACGGTTGGCCAGTACCCCAGGGTTACGGTTAGCTAGCACCCCAGGGTAAGTGTTAGCTAGCACCCCAGGGTTACGGTTAGCTAGCACCCCAGGGTAAGTGTTAGCTAGCACCCCAGGGTTACGGTTAGCTAGCACCCCAGGGTTACGGTTAGCTAGCACCCCAGGGTAAGTGTTAGCTAGCACCCCAGGGTTACGGTTAGCTAGCACCCTAGGGTAAGTGTTAGCTAGCACCCCAGGGTTACGGTTAGCTAGCACCCCAGGGTAAGTGTTAGCTAGCACCCCAGGGTTACAGTTAGCTAGCACCCCAGGGTAAGTGTTAGCTAGCACCCCAGGGTTACAGTTAGCTAGCACCCCAGGGTAAGTGTTAGCTAGCACCCCAGGGTAAGTGTTAGCTAGCACCCCAGGGTTACAGTTAGCTAGCACCCCAGGGTTACGGTTAGCTAGCACCCCAGGGTAAGTGTTAGCTAGCACCCCAGGGTAAGTGTTAGCTAGTACCCCAGGGTAAGTGTTAGCTACCACCCCAGGGTTAGGGTTAGGGTTAGCTAGCACCCCAGGGTTTCTTTGGACATGGAAGCAAGAACTATGTCGCAGGCATAAAAAAATAAAAATGAAGAGTCAGCGTTCACCTGTCTGTAGGTCTCCTGGGGTAACGTTCCACTTTGGGAACCATCTGTTTTGGGCCTGGAGAAGACAAACAAGAAGGAAGGAATAAGGAATATGATAACCCCATCATTGTCTCTTCACAGACAGCATGAATCTGGACGCCCTGGAGGACTGTCCTCACCGGCTCGTTCCCATGCTGCCCACCACCATGATGGCGCCGATGATGCCCACACGTTTGTACTTGGCCACCGTGCTGGACAGCTGCTTGCGGATCACGATCTGCATTTCGTCCTAAGAGGAGGAACCACATGGTACAGGTCAGCCATCTTTACACGGAGGCATGGCCCGGGGCGTCACTGACGGGCGCTGGAGGGCAGTGAGCACCTGGATGTTGGCGCACAGCCGCTGCTGTCCGAAGGCCAGTCTGCTGAGCAACTGGAAGAGCCTGCGGATCTGCTGGGGACTGAGGTTATCCATGTAGTCCAGGATTCCCTGTGCAGGAAAGCACAGCTCATGATTGTCAGTGTTTCTAACAGTATTACCGTGAACATGGCAGCAACAACTAGAACTACTGTGACCCCTGGGAAAAAGTGACTTCAGACATCACTGAGGTGCAGGGTTTAAAGGTGCCTATTGACACCACATCAAATCACCGACTGGCTTCACTATCCACTGCCAGGATCATCTGTCAAAATGAAACTGGAATTGGGCTAACAGATTAAGGGTGAATAAACAAGTAAACAACATGAAGCCAGGCCTTGTTGTTACTTGTACCAAGATTCTCCTCAGCAAACGTTCACAAGCGCTGTGCTGATTGACACGCCTTGGTTCCAAAAGAGAAAGTGCTAAACGACATCTGATACAGAACAACCTCACGCTAAATGTTGGTAAGGGGGGAGTGACGCCAGGAGGTCACCAGACAGGTACAGTCCTTTGCTGTCAGTCAGCATCTTGTCCAGGGCACCTATTGACAGCTTGCAGACATTGGGGATTCAACCCCATGTGGCCCCTACTCACCTTGACGAAGACAGCATAGAGGGCCATTTCAGAGGGGTTCTCTGTAACCAAGCCACAGAGAAGGTCCAGGGCCACATCCACCTCCCCACCCACACCACTGCACACATGGGTGACCAGGGACCCCACCACCTCCTGTCACACAGATTAAGACCACGGGTCACGCTGACCCCACAAACCTTAAGATGGTCATAGTCACACCAAAACCCAAGCTATATTTCAGCATCTCTAAGCTAATATCTAAACTTAACCAGCTGTAATCTAAGACTCAAATGTAGCCATCATAATACCCAATTGATTTAAAACTTATACCAAGCCTATACCTAGGTATCATTCATGTACACCTTAACATGACAATATCTTAGGCATTAATGCAATGAACGGAGAAGTCAGGTATTGTTAGGTATGATTGCAACCAATGCATCCAGACTCATCTAATGCAGTCATGGGACTCAGGAATTTGGCTCAGCATGACTCCTACACTTCAGCAGGCTGCACCCACCTGCTGGCAGTAGGAGTCCAAGGTGTTGAAGGAGAGGCGGTACATGTGCCCTCCGAAGGGCGCCGTGCAAGTGTCCGGGGAGCGCAGCAGACCCCGGGCCAGAGCCAGGATGGAGGGGAAATACACCCGCGTCACCTGCAACCAGCAGCCCAACACCAGCAGGGCATCAGCAGCCGCACAGTGCAGGACACGGACGCGCTGCGGGGCTTTCTGAACGGTGCGACTCAGGGAGGGGCTTATACCAGTCACGTTATTCATCCACTAGGCTCTTCAATCAGGGAGAAGGTGCCAGTGAATAACAGAGCAGGGAATCGGCAATGATACACAACAGAGAGGAGGAACATGAGCTGATGAGTGGGGTAGGGCAGTGTCCATGCGAGGGACAAACTGACTGAGGCCAAGTGTATGGACAGCCTCATGAAGGCGCACCTGAGCATAGCCTTTGAAGGTCTTGTGCAGGAGGTTGTCCTGGATCTGGCCCGCCCTCACTTTGACCTTCAGCACCCTCTCGGCACCGCGGCGGCTGTGGTTAGCATTGGTGGCGTGCAGGATAAGCAGCACCAGCACATCAATGACCTGCCACAAAGAGGGTCGATTTGGACCATTAGGGGCAATGTGAAATACACTGTAAATACATATGAAGACACAAGTACATGAAGTACATAGGGACAAGAGGTCATCGTGATGATTTCAGATAAGTTATGGGTTTGTATGATATTATTTGGCACTTGGCCAAAAGATAGTAATTACTAGCAATTGAAATGCTTGACTTTCTTACTGTATTAACAGCAATTAAATGTTTCACCTTCTTATGACAAATGTACTCTTTGTAAGTTGCTTCGGATAAAAGCGTCTGCTAAATGCCCTAAATGTAAATGTTATCTCAGTTTGTTTGTTATTAACAGCAACAAAACAGACTGTGATTCTGAATCATAACCCTGGTGTGTAAATTGAGAAATAGGAAAATAATTGCAACCTTATGATCTTCTGCTTCGATGACGTTCTCTATTGCCTGTAGGACAACACATCAATGTAAAGGCAATGCATTACATACATTTTATTTATTATTATTATTGCATATATAACCTGTATGCATATAGCTTCAGAGAGACATTAAGCATCTTTTATGCATCTCAGATAGTAAAAAATATCAAACGCATTACATCTAAATCCAGGTTAGCTTCTTATAAGAGACATGTAACTAAAAGCTGCACCTTCAGCCACGCCTCAGATAGAGTCTTCTGGAACCTCACTGCTGACTTGATTCCATCCAACACCAGCCTGACACTGTCCTGGCTGCTGCAACACAGCACAACATGTCTCATTGTGGAGCAGAGTGAGACAACACACACAGACACACACAAACAAACAGGTACAGTATGTAGGCCTCACGGTGACTGTGCTTTGCCCTTCATGCGGCACTGGGAGGCCTGCAACACTGGAGACAGAATCCACAGGTCCAGCTCCAGCTTCTTGCGCAGGTTGTGCACCACCTGCCACCAGTGGACGCACAAGCAACATTGTCTGGCTTACTGACAATCTATCTGACAATAGATAGGCACACAAATTAATCTGCCCTCTGGTAGAGTCCTAACCCTAGCCCTGGTGTCTCCACACGCTGACCTCGTATGCGTCGGGAGAAGAGACGGAGTGCAGGATGAACTTGACCACCACCGGCAGGTCTTCCAGGTGTACGGCCGTCAGGGTAGCCATGACAATGCCACGGACCTGAAATCACAAAGAATAAGAAGAAAGTGACATTGTCAAGGGGATGGGTTATGGGAATGTGTGTGAATAGGGGTTTGTGTGTGTGTGTGTGAATGGCTACCTCAGCTAGCAAAGCTGAACTGAGGTTTAAACTGGAGAGAGCATCGAGAATTGCAACAGTCAACTGAGTTTTTTCCTGCAGTAGAGACCTACAGAGGACAGAAAGAGCACATTTTATTGTTGTCAGTCCATCACCACTAACGCAAATGCATTTCATCTCATAATACACAACGGTTCCTCTCTGAATCTCACTTGAGTTCCTGGGCAATGTCATTGTGCTGCGAATCGTCCAGGATCTCCGGCAGACTGGTGATGACATCACACTGAAGGTCCACGGGGGCCACTGACACCAGCTCCATCAGCTTGGCTGCCAGCTCCTTTCAGAAGAAACAGCGGTGTTAAGAAAACAACCTTTATACAGGAGGTACCCTCAAGGCTGATCGGACAGGAGATGGGATGGCCAACAACTGTACGGTACATTCAACACTTAGACAACAAACAATGTAGAAACAAACCTTGCTGTCCACCACCCGATCAAGCCATTTCAGCTGGTTGATGATAACCCGAGGAACATTCAGGCCTCCGTCTGCTCCACTGTGGGTGATAAGTGCTGTGCATCAGGAGGGACCACCACACTTCACATTTAGAGGTGTCAGCTAAACCACAACCCTTACCTATTCAAAATGAAGTCTGGGATCTTCTCAAACAACGTATTAATGACAGAATTCTACAAAGAAAAAAAAGACTACATTTCACCTTAGTTCAAATGCACTGTAGATGCACAGCAAGACACGCGTGAACTTGTCTTTCAGAAGACAGCCCACCACTCCTACCTGAAGCACTTCTATCCCCAGCAACATGCGTAGCACACTCTCTTGGAAGGAGCTGACAGTACTAAGAAAAAGGGATAATTACCTGTTCATTATCTCTTATTCAGTTAGAACCCTGCAGCATACTACATACTGTAGATTAATTATTTTAGTGCAATGTCCTCTGACTTGTTGGCATTGCCCATGTTGAAAATAAAGGAAAATCCCTGAAAAATTACCTGGACCCTCCGTCAGATAACTTCGGAACACAAGGGAGGAGGCAATTTCTGAAACTTTCTGGGTCCTCAATGTGAGACTCCAATCCAGAAATGAATTCCTGAACAATGTGTAAAAGAACAGGCTGTAACTGCAGGGCATGTCTGAAGAGAGACACAGGAGCTGTCCACACCCTTCACTTACCGCTGGGTACCCTGGACTTTTACGCAGCTTCTGCTGGATTCGTTTTTGAAAAACTACCTGGTCGACAGCTGAAGAACAAGACAACAACATAGAGACTTTGGTTCACTCACTACAAGCGTGAAGATGGGAAAGCCTAAAAGAGCATAGTGCTCACCCAGCTCGTTGGCCGTGCCTCCTTGTCCCAAAATGACTCCTGCATCCCGCAGGATGACCACGAAAGGGCTGCCACTGTTACAGTTCGGGTTCAGCTCCTGGACCACTCCCTTGGACTGACCACCAGGTCGGGCCTTCTTGGCTCCTGGAAGAGAGAAGACATGTATTCAGCCCATGGGGAAATTAAAGCCTTATCTATCTAACATGAGTTGGAGGTCATGGTACACAAACTGACTGTTTGAAGGTGCTTCAGGTGGAGCAGCACTGTCTCCCTTTTCAGCCGAAGATCGTCGCTTCTTGCGCATCATCTGAAAGACAGATGTGGTGAAAAGACAGATGTGATGAAGACAGGTGTGGTGAAAAGACAGGTGGGATGAAATGTTGCATTAATACCTGCCTATTAGATACAACATTGTGTTTGACTTTGTTGTGTTCAAAAGAGTCAGAAGACCAACCTTAGCAGTAGGACGGTAGTATGGTAGGACAGTAATACAGGTAGGACGGTAGGACAGACAGGACAGGCAGGATGACATACAGCACAGTCGGCCAGACAGGAAGCGCTCTCGCCAGGAACCGACTCCCGCCAGACGGTCCGCGCAGACTCGGTGGCTGTTGAGTTAGAGACAGTCACAAAAGGTTGACGACTGAGTAAAGACGAACACCAAAATTAATTCCACGTCGACGTAACCGCATGTGCCTATCTTTAATAACCACTGACCATGTTATTCACTTTGTCTGAAAACGATGACTCGAAATGTAATGTGTGATTATATTTGCTAAACGGGGCAATAAGCACCACGTATCTTTTTAGACGGTGTCTAAACTATAACTATCTGGTTAGTTCGTTTATGTTCTTCCGTACGCGAACGGAGCTATGTTCTGGGGATAAATAAGCAGTAACAGAACATGTACACCGGGCAGCGTAGTGACAGTAAACGAGCGCACCACTGTGGGTGTTGACATTGTGAGCCCCGCCTCTTTTATGACTTTATCTCCTTAAGAAAGTAGCAGGAGTTTCGATGAGGAGGAGCAGAAGTTTCTACTGAGGAAGCAAGCAGAGCCTTCGTCGGACAACTACACGTTTACAATGGCGTCCAGGTTCTTCGAGCTGACCGCTAAACGCATAACAGGAGAAGTGTTTAACTTCTCCTCCCTTCAGGGCAAAGTGATCCTGGTCCAGAACGTAGCCTCCCTCTGAGGCACCACCACAAGGGACTACTCCCAGATGAACCTGCTGCACGACCGCTACGCCAGCAGGGGGCTGGTGATCCTGGGGGTGCCCTGCAACCAATTTGGACACCAGGTGAGAATGTCCTTATGTGATTATATATATTATATGATCAAAACTATATCATAACTATGATGAACTGGAGCCCAGACATGTGGGCCATAGGGTTAAGAGGTGCACAGTATTACAGTACAAGTACAGTGTTTATCACACTGTAAACAGTATTTAGACTGTATTACAGCACCGTTTACTTCTCAAGACCAACACGTATGTAGACCATGAGCCACGCTCTCCTACACGAGGGCAATGATTACCTGTCTGGAGAACACTTTTAATGATATACATGTGGACTTGAATTGTAATCCAATCTGCAGGAAAACTCTAAGAATGAGGAGATCCTGGCATCCCTGAAGCACGTCCGCCCGGGGAATGGGTTTGAACCCAAGTTCCAGCTCCTGGAGAAGTCGGATGTGAACGGGAAAGATGCCCACCCCCTCTTTGTCTTCCTGAAAGAGAAGCTTCCATTCCCTTCCGACGATCCAAACTCCCTCATGAACGACCCAGCCTGCATCATCTGGAGCCCGGTCTGTAGGAACGACATCTCCTGGAACTTCGAGAAGTTCCTCATTGGGCCTGACGGGATGCCGTTCAAGCGCTACAGCAGGAGATTCCTGACCAGCGACCTTGAAGACGACATTAAGAAGCTTCTTCATTTGACCACATAAGCTCTCATATAATGTTGCAACGACCTGTGCTTTGTTGTACAATATGCTGTCATTAAGTTTTAATATATGAAGGCATCCCCTGAAACCACTTGTGAGGGGGGCACCCGAGGCACTGTAAAATTCATGACTACTAAGTTCACCTAAAGCACAGCTCGTCTTTCACTCCCAAATTGAAAGTAAAATAAACAAGATTTGATACGATATAGTGGAGTCTCTCCTTTTCTTGACTCAAGCAGTACGGCGTGGGTCCATTGAAAACAACTGAAGAATAAGCATCTTATTTCTGCAATGAAACCAGGGGATTTGACATCAATACAACTGATGTTTTGTCATTGCTCACTTACACATTGTATACACTGTACAACTTAAGGTTGCATAACTGGAGATTTTGCTGTCTTCTGTCTTGTCTGTCTACGGCATCATGTATATTTCATAAAAGAATGACACCTTTAAAGAAGTCCGGGGTATTATAACTTCCATTATCCTAACTGTAGGCCTACTGTATTGGAGTCTTCCACCTGTAACCCAGTTTTAAAGCAACTAGTCCAAGGAAACATTCTGATCAGGCTTCCAGTCTTTATTGTATGTTCAAAATCAATAATTCTCAATTAAAAACATTTTCTAGATATTGGCATGTATAAATATTCGGACTATGTCATTCACCCGTGTGAAATAGAGGGATTATTTACACCTATTATGATTCATGTTCTCATGAAGTAGGGAAAAGACGATTCACTGAAGTTTTTAAACTTGCTATAGTGGATTATAAGTGATGTAAAGCTTTTCTACCCATTGGCATAAATGACTTTTGTACTAATCTGAGCATAATCACGGCACATCAACCAGCAAAAGAAAAAAGGACACATAGCAGTCCAACAGACATCTACATGCTGTTGTGCCCCATGAAGGAACTACCACCCCACTGCATCCGGTCCTAGAAGGACTTGCCCCACAGCCCTCATGCAGGCATCACGCAACATCTTGTAGTATTGCTCAAGATGACAGTACTAGGTAGTACCCAGTTAACTAGTATATTGAATGAAAGTTCTACTTTTATTCCATTAATGCACAAGCATTCAGCAAAATAAATGTATCGGCTCATAGTGTCATTGCATTATACAGGAAGTGTTATTCATATTCTGCCATGGCCCGTATCCATTCATGTCAAGATGTACTTTCGCTGTGGCCCACCCTCTGACTCCAAATGTAGGTTGCTCTTCCTTGAGCAGTGAGTTCAAGGTTGAACGAATTAAGCACCACTGAATACATTTTTATTTTCTTCTTCGGTGTGCTTTATAGAGATCAAATAAAGCTGAAATAATGTACAAGACTTTTAAAAAGACAAGCTAGATGGGCAAGGGTTTGAGCAAACACATAATTTTGAAGACAAGTTAAAAGACCTGAAGAAATGTATAACATATCTGGAGCCTTAATGCCAGGGCCAAATCATGAACCTCAAGTCACTTCTGATTCCATAAGAAGCAGATCATGAATTCCTAAGAAAAAAAAAGTGCCTCCACTTAAGAAAAAAGTTAGCAGGAATCAAAAGGCCACTTTTGCAGTGTAACAAAAAAAACGAGATAAAGCCAAGATGCTAGCAGGGATGGTGGACCGGCTTCAGTCACTGATCCCTCATCATGGATCAGGGATGCTGGAGACCAGACTAATGTAATGTAGGTAAGGTAAATGATGACAAACCACTAATGGCAGCCAACCACCAAACCGTGCGATGTGTGATGTTTCCATGGTAACCCTAAACAGTACAATCCACATGGTGTACAACTTGGAACGCTTTGGTTAAAACAGGATGTACATTTGGCTTACTTCCTTGACTGTTGTGGCTACAAACTGAAACCTTTTGTTTACCTATGCATTCAAGGGCATCTGTAACATTCTGTTTGTGTCCAGCAAGAGGATCCATAGCCTGTTATGGTGGCCTTTACTTTGTAGATAACCCACTCAGGAGCTCCCCTACCCGATGGCCTCCTAACACTAACCATCGTGAGCGAGAAAAAGGCTTTAGGCTGTAGACAAAATGAGATAGAAAACTAAAACCAATCACAGGGAAGGTGGGGGTAATAGTATGGACTGGGCGGGTCCTTCACCACCATGGTAGCTGGGGGTGTCCAAAGGTCTACCATTAGGGAAGCTTCAGTATTGTCAGTGTTAGTTGGTGTCCATGTGATCGTCCACTACTTGGCGGGCGCCCCCCGAGCAGGGCTGAGCCGGGGCCTCTGGGTCTCTGCGCTGGTAAAACAGCACGTAGGCCGCCTTCGTCTGCAAGGACCAGAGAGGTTGGCATCATTACTCTCAATACAAAACCACCAGACACCAGATCCCCCAGAAAGGGGAGCAGGATCGTGTTCATTTCACACTGGACAGTAATGACTCCAGAGGCCACGCCTCTGGGGGGCAGCTTACCACAATCTGATCCACTTTGGCTGACGAAACGCTGCTGTCGTCAAAGTAATACCAGTTTTCATCAGCTTTGTTCTTGCCGTAAGCAGTGTCTGTTGGGGCAAAGTGCAGAGCATCACATTGCCTTCAACCCCATTTATGTTAGGAATTCAATTGCTTATCCATTACATCTCTCTCTCTCCCTGTGTGTGTGTGTGTGTGTGTGTGTGTGTGTGTGTGTGTGTGTGTGTGTGTCCAACATGAAGTCAGTTCTATGTGTCTGTTGCAACACCAGCGTGGTGATTGAGCGTGTATTTTACAGTTGAGCACTGCCACACCTAAATTCTTGTACAACTAAATGTTAGGAGCAACACCTGTGCTTACTGCCATGAAAGGGCCCATAACCAAAATGACAATTCACTTGGAAATAACGTGGCGCATGTTAGACAGCAGAGCGAGCAGACTCACAGTGCCCTCCTCCCATTCCGCCATAGTGGTTTGAGACGGCGATCAGGTCATAAATATAGGGCTTAGCTTTGGGGTCGCACACAAACTCAGACATGTTCAGGTCCCTGAGAAAGAACACACAGTCAGCATCATGACATTATCTGTACATTGGAGAGGAACAATAGAAGCAATCATTCTCATTCTGTTGACTGTTCATATACAGCTACCCAGCAGACTCCACCCCTGGAACACAGCCAACAGGAAAGCAAGAGTCAGCATTGTAGAAACTGGTCTTGGGCAGTATGAGGGTTCAAGGTATGAGGAAGTGTTTAAGAGGAAGTTGAAGGACTAATTAATACCATGTTTCCTGGTGACAAGACAAGCCCCCTATCAGACAATGTGAATAACCGGCAAGTGTTTGCCCAACAGTGGTCTTTTATAGCGTGTACAACTCTCCCACAACTTAAAGAATCATTAACTTCCTCTCCAGAGGTCCAGGGACCTCACCACCAGCTCCCACTAGTGTCAGAAGACTTTCTAAATGAATACAATGGAACGAAGGAGCTACCTGATGGGAAAGTCCACCACAGTGTCCAGCTTGTCCCTCCAGCAGCGGTTGTAGGAGAAGCGTTTCAAATGGACTACTAGGAGGCGAGGCAAGGACCACAGGTCAAACTTCTTTGTGGCCTGCTGGTGTTTCTTGCAGGTGGGACAGTACCTGAGAGTCAATGCATGTGTTCAATAAGAGTCATTTTCTTTTCAACAATTATTTGTTGTGGACAGGTTGGCATGTTTCCTTGCCTTTTTTTTGTCATAGTCGCCATGATTGTTTATTGAAATGGGTTGGTTAGGTTGGTCATGTTGGAGAAGCTTATTGAATACTCACTTGGTGGTGAACCTCCAGTCAACGCGTCAAACAGCTGTGAACATTGTTTCTTGTAACTAAAGCTCCAACCTATTTGATAGACAAACTAATCTAGGTCTGATAATGTTCAAAACATTTGAACATTGTCACAAGCAATGTTATTGAGGAGAGGCATATCAGCCAATCCCAATAATGACAAAATACATATTCCTACCTATCCTTTACAACAATCGTTTCAGCGCCTGAAATGAGTGAGGGAAGTTCTCATGGTTAAGGGAAGTAGGGCTGATGACTCAGGTTAGAGGTAGACCCATGGCCTTACCATGGGTCGTGTTCGCCAAGGGTCTCCATGGTGGTGAAGAGCTCAATGCATTCCCTCAAAGCAACTGTAGTCTTCTTCTTCTGGGGCTGGAGCACACTCTCATGCTTCTCAAAGGCCTACACACACACACACACACACACACACACACACACGATCCTTAGACCTTGAGAACAGCTACAGAAATGAAGGAGGCTAACGTCAACCGCTCTGACCTCTGCTTCATGGTCATCGTAACTCAGCTTCCTCGTGTCAGGATCCCAGTCGATCGCCACTGTGGAATGTGCTGCAGGAAAGGAAAAAGGTGTGAGGCTCCATGAAAGTGTAGGAATAAAAGTCTGTCTGAAAAACGAATCCAAAAGAAGACCAACGATTGAGTTTCAGGACATTTCCGTGGCTGGGCAGTGGGCTGATGTTGGCGGTGCCGTAAGAGTTGACCATGCTGAAGGTGAACAGCTTGGAGCCAGCCTTCCACCCCCGCTCCGAGTTGGACGCCCTCTCTTCCTCCTCGTCTTCTTCTGAAGGAGCGTTTTCTGGCTCCGGGCTCACCTGGTGGTCCATCGCCTCCTCCTCACCTTGAAGGACCAAGACGACCAATCATCATTACCATGTTTATTATCATGGGTTAGCAATTGTTTTCTTTTCAGGGTCGTGTCAACCCCACAGCCTGCAAAGTTCTTTGATATTAACTCCTCCAGCAGGTCCATGTGGAACTATAGCCAGCTCAGCCTTTGTAGTTCAGCACAATGAAGACTTGGATGAACTTTGACGTCAGAACAGTGAGGACCCTTTAGATAAAGGTACAACAGACCACAACAGAAGCGTGCCAAGTGGTCCTGAATCCACAGACAAACACATACCATCACAGACCCCGTTGGGTCCGTTGCTGGTCGCCGAGGGGCTGTCTGCGGGCCCAGCGCCACAGGAGGCCCCGTTGGACGGCGGCTGGCCATGACCCGGTGGACCGGCACCAGGCCCGGAGGACGCTGAGCCCTCGGCCCGGACACGGCCGGCGGAGGCCGAGGCCCGGCCCTCGCTGCGCAGACCGGGGCGGGGCCGGGCGTAGCGCCTGCAACACAGCAGAACCCCTCAGTCAACAGAACCCCTCAGTCAGCAGAACCCCTCAGTCAGCAGAACCCCTCAGTCAGCAGAACCCCTCAGTCAGCAGAACCCCTCAGTCAACAGAACCCCTCAGTCAACAGAACCCCTCAGTCAACATAACCCCTCAGTCAACAGAACCCCTCAATCAAGAGAACCCCTCAGTCAGCCTGGATGGTATCGGCACCACCGGTCACAAGAGCCCTGCAGACACCGGTACTGGTGACACACAGTACGGCCAAAGTAGGCCTTCTCTCCGGTGCCCTTGTTAAGGTCAAGTAAACAGGGATGTAACACAGACAACCCCAGTGATCACTGGCCCAGTAGGTTACCATGCAGCACATTCAGAACACTTGATCCAGCAGAGGTGAGCATGCAGGTCACACAGCAGGCCCGTCACACAGTACAGCGTTTGTGATTACTTAAGCATGTTAACTATGAATAACAGACATTTAGAGACCTGTATAAAGGCATGTCTTGCTTTGTTTTACTATAAAAATGAGCAGCAGATGGAACTCATAAGGCCCCTCTAGTGGAGAAAGTGATATCCACACAAACATGCAATTCCTTCCTGAATGCTTTCTATTGCCACCTTCCTCCAAGTGGAAGAAATCCACACAATGTCAAATATGAACAGCTACAGAGACCAACTAATCAAATTAAACTAAAACAACAATTTTATTGACAAAGCAAGAGAGCTGCTTTTCCTGAATATGCAGCAGAATGGTATTCTAACATTACGGGTTCAAACGTCAGACAACTTGTCGTCAACACAGCCCGCTGCAGACGTCCAGGACGTCAACACAGACCGCTGCAGACGTCCAGGACGTCAACACAGACCGCTGCAGACGTCCAGGACGTCAACACAGACCGCTGCAGACGTCCAGGACGTCAACACAGACCGCTGCAGACGTCCAGGACGTCAACACAGACCGCTGCAGACGTCCAGGACGTCTTGGGCCCTGAACACAGCAGCTTCCTCTGTAGGAAGGATGGATCACATGCAGAGAACTTACCCTAAAAAATACTGAGAATGACCAATAAAGGCCGAAAGGTCCTCTCTTCTTTGACTTCATTTGAAATGTAAAACTAAATGGATTTGGTTTGTTGAAGAGGTAATACTATATAACACAGTAATGATCAAATATGAAATGCACAAATGACCCAACAAGTTGAAGGGAATCATTTTGGCGTTCATCAACCTGTGTATAGGGCGTCCCCCCCCCTCACCCGATCCTCTCCAGGATGCAGTCGTACAGGGCGTCCCCCCCCCTCACCCGATCCTCTCCAGGATGCAGTCGTACAGGGCGTCCCCCCCCCTCACCCGATCCTCTCCAGGATGCAGTCGTACAGGGCGTCCCCTCCCCTCACCCGATCCTCTCCAGGATGCAGTCGTACAGGGCGTCCCCCCCCCCTCACCCGATCCTCTCCAGGATGCAGTCGTACAGGGCGTCCCCCCCCCTCACCCGATCCTCTCCAGGATGCAGTCGTACAGGGCGTCCCCCCCCCTCACCCGATCCTCTCCAGGATGCAGTCGTACAGGGCGTCCCCCCCCCTCACCCGATCCTCTCCAGGATGCAGTCGTACAGGGCGTCCGCCCCCAGGCCTTGTCTGGGCACCGAGATGAGCAGCGGCTGGCCGAACAGCAGGGTCCCTCCGGAGCCCGCCTGCTTGGAGTGGCGCTCCCTGAAGTACACGGGCAGGTTCATCTTCTCAGCGCCCTCCTCCTCCACCTCGTACCTGCTCACAACCAGGACCGCAGGTCAGGACCGTTTGTGAAGCTGTTGCCAAGAACGCCTAGTGTGTGGCTTTGTCAACACCAACAAATAGTCTCCTGTCCTGGGGAAACAGGCTTATTCCTTCCCACTCACCAGGTCCACAATGAACACCTGCCACCAGACATATTGTCCTTGAACCTAAACCAACCTTAACCTAACCTAAACAAACCCGAACCTCAACCTACCCTAAACTAACCCTAATCTAAACTAACCCGAACATAACTCTAACCTCAACTAACCCTAACCTGAAGCTCAACTTACCCTAACCTGAACCTCAACTACCCCTACGCCTGGGCAGGTCCAAACAGCTCAGTTTCGTATCAAAACGATTAAAAGACGAAACCCAGCAAAAAACTAAACCAGTGATGCTCAAGCTCAGCTGTAAACATAATACATTAAAGCCTCTGGAAAAAAAACATTTGGTCAGAAAAGCTTGTGTCGTTTTTTGTTTTACAACTCACACAAAAATGTCATCCTTGTCCATGATCTGGTTGAGGCCATCATCTCGTCGGTACATTTTGTGGAAGCGATGATTGTAAACGTCTGCCATCACCATCTGTGAGCAGACAGCAGTGATCCTTTCACATCCACCCCAGAGATAACACAGCGAGAGGAGGAATACAACACTCGGTCTATATATAGCACAACAACTTGTCAACACTCACATTCTCTGGAGGAACTCCGCATAATTTGGACAAGGCGCTGAACAGGTCACTCACACAGCCCAGCTTGGGGACCACCACTCTGTACTGAAGATGAGGAACACATGGAGCTCTCATCTACTGCAGGACTCATGACATAACTGGACCGTTTCATACAAACACCGTCTTACTGGGCATTATGGGAAATGGTGCAAAGCACAGTCATTGAAAGCACATGTACAAAACACATAAGAGTCACACAAGGTTCAAATCAAATGTGTTTTTCCGATGGAAATGCCAAATAGGACATAACAGTCCTGAATCGATCCACAACACCTAACTCACCTGCATAGGCTTGGACTGAGGGTTGGCACGCACCAGGAAGAGCTCCATGGTGCGGTCCTTCTTCATGGGCAGAGGCAACGTGAGGTAGCAGAAGGGGTCAAAGGTGACTGACACCTTGGAGCATTCTGGGCACACCAGGGTGGATTTGAAGAGGCCATGGAAAATGTCCACTATGATGGAGTCGTTACGCAAGCGATGATTGGTCCAGGCCTCCTTAGCCACAATCTGGGATTTAAAAGAGACGGCAAGGAGAGGAACGAGAAGGAGGAGAGGAGGAGGGGAACGAGGAGGAGGAGAGGAACGAGAAGGGGAACGAGAAGGAGGAGAGGAACGAGAAGGAGAGGAATGAGGAGAAGAACGAGGAGAGGAATGAGGAGAGGAACGAGGAGAGGAACGAGGAGAAGAACAAGAAGGAGGAGAGGAATGAGGAGGAGAACGAGAAGGAGAGGAATGAGAAGGAGGAGAGGAACGAGAAGGAGGAGAGGAACGAGGAGAAGAACAAGGAGGAGAGGAACGAGAAGGAGGAGAGGAATGAGGAGGAGAAGAACGAGAAGGAGAGGAATGAGGAGGAGAGGAAGGAGGAGAGGAACGAGAAGGAGAGGAATGAGGAGGAGAGGAACGAGGAGAAGAACGAGAAGGAGAGGAACGAGGAGGAGAGGAACGAGGAGGAGGAGAGGAACGAGGAGAAGAACGAGAAGGAGAGGAACGAGAAGGAGAGGAACAGGGTGATCAGCAAACCCATCAGATTCTTCTACAACACTTTTTCTCAAAAAGGTACATTTTATTAGACTTTTTTTTCCAAACAAAATACAAAGTACACAAATTACCATCTTTAAAAAAAAAAAAAAACATGTCCCAAGGCTAGGAGTCACAAGGTAGTAAAGTGACTAACTAACCATAAGCCTGTGTGAGGGGTTACAGTTGCATTAACCTACAGCTGAAAACCTTCAATGCAGATCATGGAATTCTCACCTCATCTGGCCGGCCCGCCGCGTCCCTCACAGCCAGGTAAGGCTTCTTCTTGACCCGGTTCAGATCCTCGTGGAGCCCGTCCAGCAGGAAGGCCAACAGCTCCTGAGAGTCCTGCTGCTGGTAGCCTGAGAACTGGGGCGCGAAGCGGCCCACCTGGGTCTAGAACAAAGATGTCAAGGAGAAGAATCCAATTTATTGTCAATGCACAAACAAAACGTGATCTCTGCACTCAGGCCTTCACTAGCAGCGGACTCTGAGGTGCCTAGTGCCTTGGTCAAGGGCACCGGCAGGAGTGTCAACCTGACATGGATCCACACAGGGAGAACATAGACTCCACACAGGGAGAACATACAGGCTGACAAACAGACCCCACACAGGGAAAACATACAGACCCCACACACAGAGAAAATACATACCAACATACAGACTGCACACCCAGGGAGAACATACATACTAACATAGACTGCACACAGGGAGAACATACATACTAACATACAGACTGCACACACAGGGAGAACATACATACTAACATAAAGACTGCACACAGGGAGAACATACAGACTGCACACAGGGAGAACATACAGACTGCACACAGGGAGAGCATACATACTAACATACAGACTGCACACACAGGGAGAACATACATACTAACATACAGACTGCACACAGGGAGAACATACATACTAACATACAGACTGCACACAGGGAGAACATACATACTAACATACAGACTGCACACACAGGGAGAAAATACAGACTGACATACAGACTCCACACACAGGGAAAACATACAGACTGACATACAGACTCCACACACAGGGAGAACATACAGACTGCACACAGGGAGAACATACAGACTGCACACAGGGAGAACATACATACTAACATACAGACTGCACACACAGGGAGAACATACAGACTGCACACAGGGAGAACATACAGACTAACATAGACTGCACACAGGGAGAACATACATACTAACATACAGACTGCACACAGGGAGAACGTACAGACTGACATACAGACTCAACACACAGGGAGAACATACAGACTGCACACAGGCAGGTCCCACCTGTCCCCCTGGATTCAATACCAGGACCTTCAAGCTGTGAGCCAACAGTGCTAACCACAATAGTCTCAGCATGGTATCACGGTGGACCATCTCTGACTCACCTTAAAGGTCCGTGGGGCCACATAGTTGCTTCGACTCAGCCACATCTGCTTGACCAGCTCAGCGTAGGACTCGGCGATCTCCCCTCGCATCCCCAGTGGGTTCTCCCTGTTGATCTCAGCCTCATACTGGTCGTTCAGGAAGTAGTCTGTGAGCGGGGACGCGTTGCTCAGGCACTGGAGACAAGACATGTGTGGGGAGGGGGAGGGATTTAAGGGTTTTTAATGACAATTGTTTTTTATACTAATGTAACTTGCGCCACAACTCACCTGTAGGGCAGAGTTCATGAAGCATGTGTTTCCCAGATTACTGAGACCACAGAGGCCTGGCTGAGACTGAGAGTCTCTGTAGTTGTAGGAGGAGCTGTACGAGTTGTAGCCCCCCAACCTGTTGCAAGCACATTCAAGAATCAGGATTAGGCCTGCACGATATCAGCAAAATGTGTGATGTGCGATCACACTGTTCAATATTGCCATGATGATATGACTTGCGATAAATAAGAAAAGAATAAAAAAGAAAGTAAAATTTTGGTCATGGGGAATACGTCGGTATGAATTTAAACAAATTTGCATATCGTGACGTCACTGACTGCGTCTCCAACCCGTAACAGTTTAGTGGTCTCCTTGACATCAGTCGACACGTCACATTATAGCGGTGTCAAGATATTTAAATGAATTTTTTTTATGTTGGACCTATTGCTACGGTGCCTGAACCCGTATAACTTTTAACGGTGACCGCAAACATTTTCTTTACTGCAGCCGCAGCCTTCATAACAGACAAGCGTGAACCATTGATGAAATGAAGCGAATATAAAAGACAGAACGTAGCCTATGTGTGTATGTAGGCAATTTATATTTGTGATACTTACTAAAATATAATTAATAGGGTTTTATTGTAGTTGCATTAGTTGTTTGTTGTTGTCGGTCTTAACGCAAGTTTACAACCGGCAAGTCGGTCGGATTAAAAGGGAAAAAAAATAAATATTTGGGTCGGTCCTAAATCGACAGGGTGGGTCGGCACACCACAATATTTTGAAGGATGGCCCCAGTGTGCGGGGCGAACTTATTGCATTACAGACCAGCTTTTGCGATGTGTTTATCGCGAACTTTCACATGGCGATGACGATGAAAATTCAATTAATCGTGCAGGCCTAATCAGGATGATAATTTCATGTGCCGGATATGCCTTCAGTCAAGAGAGCTTTTACTTCATGTTTGATCTTAACAGTCGTCATTCATAACTTGTGCAGCTTCCATAAATGATGCAAAAGGAGTTAAGATTCCATTGCTGAGCACTACTTAGAGGCCTTTGCTTGCCTCTACCCAGACTCTGGTATGGGGGCTGGGATTGAAAGGTATTTCACAAACAGATAAGCTGTGTTTGCCTGTTGAAAATATGTTGCATCACATTTTATGGGTGTGTTAGAGGACACGGTGAAGCATAAACCACCAATACATGGTTTTGTTTTTGCAGAGCATCAGCAAGCAGAGCATTCACACAGGACTCTCAGCATCAAATGTCATAGCTAGGTAGCCTTCACAAACACATCAGCTAGTATTATTCACTGATACCACAGGTTCGGGTTCTGATTAGAACCATTACCGGTTCCCAGAGGAGTTGCTGTTATTGAGCGTGTAGCTGGCACTGCCGCTGTCCCCGTTGGTCACTGGGGAGGAGATGGTTGCGGACGCGTTGGAGGAGAGTTTTGGAGAGGTGGTGAAGTTCCTGGGTGGGGTAGCGCTAGATCTAGCGAGCACCAAGATACAGACATTCACATATACACCCCAGCAGAGTGGAAACAGAGGAATGTCTCACAAGAGGGCCGTGGTTTGAAGAGCCCGGCAGCGCCGTATTCACTTACTTTGAATGGGAGTTTTGTCTGGGCCAGGTGCCATCCTCGTTCTTGCGTTCAATGACGAGCACCTGAGGGGCAAAAGAACAACTGAGCCGCCATGATGGAGAAACGGCAACATTGTGTGAAACAACTTGTGTTCAACATTGTGTCGAACACATAGGACTCAGTAGACTGTTGATTTCCACTGTTTCTTTCCATTTAATAGACACTCTTCAAGTGATGGATGGACTACAACCAGTGTGTACCTGTCCCTGGAAGAGACCCGCGTCCTGTACAGTGCTGTCTGGCTTGTTCAGCTGCTCATAAGTGTTGCTCATGTACTTGTTCCACAGCCGCGTCTCCCTCTGCGACGGTATTTCAAACAATGACCTCATGTCCTTCTCTATGGTATCTGAAAGAGAGGCATCCATATTTTCACAATAAAACTACCTATGATAACAACAAAGATAAATCTTACAGTGAAGAGAAAAGGCAACGTTACCTATAGTGTCAGCTTTACTAAAATGCCGTGTGACCACATTGTCCATGTTGTCGTTTTCACACAGGTTCAGCTCCAGCAGGTAGACCTCCACCTTACAGTGTTTGACAAACATGCCGTGCTCCACCACCTGGGGAGGAGTTAGTGTTCACCACACCAGACTCATTACCCAACAACTGCGAGTGGAAGACAAATCTTACCTTTCGGACAATGGGCCGCTGGCTTTCCAGACAACCATACCAGCCCACCAGCTTGTTCCATGCCTCCGTAGGCACTAGGACATAGTCCAGCTCATCTATGAGGTGATCTTTCAAGACTTGGGTTTCCTGGTCTGCAGAAAGCAAATAGAAAGGTTGAATATACAAAATGAATGTGCTTTGTGTAGTTTGCTTTGTAAAGGAATAATCAAAATTGAAACAATGACACATTTCTAGCTTTACCTGAAAATAGCCCAGAATTATCAATGGGTCCCGGGTAGAGACTATGCTCTCCAACATTGTACATGTCCCAGCTGTCGAATCCCACATACTTCTTCCATTGTTTGAACCACCGACTGTCGATCAGAAACCTAGAAATAACAGGGGAGGTATATTCACTTGCAGAGACAGGGAAGACAAAAGGGCATTTACAATATCAGCTGTCCCACAGTATTCAAACTTGGCCCTAAATGAGATGCAACACCAACGTTCTGCTAAGGTTTATTTAGAAGTACAAAACTATGTATTTTAGTTGGGATATGATGAGTAATTCTTCTTCTTCTATGTCATGCAACACAACAAAGACCAAATGCTCTCATCCTATTGAAAGTGTGAATATCAGCGACTGCATAAACTTGCCAGCATAGTATGATGGATGTGTTATCATTGGCATTCAGTTAATGCATTTGGTATTTGTCCAGGTCATTAACATGATAAAAGGTAGATTAACTCATTCGGTATCAATTGAGTTTCATAGTTTGGTCACTATAATCCGCAATAATCCGACAATACCGGCAAAATATTAGCTAATCACGCGAAGACACGGAAATAAAGAGTTTGCGCTACATATGTGTTCGTTTCCTAGTTTTAATAGAGATTTTCTCTTCGTCTGTATGACATTAATTGTGTATTTTCCGAGTGGACGTTCACTGGTTTGGTTATGGTTGTTTGAGAGACAAGTCACCGGCGTCCAGTGAAGCATTGGCCTGGCGAGCACCAACGGGCCTTCAGAGAACCTCTATGTACGGCCACCTCCGTCCAAATCTATTCACTACAAACCAAACTTGTTCGTTCAGCAGTCTGGGGGCCCATACGAGCAGTACTGCCAGCTAGCTCCCATGTATTACCTGAGCTAACCATCTGAGGCTAACCTGCGGAGGATAACCCAGTGAGGCTAACCTGCCGAGGCTAACCAGCTACTACACACCGTAACTGCTTCATCTATAGCGTCACTAACGTTAGCTGACGCTCTTCTCTGGACCTAGACCGAAAGAAGTGGCTGTAACGTGTTGACTAAACACAGGGAGGAGGCTAACATATAGCTTTAGCTTCATGTTTAGCTTTAGCCTAATGTTAGCACGACCACTAGGCGCAGTGACACCAACTTTCGGTTTCAGCCCGAGCTGACCCATTAGCCTGTCCGTTTCACTGACCCGTTAGCTCGCTAGCTAGCGTCGGCTACACGGGATAATCCAAGTGATCGACTCCTACCATTCATCGCCCTTTCGCAGAGTCGTTTTAATGAGCGATCCAATGGTCTGTTTTTGACTTTCGGTTGAAGGTGTTGGTAACTGAGCGGCTACTGGTTCCGAGTCGGAGTCCGCCGCGCTACCCGACTCGGGTCCGCCTCCCTCGGCCATGTTGCAGTGACTGAGCCGGTACAGAGAGCTGCTTGAGGGTCTCGTTTCTTCTTCTGAGGGAGAGGAAGTAAAGGCTCCCCGCGAGGGCCCCCGTGTGTTCACAGTGCTTCGTGCACATTGTTGTTGTTTGCATATTTATTTTTCATGAGCATTTGAATGTAAGAAATGACCGTGGAACCTATTTGTATCCAACTGAAATGCACAAAAGCACACCAAACGGTCTGTAGTCAAACATGGCTTTATACAAAACACAATTGTTACAAAATAATTGTCTAAATAAATATTTCAAAAAATGATAGCGCAAAATCTAGGCGGTATATTATTTCGGCTTCCAACATTAAGTATCGGCCCTCTATATTACCTAACAAACTTTCAATAATGGTGTCCTTGAGCTTACTTGATGTTGAAGTTAGCCAAACCAGTGGATTACGAGTGTTGAAAAGAAAACACTTTTCAAATTCCAATTTAATGAAATGTCAAAAGTAGAGAAAACCTCTAGTCACAAGCTACAAACAATGTAATAAAAAATCAATCGTAAGCTTATTCCAATTTATTCTGTATTTTTAAAAAGAAAAGAATCAATGGGGCAGAACCAGTGCATTGCGTTGTCTTACGCACTATATATGAAGCAAGGCGCTTTAAACCAATAATAGTAAAACCATGATGGTACAGATGTTAATGTAAACGTTGCATACAGTGGAAGGACTAATCCCTTGTCTATTAAATGAAGCTTAAACTGCTAACAGATTGCCTACAAATAACAACACATTTAACCGCGTGGTACTAACTGAATCGACCATCAGAAGATGCCGGTCGGCAACTCCTTACTAAACATCCCATCAAAGTCCAGCTCCCTGCCCATCAGCTCCTCTTCAACACTCTCCAGCGCCCATTGGTGGTCTGTTAGCTCCAGCGCTTCCCATTCAGCCTGGAACACAGTGGCCACAGCCCATGAAGAAATGCCTTCCAAAGGCTAAACTAGTGTGATGATGACATACATTGCTTACACTCTACCTTGAATGCTTTGTTCGTGTCTGCAGGCATCGCCATGGCAGCGCCACTCATCTGCTCCTGCATGATCCTGGACTGGTCGGCCCCTGTGGCCGGGAGAGGACATTCACTACAACCAAAGCTTTACTTGAGTCTCTACTGGCTCCAATTACAGTCACACTACCAGAGACAAAGAACCATGTGTTGGCCTTCATATGGAGTACTGTAAACACTACAAACCAATTGATTTCTGGAGAGGTTGATTTATCATATCAATGTATCTTTTGAAGTGCAGAAAGAACTTAAGTGTTTACATATAAAATCAATGTATGATTTAATCCTGCACTAGCCGACACTTTAGTTTTAAATGTTCACCCCACTTTGCTTGCAGACCAAACTGATTTAGACCAGAAATCCCTGACTTGACTGTCATCGTAGAGGGACCGGCTGGATCATGTTCGATAATTGTATGGAAATAGTGATGCTGCGGCGACAACCATACATAGTGCAATTTCAACGCAACGTTTTGATGGAACACCCACTTTTGGGTTATCTCTTTTTGTTGCTTAATTCAATTCTGGTGAACAGAAGATAGCAGAAAAAGTACCATTATCTTGTCCCAGGATTAAGGAGTACATGCTCCGAAGTCCAAACACATTCAGGAAGTACCATGACGCAGAGCTCACCCTGAAAGAGGTAACGCAGCAAAGCAGTTAGCAAACCAGTCCGCAAACTTAATGAACAATGCATCCAAACGGCTAACAACTGCAATGATTTACCAGGATGCATCCAGCGAGAGCAGCTCCACTCCCTGCTGCAGCATGGGCTTGAAGCGCAGCGTGAGAGGGAAGGGGACCTTGGCTGCGAGGCAAAAAAAGAGAGCATCAGCCTTTACTGACTTCAGCCATCACCAGCCTTTACTGACTTCAGCCATCACCAGCCTTTACTGCTGCATCCTTACTTGTTACAAATCCTGAAAAGGTCCAATTAATCCATCCTCCGATGAGAATCATGGGCAGCACGTTGGTCACATTGCCCTTCATCATGTCCGTCAGCATGCTGGGATCTAACAGACATGAATGAAACCTTACATTACCTTAAAAACTGATAATAGTACCTTAAAAACACATTATGTTACGTTAATAACATATTAGGTTATTAACATGATATGTTAATAACATATATTAAGTTAATAACAAAAAATCATATTACGTTAACAGCTGGCATGACACAGTGGCAGTAAGTGTAAGGTTTCATTTTCTTATGTGGATCATTTCCTGAAAAGGATACACAAAGGTGTGCTGTTCTCCATGAGCTTCATGCCAACAGTGTATGCCTCGGTTCGTTTGTACATCAGGGATACAATTCATAAGCATATTAGCAGAATCAGATAGAATTAAAACATATATGTATATATGCATAAAACAATGAGCAGCATCTCTTAACCTCACAACAAGTATTAAGAACATCTGCATAAGGCGGTTTGGGAAACGGAGCTAAAATGGAAAATGAATGACACAATGAAAGGATTACCTGTCATTGGAGATGGAGGGACAACCTTCCTTTTGCTCTTCTTGAAAAATCCATCATCTTGATTATTGAAGTAGAATTTTCTCATCAAAAATGACTGTAACAGATTATTTTCAAAAACATTTATGTTTCATGCAACATTGCATTTACAGATGAGGAAACTAAAACAAATACACACCATTGTGTAGAATCTAATGCCTTTGTACAATCACAATTAAATCTTTTTTCTAATGGCAAGGAACTGGACATTAATAATATAAATTATTCAGAGGAATAGTTTCACTACAACACTTACCTGTTTTGGAATGTATTTCCCATTTTCTCTGAGAATTCTGCTCCTGATGAGAACCTGACTGAAATAAACGACCACATGTCCAAGTAAACGCTGTGTCTATTTAAATCAACTTAACCACCACAATTTATTTGCATGACATATACCATGTCGTCCTACATACCTGTCAGACACCTGTTCTAATGACAACTTCTTATCACTTTGAAGAAGAATTGACACATAATGTCGAATCACCCCAACAAGGAAAGTGATGAAGACGATGGGCAACACCACCCACAGTCGGATGTTGGAGTCCAACAGAAGCTCTGGCTCAGCCATGCCTACTTAAACACAAAGCAGACAGAGCGGACCAGAGACACATCATTACAACTATAGCGCACCCTGCATGGTGTGAAAGGAGCTACAATACAATTCAACACACAATACACCCCTACGTCCACACCAACCACAGCAGCCCTCTGACTGCAAGTCCCGCTGGGACCTTGGGGTACCTCGTCCACTAGCTCTAGTCCCGCTGGGACCTTGGGGTACCTCGTCCACTAGCTCTAGTCCCGCTGGGACCTTGGGGTACCTCGTCCACTAGCTCTAGTCCCGCTGGGACCTTGGGGTACCTCGTCCACTAGCTCTAGTCCCGCTGGGACCTTGGGGTACCTCGTCCACTAGCTCTAGTCCCGCTGGGACCTTGGGGTACCTCGTCCACTAGCACTAGTCCCGCTGGGACCTTGGGGTACCTCGTCCACTAGCTCTAGTCCCGCTGGGACCTTGGGGTAACTAATCCACTAGCTCTAGTCCCGCTGGGACCTTGAGGTAACTAATCCACTAGCTCCACTAACGGTTCTGATAGCTCACGTATCCGCGCATCGTATGTCGGGGTCCCGAACGGTCAAAGATCCATCTTCATACGTCTATCAGTTTCAAATGTTAACCCTAACCTAACCTACCCTAACCAACCCCATCCAACCAGTTGAGGCCGACGGGTTCGTTAGCCGACTAGCTTAGTGGGTAACTCGGTTAGTTCATTGCTACATACCTCTCCAAGATGTGTCGGGTCGCTAAGAAAAGTGCAGTGCTACGACTAGAGAATAAATATGTCTCTATGTTTTCATAAACGACTTTAAATGGGTCTGAAGTGGGCAGCAGCTAACTCAGCACTGGTCCTGGTCCACAACATCCGCGGCTACAGCCATCGGCCTGATTCTGGTTCACAGAACAGTAGAACACATGATGGAGCACCAGGACATCCGCATCCTTCTGAGAGAGACTGCAGCGACACCACGTGGTGATGAGTAGTATCTATCTATCTCACCCTAACCCTGTCTGTCTGTCTGTCTGTCTGTCTACATTGACATTTAGGCCAGTTAGCAGACGCTTTTATCTAAAGTGACTTACAACAAGTATCTGCCTGTCTGTCTAACCATATCTATCTGTCTGTCTGTCTGTCTGTCTGTCTACATTGACATTTAGGCCAGTTAGCAGACGCTTTTATCTAAAGTGACTTACAACAAGTTTCTGCCTGTCTGTCTAACCATATCTATCTGTCTGTCTGTCTGTCTGTCTATAGAACCCTATCATCCATATATCTATCCATCCATCCACCCCCCTCTCTCTCTCTCTCTCTCTCTCTCTCTCTCTCTCTCTCTCTCTCTCTCTCTCTCTCTCTCTCTCTCTCTCTCTCTGTGTATTGCAATTCAGCTCAAAACATAAAGATGCAGTTCTTCTAAATGAAATGTTATTTTGGAGCAGACAGGGCATCATGATGGGTCACGTGGAAGAGTTCACATTCGCCGGAAGTGCTCGGCGTACTACTTCCGTCATTGGGTCGCATCAATTCCGAAGACAGGTTAGCTTAGCTTGAATAAAGAATACATGTGATAAGTTGAGTGCACCAAGGAACCAGGTCGTCTGATCACTGTGTGCTTTTAAAGGTAGGTCCGTGTATGTGATTTATTAATGTTAAGTCCACGTCTGCTAACGAGGCGAGCTAACTGCTATTTACAATGTCATCCAAATAAGTTGAATGCATCATCACTGATTCACAGATCTGTGTATTTGATCTAGAATCGCCTTAAAAACGAAATGGCTATGCTCACCGCTTCTTCTCGGTTGGCACTGCGTCCCAACCTGCATGCTAATGCTTCAGTGTGGTGGTTCCTGTGCAGGGTTAGGGTTAGTCTGTGGATGTTTAAATCCATCTTCTGTCTGTGGCGATCGCAGACATACTCGCATCCAAACTGTCACCCACATGGACAATGAACTCTTAACCTTAACGTTTACGAACCCTAACATTGTATTTTTCTTTCTTACAGAGTTCTGGCGCATCCCGTATAGTTGAGTCTATGTTTGAGGCCATGGGAGCTGATAAAAGGTACACCACGAAATTTTTTCTTCTTGTACTGTTGGTATGTTTTGCATTTGTTAATGCTGACAACCTTTTGATGAATGGTCGTGTCTGCAGGCCCAGCCGGGGGGAACGCAGTGGGCGCTACGGTTCGGTTGGAGGAAGAGACGACTCCGACTGGCACGAGAAGAGAAGCAGAGACACAGAAAGAGGTTATGAGCGCCGCTGGAGTGACGAACAGGACCGCTTTGATGAACGCAGAGACAGCCCTGAAGTCAGTGGCAGCGTTGTCATCCAGGACTGATCACTACTGGAGTGTCCCATTATCCCAATGTGATGATTATGACGTTGTCTGTGCAGAGGGGGAGACAGCGGCACAACAGTGATAGATCTGATGATGAGTATGATGGGGACTATCCAGACCAGGACTACAAGATGGAGCTGGAGGAGGAGAGTAAGACCGTCATGCTGAGGGGTCTCTCGCTGCACGTGAACGAGGACGATGTAAGTCTCTGGTTCTAACATTAGATCAGTTTAGATTAGATTCAACTTTATTGTCATTGTGCAGAGTACAAGTACAGACACAGCGAAATGTAGTTGGCGTTCTAACCAGAAGTTCAAAGGAGCGGTTAAAGGAAAATGCCACCGTTTGTCCATACTGAACTACGTTCTTCCCTGATCTTAGATGAGTTGATACATACCTCTCTCACTTTTGTGCGTGCACTCAGTCGCTCTGGCATGCAGCGCTACTTCGATAGCATGTAGCTTTGCCCAGTATATTCCTTAGGATCCAAACGGGGGTGAAGTTAGAAGCGACCAAGCACTTCCACGTTTTCCCTATTTAAATACGGTTACATGAGTAGTTACACGACCCAAGTATGGTTACACAAAATGAAACATGGCAATTTTCTAAGTGGATAAAAAAGGATCACTATAATGTATGGCGAAATAACACCAGGGAGCACTTTGACGTCTGCGCAGTAATATCATCACTCCTAAAAGATCCTCTCCCGCTCCCCCTGTTACTTCCGTCAATAGAACCAACGTGACCTGCACGCCGTCGCCTGCACTTCCTGTAGTAGTAGAAGTAAAATGTCACGTGTGTTCTATTGACGGAAGTAACGGGGAGGGGGAGAGGATCTTTTAGGAGTGATGATATTACTGCACCGACGTCGAAGTGCTCCCTGGTGTTCACCATACATTATAACTCGCCATTATAGTTATCCTTTTAGTAATTAAAGTGACAACATGAGAATCAAAGCATTTGTCTCCATGTTCGTGTACCACATATACACAGAGGGAAAACCCACTCTTGTTCTGTTCAGATTCGATTGGCACTTGAAGAACTACAGGGACCCCAGCCTGTGGACGTCCGCTTGATGAGGAAAAGGACAGGTTGGTGTTGCTTGTTCAGAGACCGCTCCCGTCCGGGCACTATCCACTCCGAACCCTCTTTCCTTCCTTAACTGCAGATGATAAGACACCTGTGAGAGAATCCTCTCGAGGCCTCCAGATGTTATCATTTGTATGAAGGAGAAGGGACAGGTAAGATGGCAGATGCATGAACACGCGGAGACATGCTATGCTAAAGCCTAGCCACCAGCAACAGCTTTACCCTGTGAGCGCCACTCGATGTTTACTTTGGAGTGTACAGCAGACTGACTGTTGTGCCGAGGCATCACTAACCCCCGTCTATATTTGAATGCTGTCTCTAGGTATAAGCCGTGGTTTCGCCTTCGTGGAGTTTTATCACTTGCAAGATGCTTCCCGATGGATGGAGACCAACCAGGTTGCTTCAACAATCACCAAGTCTAGAATTTGTCTTGGAGATTAGAGCCCCAAATTACGAACACTATGATTTGAATAATCATAAATCATAAATGACTAAATCATGTTGGTGAGAAATAAGCACCTGACAGCTCGGGGTTTTTAGTCAACACAACATGAGTTTTTTTTTTTTTATTTAGTTTTTTTTTTTGATGATGTGAAATCAGAACATTTGCTGACAAAGTGTTGGTCCATCAGCTGGTGAATTTCTATTGATGTGGAAGCGGGTTTGGGTCTTTCAACTAGAGGTTAGCAACAAAGAAATCTTTAGGTGAGATAAGATGGCATGTAGGCCTCCTGCTATCGGAGTCTCCCATAGGCTGTCATGCCATAGGGTTCCATTGCACACCCTGCTCCAGCTCAGTCTCTTGGCCTCGCCTCCATTTGACCTCCCAAGATTGGAGCGAGACGAGGGCGAGCTGGTGGCACTCCGGCCCGAAACACGCTGGGATGCAAAGCCTCAGTCCCCCACACACCTCTCTGGACTCTGAGTGGAGGCCCTGCTCTTCCTGTTCCGGCTCACTCATGGGGTGGGATAGTTGCAAGACCTCTTGTGCTGCTATGGCGTCCATCCCTGGAACTGGGATAACTGATTGTTTTTGGACGTTTCAGAATAAGTTGGTGGTCCATGGGAAACCTGTTGCCATGCACTACAGCAACAGAAGACAGAAGTTTGAGAACTGGTTGTGCAATGCTGTAAGTGTTTTTCTGCAAAAGTCAAACCGGCACGTAGAAAGAGCAGGTTCCTTTCTTTTCAGGATTAAATAGCATTGTATTGACTCAAAACTCCGCTTCCTCACAGTGTGGCTTGTATAATTTCCGGAAGAGGCTGAAGTGTTTCCGATGTGGTGCAGACAAAGTTGGTAAGAGCTCACTGGGCCATGTTTAGCCTGCATTTCTGACCCAGCAAGAGTGGATGTATTCATGTGTAATCTTTACCCTACTACTTCTACTACTACAGATGGGGACTGTGCAGGAAGCAGCCTGAGCAATGAGGCGCTCCATCCTGGGGATTACAACGGAGACAGTGAGTTCTGTTGCTCATGGGCTTGTGTCACTACGTACTGCAATGTACTTCACCTAATGATGTCTTCTTCCATTGTTGCTTCATCGACAGCGATCATTTTGAGGAACATTGGTCCACTTTCAATAGTGGATGCCATTTTAAACCTGCTGGCGCCCTACGCTAACCTGTCTTCGGGGAACATTCGCCTCATCAAAGACAAGCAGACCGGACAAAACCGAGGCTTTGCCTTCGTTCAGCTGTCTTCACCGCTGGTCTGCTCCTCTGCTGACGTATGCACAGTGACCAGGTGTTCTGGCCTTGTTCCTTTTCCTCATCAGTCTTTTGTATTTGTATATGTTTAGGAGGCATCTCAGCTCCTCACCATTCTTCAGGGTCTTCAACCACCTCTCAAACTAGATGGAAAGACGATTGGTGTGGACTACGCCAAGAGCGCTAGGAAGTGAGTTCAGAGTAGTGCCACCACTTTGCTCGATCACATTTTTTTTTCTAAATGCCAGTAAATTATTGTGTTGGTATTTCTCTCTGCAGAGACTCTGCACAGCCAGATGGAGTACGAGCCAGTGCACTGTCAGTCGCCTGCACGGCCATCGCTGCAGCTCAGTGGTCATCCAGCCAGGTGCAGACAGAGCTTCTTGTTTCATGGATGGAGTTGTGTACATTTATTTAGAATTGAGTGGTGTCATGGTGGTCTACTCTCCCCTCAGCTGCAACAGGGCCTTGGGGCCTCCTCTGACTACACTTCGCTACAGGAGGGTTTTGCACCGTTTGCTCAGGTTGGTCGTCAGTCAGGTTTCGTCCCCTGCTTCATTAAAGCTATGGTCACTTGATCCAGGGAAATTGAGTGTCTTCTCTGGTACTCCCAGGGTCAGCACTACCCGCTGTGGCCGCAGCAGCCTGAAGGATCGACCCCTAACGTTGGAGATGGACTGCTAGGGGGTATGGAGAGTTGTGTTACTCAGATGCTCTTGGTTGTGTTTTGGGTTGAGGGCGTTCAGTGTGACTGCTGTGTGTCTGTCTGCAGCGGCCCCCGGAGTGAAGGCCCTGATGCCTGCACCTGCAGGAGTGGTTCTGTACCAGCCTGTCCTCATTGGCCAGCCAGTCATACAGGTAGACTATACTTAGGATTTACTATTGAGAGACATTCCCCTTCAACAGGAAGTGGTGTATGCTGTGTACTGAACTAACCCTGAAATGCCTGATGTTACTCCTGGCTGCTGCAGGGAGTGTGGCAGACATGTATTGTACTTGTGGGTCTGTAGGGTTGGGGTTCTGATGTCCTCCTCTGTGCCCTCCAGACCCGCCCGCTGCTGGGACCACTGGACTTGGGCCAGCAGGCTGCCGGTGGGCCCCCAGCGCTGGGAGCCCCGGCCGGGCCAGTGGCCACCCCGTCTGCCCCTGTCCTGGCAGCTCCCACAGCAAGCGCGCCTGGTAGGATGGTTTGGTGGCTGCAAAGAGTTCTAGATATATACACGCTTATGTAGAATATATAGACAAGCTTTGATGGTGTAGCATAGTTGTTGAAGTGAATGAGCTCATGTTCTCATGTTCTCTGCTCCGTTCAGTGGTCCCAGACACGTCTACGTACCAGTACGATGAGGCCTCTGGGTTCTACTACGACCCCGGGTCGGGCCTGTACTACGACCCCAGTAGCCAAGTGAGTAGCCGGACGAACCTTCCATTACTAAGCTTCAGAGTACCGGGGCACCACAAGGCCTTTCCCCCCCTCTCTGATGAATGGAATTAAAAACATTTTCTATTGAAACTAAAATGTACCATGATTGATGACAGTGTGTTGTAATGATCAGTGTCATCCTGGTACTGTATTGCTCCTGATATGTATCTGTTTAAGCACTTCCATCTGAACGATCTCCACAGTACTACTACAACGCCCAGACTCAGCAGTACCTCTACTGGGACAGGGAAAACCAGACCTACGCCCCAGCACCGGCAGCTCCGGACAGCACCGCCGACCAGGCCCCCGGCTCGGCCCCCCACACCCCCCCCAGTAAGGAGGCCAAGGAGAAGAAGGAAAAACCGAAAAGCAAGTCGGCCCAACAGGTACCTGACACACCTGCAGCCGCAGTTCGCCATCCCTCAAGGTGGTCCTACCCCAAACCCAAACCCGGGAATCCATTTTGTCTTTTCATTCAGATCGCCAAGGACATGGAGCGCTGGGCCAAGAGCATGAACAAGCAGAAGGAGGGCTTCAGGAGCAGCTTCCAGGCCCTGGGCCAGACCAGGGAGGACGAAAGGAGGGAGTCAGCTGCTGCAGACGCAGGCTTCACCCTCTTTGAGAAGCGGGTAGGGTGCTCTTGTGTCACTCTGTACAGGGCCTGGACGCATGGTGTTGGTGATGCTGGGGCAGGCTGATGGTTCGAAACCTATTTCATTAGACACAGCGCCGGATTCTGATAGATGTGCTGTCCATCAGTTGTTTTAGTTGGTGGCAGCGGTGCTGAGGTTTTGGGATAGGGTTAGCTAACCCTACCCCTAACCCCTGGTGTCTAGTGTGTAATGGAGTGGCTCCCTCCCGCCGGTTCACCACACCTGTGCAACTCTTCACTTTCAGCAAAGCGGAAACTTTGAGATGCAGCCCTTTATGAACGAGCCGGTGAAGATCCTGGAGCCAGAGGGGCTGGTGGCTAAGGTGAGAGCGGGCTCCGTATCTGCTGTGTGTACAACATGAGCTCCCCCCTATCAGAACCTTCCTAACGCCCCATGTGATTAGCAGCCCGGCCCAGTGCCGGCCCGCGGCGCTGAGCCCGAGGAGGTGGGCGGCGAGCGTGCGGAGGAGGACGAGGGGGGGCTTGTGGACTGGAGGAAGATGGCCTGCCTGCTGTGCCGCCGCCAGTTCCCAAACAGGGAGGCCTTGGGGCGCCACCAGCAGCTCTCTGACCTGCACAAGGTGCTGCTCTCCACTCTGCCCTGTGTTCTCTGGAGGACGGCACCGTGTTGGATTGGTGATGCTTTAGAACATCACGTAGATCTTGAATACAGTGCACTGTTTTCACAATCGCTCCTTCATCCTTTTTTTTTCTTTTTAAGCAAAACCTGGAAATTCAGAGAAGATCCAAGCTCTCCGAGGCGGAGCTGGAGGAGCTGGAGAGAAGAGAGACTGAGGTGTGTTGTCATCTCTTGGTACATCATTATGAAGAAGAGAGCCTGCATGTCTTCTGTAATGGCCCGTTGTCCGCCCCCAGCTGAAGTACAGGGACCGTGCTGCTGAGCGGAGGGAGAAGTATGGCGTTCCTGAACCCCCAGTGCCAAAGAAGAGGAAGTTCTACCAGCCAGCCACGCCCACTGTGTAAGAGAGACTCGACGCCTGCGACCGCAGGGCCACTGTGACAAGCGCAGGGGACTGACTGTTCTCCATCTGTCTACACACAGAAACTATGAGCAGCCCACCAAGGACGGCCTGACGAGTGACCACATCGGGAACAAGATGCTGCAGGCCATGGGCTGGCAGGAGGGGAGGGGCCTCGGTCGGCACCAGCAGGGAATCACTGCACCCATTGCGGTAGGAATCAGCGTGTGTGCGTGTGTGTGTGTGTGTGTGTGTGTCTCCGTCTCCATTGTCTCTGACCCTCTCCCTGCTGTAGGCCTCCCTGAGGACGCGGGGCACAGGCCTGGGCATCAAAGGCAGCAGCTATGAGCTCTCTGCGTCCGACACCTACAAGGACGCCGTGAAGAAAGCCATGTTTGCACGTTTCACTGAAATCGAATGAAGTTTGAATGATTGTTTTTCTTCCAACCTGGACTCTAGTGTTGAATGGATCGGTGCCTTCAAAATGACCGTCAGGAGGACCATAGTTTATCTTTTGTTTTTTACTCAAGACTACCAAGTTTTTAACTTCAAAAGATTCTATTTTGTCTTTTGTATTATAATGCTTTTTTTTTTTCCAAAATGATTCAACTGATTTGTCAGGACTGCACTGGTGGTGTACAGTTTGTATAGTTTGTATTTGTACATAAAACCTGTGCTTGCTGAGACCCTGTCTTGCTGATGTTTGTTGGGTCACACAACCACACAACGTTGGCCGTCTGGTTCTCTGCTGGGCGTCCTGAAGCCCCTCTGTGCTCATGGGACTTGAAGACCCTCTGACCCTGGCTGGCTCACAGTTCATTACACTTCGTTTCATGAGCTTGTTTTACATTTTGCCAACTTGCCTTTTCCTGCAAATAGGATGGGTTATTCATTTCGTTATGCAGCGATGGACTGCCAACTACAGTTCATTGGGATGGTGGGACTATAGAAACATGAGTATTTTCATGAAGTCTGGACAGAACGAACAACATTGATGGCATTGAAGAAGGCAGTCAGTCTTACCTTGCAACCTGTGTGTTCTCTTTCTTGGTTCATTCTCCACAGGGCTTCCATTCATCAGGCTATTTTTGCAAGTAGCTAATATTCCAACACTGACAAATAAAGATAAGTAAATGGGATCAAACGATGTTTCACAGGTGATAGAGTGGGCCATCTGATTCATTAGGTTCCTATTTAAACTAGATAATCTCACTTCAGGGCACCTATGTGATTCCCACCTCAGTTCCTTTGTCTTTTGGGCCTTGCTAGAGGAGAGAATGGGGGTCAAGAGAGCCTCCTGCAAACGCATGACCACATGTTTCCTGATACTGCAGCTTCTCAAGATCATTTGGCCATATGAATGTTCAGCATAGTGACTAAAAGATAGCTGCTGTTTTCTTTTCCAAGCGAATGGTTCACAACTCTTTCTGACTGATTATCACATGCACTTCCTCTGTGTCCTGGAAACAGACATTTTTATATAATCACCAGATCATATTACAGTGATGAATTACTCTGAATTGCACTAATTATGTAATCCTTGGTAATGTTCTGAGTAATGTCAGGTTAAATTAATCCATGTTCTGTTACATACTCTAGATTGTGACTTACTCTTAATGTGACTTTTGCAGCGTTGGTGTCCCTATTACTCTATTGCTTGCCTTGCACAGATAAATGTTCTATCCCAATGGACAAAGAACATTAATATATATTTAATATTTAGTAATATTCATATAATAATATTTAATTTGTATTGGTTTATTAGCAATAGTGGTGAAATCAGAGTTCCAACATTGATGACTGAGTAATGAATTAATTCATAGATAAGCTAAACGTCCTTGAGCATATTTTATTCACCTCAACAGCATCTTGCCTCTTAAATCTTCCTTCATGTTGCCCCAGAGTGTCAAACTGTCTGTCCTCTTCAGACATGCTGGAGGTCTTTGGTGTTCTGGGCCATCTGAGCTCAGATGAAGCAGGGGAACAGATCCAAATGGCTGTGCTGTGTAGTGCCTTCATTCTCTACATGGCTGTGTAAATAGAACTCCACAGAGCCAGCAGAACTACTGATGGACACGTCCATTTACAAAGCATATATATCGCTTACGTCTTCTTCTTTGTCTTTTTTTCTGTTCCTCCCACATGTTTTAGATATGATTCAAATCCCCTTGAGACAACATGGTTAAGTAGAACAAGTTCTGGCTCATTCATTTTATTTTGTATATTTGTATATATTGAATATTAATATGATATTGGCCTTATTAGTCATTCAGCCTCATTATATTGCATTGTGTTTCAAAGGCTAAGGAGCACGGTGTTTAGAGGAACTGGGCTTTCTTGGGGTGTTTTGATGACCTAACGAGGTTCAAAGGCCATTCAAACGGCACTTCCCACCCACAGAGTGAGATGCAAGGAGGGATATAATTGCGTGATCATAATAATTTCTTTAAAAGTTATTAATAATAATCATAACCTTCAATGTTTTTTATTACCATCATATTATGTTGAAAGGACAATCTAACAGCTGTATGTATCATGAGAGGTAAGCCTAACTCTCTCTGTCCACACCAAACATCTCCAAACATCTCCTGAGGTCACATTTGACCCCTCCTGCTCCCCCTCTGCTCTCTCTCCCCCCTGCTGGCCTGATGGTGTTTCCTCACCCAGAGTGACATGTTCTTTCTCTTGTTTATACATTTGCTGGTGAAAGAGGAGGATTGGGCAGGTGTTCGTGGTAAGTGTGTTTGTTATGTTATGTTATGTTGTGTTATGTTATGCTATGTGTGAAAGGGGGGCGCTTGAACTTGTCCTGTACAAACGATGTGGGATGATTGCAGAACAAACAAGCACATGGTGTGACAGATGTCTCCTCGCGGTGTAAGCTTCAGAAACATGCTGATGGCCAGTCAGCCATGAAACACGCTTTAACAGGTCAGTGTGGAACATACAGTGGTGTGAAAAGCAAGCGTACCTTCATTCAATTCAATTCAATAAGATTCAATTCAATTACATTACATTTTATTTGTATAGCCCTTAATCACAGTTCCAGTCCCAAAGAGCTAAACAGGCCATATATTCATGACCCCTAACCCTAACCCACCACAGTGCAAGCAAAAAAAGAAACCTTGAGAAGGAACGCAGAGTGTTTCCAGGGATGATTTGGAGTGCAAAGGGGGCCATCATTGAACATTGAACAACGTAGTAATACAAGGAAAGAAAAGAATTCAGTTACAAATGAAAACATTGTAAAATACATAATGTCCATGGTGATGGGTACTGACTGCTGAGCAGGCTGGCCACGCTCAGGGGAGTCCAGGCGTCAGGTCACAGTGACATACAGATGGAACTCTGAGTGGCATGGGGCAGGTAGCACAGAACACAAGCAGGCAACCACTAGTCTTGTAGCCTTCAGCTTCAGTCTCGGTAACCCCAGTGGCAGCAGCACCTGAGGGCACCCCTAGACGCCAAACCACAGTAAGATAGATAGATAGATAGACCTTTATTTTTCCAGGCAAAAAATGGCTAAGAACAGAATTCTTATTTACGGCAATGGCCTGGTAGGAGGTGTGTGACCTCCTAAAGGGAAAGGGAAGGGGGAGAGTACATTAAAACATTGACAATACAGGTGCAAAGACGACGATGGGACAATACAAAGAAAAAACAGCAGGCCTACATGGAAAAGTGACATATAATAATAATATACAATACATTGACACATCGTGAGTGGAGCTCTACATCACCAAGCTAAAATAATAGAATAAAATGGGATAAAAACAATGATAGTGGACCAATTTTTAGAGAGTAGTCGACGGGGATGAGAGGGGTTAGTGAGAGTTATTGTTTGTTGTGACAGCAACAGATGTGAGTTATGAATTGGGTTAGAGTATGTTTGAAGGAGTTTAGTGTGATAAAAGACTTTAGTTGTATGGATTTTTGAATTTTATTCCAGCTCTCAGCTGCCGCAGCCTGGAAAGAGAAGTGACCCAACGAGGAGTGTGCCCTCGGGGCGTTCAATAGGATGAGTGTGGAAGATCGGGTATTATGAGCTGGGGGTGGGCGCAGATGACGAAGTTAAATAAGGGGGAGTACGGCCTAGGATGGTTTTGTAGATTAGTGTTAGCCAATGGGTATTCCGCCTCATTTCCAGGGGAGGCCAGTTAGCCAGGGTGTAGAGATCACAGTGATGAGTCCTATATGGGGCATTGGTAACAAAACGGCTGGCAGAGTGGTAAAGGACGTTGAGCCGCTCAAGTGCTCCTTTGCAGGCAGACCTATAGATGACATCTCCATAGTCAAACAGAGGAAGTACAGAGAGCTGGACCAGGGAGCATTTGGCAGAAGTGGTGAATGATGAGCGGTTGCGGTAGAGAAAGCCGAGTCTGGCTTTCACTTTCGTCTGCAGACAGGACAAGTGCTCAGTGAACGATAAGCAACTGTCAATCCAAACTCCCAGATATTTATAAGAGGGAACCAGGTCAAGTTTCTGGCCGTTTGCAGCCAGAATGGTTCCATCTTGGGAGGCATTCTTACGACCAAACCACATGACCTTGGTTTTGCTGGCATTTATGGAGAGACCAAGGGCAGAAAAACCAGACTGTATGGATTTAAAGCTCTGTTGGAGTGTTTCCAGAGCGATGCCAGGGGAGGAGCCGGTGGCATATAATATTGTATCATCTGCATAGAGGTGTATAGAGGAGTTGCCAGCTGATTTAACAATTTCATTTATGTAAATTGAAAATAGAACAGGGGCTAGGATGGAGCCCTGCGGGACACCTTTTCGGATAGGCAAAGGTTGTGATGTTAAATGAGCCGATTTTACAAATTGGGCACGACCTGTGAGATAGCTCTCAAACCAGGCCAACGATCTGTTTGAGGCACCGATGGAATTTAGGCGACCCAGTAGCTGTTTATGGACTACATTGTCAAAGGCCTTTGCCAGGTCAATGAAAGTGGCTACACAGTGTAGCTTTAAATACATAGCACTGACGATGTCGTTTAGAACTTTGAGAATTGCAGTTTCGCAGCTGTGACCTGCACGAAACCCTGACTGGAATTCAGAAAGAACATTGTTGGCTGTTAGAAAGCGTACCAGCTGTTTGCAGACCAGTCGCTCCAGTATTTTAGCAATACATGGTAGAATAGAGATAGGACGATAGCAGTTGGGGTTGGAGTGATCTCCCCCTTTAAATAGGGGGCGTACTGAGGCCATTTTCCAGGCAGATGGGAGTTCAGATGACTGGATGGATAAGTTGCAAAGGCGGGTGATGGGTTCTGCAATAATAGGAGCTGTGATTTTAAAGAAAAAGGGATCCAGGCCGTCCGGCCCAGGTGGTTTTTTGGGGTCCAGGTTGTTCAGTAATTCAAGGACCTCGCTCACAGAGACATTTTGCAAGGAGAAGCTGAGCGGAGCAGAGCGGGTACTGAGTTAGGTGAGCACAGGGGAGACGGGTGGGGGGAGGAATCATGAGGTGTTACAGAGTTCGGTGGAGCGGAAGTCTGAACAAAATGTTGATTAAAGAGGTCAAGCATATGTTTATTATCAGAAACAATGTTTCCTTCCCAAATGATAGAGGAGGGTAGTTGGGATGGAGCAGTTTTACCCTCCATGTCTTTAACTGTCTTCCAAAACTTTTGTGGGTTGGTGCCACATAGTTGAAACTGGTCTTGAAAGTAGTCAGTTTTGGCTTTGCGGATGGATTGGGTGCATTTATTTCTGATTCGTCTGAAGGATAGCCAGTCAGCAGGCAATTTAGTTTTACGAGCCTTACGCCAAGTGGAGTTTTTGAGATGAAGTTGTTCCGCTAAGTCCTGATTAAACCAAAGGCTGCATCTATTCCTTACCCTCATCTTTTTGATGGGGGCATGTTTGTTTATTGTTTCGTTAAAGGAGTTATAAAACAAGGACCATGCGTTATTTATATCAGGAATCAGATTGAGTCTTGCCCAGTTAACTTCAGCAAGATCACGGAGAAAGGCTTGATCGTTGAAGTTTTTGAGTTGGCGTCTCTGGGTGATAATGGTGGGCCGTTTCATTATGCTACCATTTCTAATACAAGCAGTGAAGCAATGGTCACTGAGGTCATTGCAGAAGACACCAGTACAGTATCTATTTGGGTTATTAGTGAGAATGACGTCAATGAGAGTAGCTTTATCAGGATTTTTAGGATCAATACGGGTGGGAGTGGATATGATCTGAGAAAGGTTAAGAGAGTCCCATTGGTTTAGGACTTGGGCAGGGGGTTTGAGCATGTCCCAGTTTAGATCTCCCATCAGAACAAATTCAGCCTTGTTGTATGGGGCCAGTAAGGAGCTGAGGGTGGGCAAGGTGCAGGGAGGGGCTGAAGGTGGGCGGTAGCAACCTGCAACTGTTATGGAGGCGTTATTTGCTAGTTTGACGTTGAGAATCAGTAGGTCAAACTGTTTGGGGATGGATTTACTAATGATAATGGAGGATTGTAAGTGTTCTTTAATAAAAATAGCAACCCCGCCACCCTTAGAGGACCTGTCTTGGCGAAATATATTATAGCCAGAGATGTCAATGGCTGAATCAGGTACAGACTTTTTTAACCATGATTCTGTGACCACTAAAATATCAGGATTGGAACTGTGAGTCCGGACTTTTAACTGATCAATCTTGGGCAAAAGGCTTCTGGAATTTATATGGAGAAAGCCCAGGGCTTTACGGGAGCAAAAGTCAGTAAAACTGATGTCTTTCGGGGAGGGGTTGGTATTTATAATATCAGATGGACCAGGGTGTACATGAATATTTCCAGACAAAATTAACAGTAAAACAATCAGAGCCCGACAGAAAGGTAATAGAAGGCAATAGGCTTTTTAGATTGTACAATTTTGCTAGAAGGTAACAGGGTGTTTCTGGGGAGTGATCTCATTATATGGCACACCAAGAGAGGTAAAATAAAAAATCTGGTATCATTTAAAGGGAGACCAAGTCGTCTGATTGTCATAAAATCAGAATCTCTAAATAGTGCACAGACGCTTGATGTTCCTGTAGTGGGCAGTGACAAGCGCAGTGGGATGCAGGCATTGTGTTTACAGTAAGAGGGGGATATTAGAAAGAGAAGCACAACAGTGAGACAAAGCATGACAGCTTTAGTCATGGTAGTTGGACAATAGGGGGAGTATATACACCTATTCAAGAGGTATCAATGTAAACAGTAGCAATAGACCGAGTAATTAGTTCATATGCGGTGTAGGGACTAGCAGAGAAAGATACAGCCAGATAGCAAAGCTGGCCGGTCGACGGAGTTAGCAGGTTGGCAGCAGCGGCAGTAGCTGTCCGAGAGCTTGGCAACATAGGCAACACAGTAGCAGATTAGCGGATTAGCAGAGGCGGCAGTGACGAACCAAGATGCGGCAGGCGAGACAGCACAGCATCGGTGTTAGCCGGTTAGCAGAGGTGGCAGTAGCGATCCGGGATGTGGCAGGAGAAACAGCACAGCATCGGTGTTAGCCGGTTAGCAGAGGCGGCAGTAGCGGCCCAGCGAGGCAGCACAGCAGCGGTGTTAGCGGATTAGCAGAGGCGGCAGTAACGAACCAAGACGCGGCAGGAAAGACAGCACAGCATCGGTGTTAGCCGGTTAGCAGAGGCGGCAGCAGCGATCCGAGAAGTGGCAGGAGAGACAGCACAGCATCGGTGTTAGCCGGTTAGCAGAGGTTAGCCGGTTAGCAGAGCCGGTTAGCAATGGAGCAGTAAAAAGAGTAAAGAGATACGTTTTCAACTTGGCTTTAGATATCTCTGCAGACTTAGCTTCCCTGATTACAAGTTCAAGTTCAAGTTTCAAGTTTATTGATATTTAAAGCGTGAGCAACCACATGAGTGTAATGTGTGTGGATTCATGGGTTCAAAAAACAATACGTTTAGAGTAATAAATTAAAATGAAGAAGAATAAAACAATAGATAAAAGTTTCAATAAAAACAAATATAAAACAAATGTAAAATGTAAAATGTGAAACAAATATAAAACAAACATGGGTTATAGAGTAGGCCATAGTGTTTTGAGAAGAGGAAGGTTTTTAGTTTGCTTTTAAAAATATTTGTGGAACTGGCTCCCCTAACATGTGACGGAAGACTATTCCACAGATATGGAGCTCCGAAAGCAAAGGAGCGCTGGCCTGCAGATTTAGTTTTTACCCCGGGAATTGTCAACAGGCCAGCGTCCAGAGATCACAATGGGCGCGAGGGGGTGTAGGGGATTACCAGGTCTGACACATATGAAGTCCATTTAGTGCTTTATAGGCTAAAAGAAGAATTTTAAAATCTACTCGTGCAGGAATGGGTAGCCAGTGTAATTTTTTTTTTTTTTTTTTTTTTTTTTTTTTTTTTTTTTTTTTAAGCTTGAGCAGATACAGGTTTTAGGAATACAGTATATTCAGAACCTATCAATGATCTGCAGCTACTCAGTCCAGAGCATGTAAACAGTTTGTTGGTGATAAAAAGTCCTTGAGCTTTAAGGATTACAGTCACATACTGAGGAGGTGTTTGTTCAGCCTCTTCTTAAAGGCCTGAGTACCCCTTGGTGTAATGTCTCCAACAACCACAGGAGGAAGGCTGTTCCATGTGGAAATAGCAGAGTGGAGAAAGCTCCTGTCAAGGCATTTGGTGGTAGACTTAGGAGCTTCCAGGGCGTGGCTTGGTAGTGTCACACACGCACTGTTCCACTACGTCATCAATGAAGATGGAGAATAGTATAGGGCCGAGAATTGATCCCTGCGGTACAGAGGCATTGATGGGAAGTGGTGAGGAGGACTGACCAGAAAGCACAACATTGATGGATCTTCCTTGGAGGTAGTTCCGTAGCCAGGTGTGTAGTCTTCCAGTTATGCCCTTAGACGAGAGCTTTGCGCAAAGGCCATTGTGCCAGACTTGGTCGAAGGCACCCTTGATGTCCAGTGCGACTGCGTACGCTTCGCCGCCTTTGTCCAGGATGTTGTTCCACGTCTGGGACAGAACTGTAAGGAGGTCTGCTGTGCTGTGGTTTGGTCTGAACCCGTATTGTTTGTTGGAGATAAGGTTGTGGCGGAGGAGATATTTCTGTAGTTGTTTCTGAACAGAGGATTCCATCGCTTTACTGATGATGCTGAGCAGGGATATGGGACGGTACTTTGATGGATCTGACTTGGAGTCCCTTTTGTGTATTGGGATCACCCTAGCAGTTTTCCATTGGTCGGGGAACAGGCCACGAGAGAAGAGGAGTTGGAAGAGACGGCTGAGGGGGCTGGCCAGTTCTGCGGCGCACTCTTTGAGGACCCTCGCAGGGATTTCGTCAGGCCCTGTAGCCCTCCCTGGGTCCAGGTTGCGCAGGATGTTTCTGACCTCTTTTGGTTTGAAGTGGACGTCGCCAAGTTGAGAAGATGGTGATGGACACTGGAGCTCAGGCTGTGCTGAGGCCCCTGGCAGTGTGCACTTGGCCGCAAAGGTTTGGCAGAAGATGTTGGCCTTGTCACTAGCTGAGATGTGGGGGATGCCCTGATGTTCTATGACGGGTATCTCTGTAGATCCGCTCCTTCCAGAGAGTGAATTCACAATTCCCCACCATTTCTTCGAGCTGAGTGATTTGTCGGATAGATCTCTTCTCAGTTTGTTGTTATATTGTCTCTTTGCCCATTTCTCCGCTTGGTTAAAAGCTGCTCTCGCTTCAAGGAACTTTTGTTTTGAAGTCGGGTTGTTGGATGTCCGCATCCTGTGGTAGAGCCGTCGCTTTTTCGTGGCTGTTCTTCTGCACTCCTCATTGAACCAAGCTTTATCCCCAGGCTTTCTGGTGATGATCTTGTTTGGTATAAATGCGACCATGGCATCTTGCAGTAAGCAGGTGAGAGTGGTGCAGATTGTTTCAGGATCTTCTCCCTTGAAGACACTGGACCAGTTGGTGGAAGTAAGGTACCCCCTCATCTCCCAGAATCGAGCTTTGTCATAGCTCCAGACTCTGCGTTTGTATGGCTTGTCTCTGAAGACTGGTAGTTTTAACTGAATGAGTACCGGGTTGTGGTCCGAGGAGCCTACATTTGCCAGAGTCTTTGTGGTGGCTGGAGTGTCTGATAGAACCAGGTCTAGAATGTTGTAGTGTCTCGTTGGTTCGGTGACGATCTGCTCAAGTCCCAGGCCGTTGGCAAGTTGCAGGGCACGCCGTCCAGCAGTATCTGTGACATTACTCCCCAGCCATTCTTTGTGATGTACATTGAAGTCGCCGATGAGCATTACAGACTGGGCTCCAAGCTCTTCCATCACAGAGAAGGTGTTGTTGTCGAGGTAGTCCAAGACTTCGTTGGAGGCACTTGGCGGGCGGTAAACAGCACCTATCAGCAGCGTCCTGGTCTTCAGAGCGACAGTGAGCCACATGAGCTCAAAGTCTTCAGGATCTTTAGTTGGATTATGGTAGATGGAAACACCTTCTAGACAGTAGACTGCTATACCGCCACCGGCCGCTCCAGTGCGATCTCTGCGACAGCTGAGTGAGTAGCCAGGGATCTGTATCTCATCTGCCCCGTCTGGAATGGTGGAGTCCAGGAAAGTCTCTACCAAGATGACGATCGAGGGCTTCTCCTCTGAGCAGAGGTTGGAGAGGTCCCCAATATTGGTGCGTAGTCCTCGGATGTTCACCTCAAGGATTTCTAGTTTATTTTCGCTAAGTCGTAGTCGGGTTTGGTGCTGGAGTCGGCGTTGGGTGGTCTGTCCGTTTCGAGGCTTTCTTATAGGTTTCCTAGCATGGGGGTTGTCGGCAACAGGGGGAGCTGGCCCCTGCGCCCTTGAAACGCACCTGAGCAGTGCGGCAGAGATCAGTGCATTCGAGACCTAATCCGAAAGCATCATGCATGTGCATAGGACTCATAACGGATCGGGCTTCGGAAGAAGCCACTTGGTCAAGGACGGGGTGATCGCACTGTTAGTGATCCAATGATTAATATATACAATGATAATGAGATTAAAAGAGGTGTTATGTGTGAACTTTTCCGTGTTTTTGTTAAAATTCTGGCTGCTGTATTTTGAATTAGCTGTAGGGTTCTTAAAGTGCATACAGGCAGGCCAGAAAGTAATGCATTACAGTAATCTAGCCTAGATGAGACAAATGCATGCACTAGAGTTTCAGCATCCTTTAAGGATAGCATAGGCCTGATTTTTGTGATGTTGCTTAGATGATAAAAGGCAATTTTGGAAATATTTCTTATGTGAGGGCTTTATGTTAAACATTGATCGAAGGTGACACCCAGACTTTTAACAGTTGTGCTCTCTGTTATAAAACAGTCATCGACACAGACTCTAAAATCCTCAGCATGCTTTGTCCTCCGTGGTCGTATAACTAACAGCTCTGTTTTGTCTTTGTTTAACAATAAAAAGTTTCTGGACATCCATCTCTTTTTGTCTGCTATACAAGCCTCTAAGTTGTTGAGTTGAGTGGAGTCATTTGTTCGTATAGGCACATAAAGCTGGGTGTCATCAGCATAGCAGTGAAACCTTACATTAAAGCTATGTAGTACATTACCAAGTGGGAGTAGATAAATGCAGAACAAGATGGGGCCCAGTACTGACCCCTGTGGCACACCAAATCTTACATCCGCAAGCCTAGATGTAGCATCATTGTAGGTCACATACTGAGTTCTGTTTGTTAGATATGAATGCAACCCTGAAAGTGTATACCAATATTTTGTTGTAAGCGGCTTAGTAGTATGTTGTGATCTATTGTGTCAAATGCTGCAATTTTTCAAATAGGCTATTTTGGGATAAGTGGAATGAATATGAGGTTGGTCAGCGACTGCCTTTTCTAGTATTTTAGACAGGAATGGTAGATTTGAAACTCTTCTGTAGTTCTGAAGGACTTGTGGATCCAGGGTTGGCTTTTTAAGTAAAGGCTTAACAATTGCTTTTTTGAAAGCTGAGGGGACTGAGCCAGTCAGAAGAGACTCATTTAGAATGTGAAGACCTGAGCTGAGGAGGGTAGGTAGCAGTTCCTTAAATGGTTTGTTGGTATAGGTTCTAGTGAGCAGGTGGTGGATTTTGAGGAGTTCACTAGCCTCATAAAAGTTTCCGGAGAAATAGGGGTCAGCTGAGATAGAACGACCATGGGCTGGATTGATGCAACATCTGCTGCTGTAGGGGCATCACTGCCGTCTATTTTATCCCTGATTAGGTCAATCTTGGATGAAAAAAAATCCATAAATTCATCAGCTGAAATAGTTGCTCTTTGTATAGTGGTATTCTGAGTAAGGCTGGCAACTATTTTGAAGAGGAACCTGGGGTTGTTCCTATTGGAATTTATCAGTTCTGAAAAATATGACGTTCTGGCGCTTAACAGAGAGCTTTTATATGCTTTAAAACTTTCGGACCACAGATTATGGTGAGCCTTAAGTGTAGTCTTTCTCCAAAGACGTTCAAGTTTCCTGCACTTCTTTTTCTGCTTACGCGTCTCGTCGTTGAACCATGGGGCAGCTTTAGTCCGAGTCTGTCTCCGAGTTTTTAGTGGAGCGGCAGAGTTCAGGACGGCAGTTAAAGCGCTATTGAAGCTGTCCGTCTGGTCGTCTAAGCTAGTGTGTGCGCAGCAGGAGCTCAGAATGTCCGACAGTGCTCGGACCATCGCTGATTTTGCTGCGTTGTCAATACGGCGATACGAGTAGGTGATGGGATCAGAGGACTTAGAAACATGGAAATAAATATTAAAAAATATACAGAAATGATTTGAAACAGGCGTTGGTTCGACAGACATGTGATCAACATTTACTCCCATGGAAAACACTAGATCAAGCGTATTCCCGAGGTTGTGAGTTGGGGTCGTAACATGCTGAACAAAGTTAAGGCTATTGACAAGATCAAGGAAATCACACGCTTTTACATCAGAGCTGTCATTGATATGGAAATTAAAATCGCCCACAAGGAGCACTTTATCATACTTGATTATTACTATGGACAGTAAGTCAGAAAACTCCGAAAGGAAAGCAGAGTTAGGTTTAGGAGGTCTGTATATTGACACAACAAGAATGTGCTGTTGGGCTCCGGTAATAAAGGCCAGATAATCAAACGTCACAAAATCGCCAAAATTACGTTCAGAGCAGTTGTAGCGGTTAGACAGTATAGCCGCAATACCACACCCCTTTCTTCTCCTGTCTGGCAGAGAAGAAGAAATTGTAGTCTGGTGGTGAAGCTTCTATGAGGACTGTCTGGGCAGTGGTGGTAAGCCAGCATTCAGTGAGGATGAAAAGATCTAAGTTATGCTGAGCAATAAGATCATTTATATATACTGTTTTGCTGGACAGCGATCTAATGTTCAAAAGTGCAAACTTTAGAGCTTCAGTGGGCACTGAGCTGGGACAAGAGGGGACAGGGGTGAGCGCTGCAGTGGACTGGTTGGCAGGGGCGACATCTCTCCTCGATGGCAGCAACACTGACGCAGGCAGCTGGTCCAGTGCACGAAGCATTCTCGGTCTGTTTGGTCTGAGTGCGGGCCGAGGACACCTGTCACTTATTCTGACAGCAATGGGAAACAGCAAGCCTAGCGGCCGTGCTTGAACTTTGGGGGCTTGTGGTGTCGGAGGGCAAAGGGAGAGGTTTGGCTGACATGCTGCATGACATGGGCCTAGTCAGTCTGATTCGGATGGCGAGCTCAAATTGATGCAGTTTGTGAGATTGTGAATCACTTCTTTTGTCCCTGCTCTATTTGGGTGCAATACCATCAGACCTGAGAAGATGTGGATTTCCCCAAAATGTATCAAAGTGATTAACATAGCCTAGACCAATCGTGGTACAGAAATTTTGTAACCAGTGGTGTAGGCTAAAGAGTCTACTGAAACGTTCACTGCCATGTCTCAGAATAGGTAGGGCCAGACAGAACACAGGTCCTACCTAGGTTCTCAACAGTAGAGGTCAGGCATTCAAATTTTTGTTGTAACTTGATGATTGGTTGATTGTCTGGACATGACGTCACACGTACCGGTGTGGACAATTACTGTGTGAACAGACGGATGACGCTCCAGCAACAGTGGAATCTGTTTGATACAGTCCTGTACTTTACCTCCCGATATACTGTACGTAATGGCACCTGGGAAGGCAACAAACCTTAAAATAGAGTCGCCAATGCACAGAAACCACGGGGCAAAAAGCCCACAGTCCATGAGTGCTGGAAGGAGTCTTGGCGAGTTCGACTGCCAGCTAGCTGGCCGGCTAGCGTCGTTAGCAGCAGCGGGCCCAGCTGCACTAAGCGTGGGAGTTCTCCTCGCCGCCGGGGACTTTCGTGGAGGAGCGGGAGCAGCAGATTTCGAAGGCCTGGGAGCTGGATGTTCATCGGACACTTGTGATACCAGGGGCAGGGCCGACGCTCGGGAGTCAGTGGTCGAAGCCGCAGAAGAGACTCTGGGGGAAGACCAGGTCGTTGGGGACCCCGGGGACGCTGAAGGCTCCGGACCGGAGCGAGCTGCAGTATGCGGTATGGAAGCCCTGGACGCCGGTCTAGTCCCAGGCTCGTAACACGGAGCAGCTAGAGGTGACAGCCGGGAACGTTTGATCCGTGGAGCGCTGGATCCAGATGGCAGTCCCGATGGAGATGCAGGTGACATGGTGCTGGAGATACAGCGAGAGGAACGCTTCCTCGATCTCCTTGGCAAAGCAGGTCTACCAGCCCAGGGTTCCAGTGGTGAGCCAACAGCTAGGCTCGCCTCAGAATCGACATCAGCGAGTGGGGCATATTTGTTGGTCAGCTGCAGAGCACCGTCATCTCTCTCTGACGGATTGAAGAGGGGTAGGGAGAATTTTCCTTTCCTTTTGCTGTAAGGATCCATGAGGATGTACCCGGAACTTTCTTATCCAACAAGTGTGGAGTCTTACGAACTGCAGCATTATGAACAACGAGCCGCTTATTTAAGCCGATTAGCGCAGAATTAGAGCAACGCGAGGAGGGGTAAAAAAAAATTAAAAATTAAAAAAAAAAAGACCGACTGTTCCCTGGGTAGTGCTAGGAGAATGCTGGGTTTCCTGCTGATTTCTGCCTACCCATTGGCACTGAAAGAAGGTCAGCTCCTGAAGACCAGAGGACAGAGAAGGACAATAACAGCCCTCATTAAAATAACCAACGACCTCCTGATGGCAGCTGACTCTGGTCATTTATCCATCCTCATCCTCCTTGATCTGACCGCAGCCTTTGACACCATTTCCCACCCCATCCTCCTCGACCGACTAGCCTCCATTGGTATATCCGACACACCCCTAGACTGGTTCCATTCATATCTCTCTGGCCGTACTCAATTCATTCAGTTAAAATCATTCTCATCCCATACCTCCCCCCTCTCCTCAGGTGTTCCCCAGGGCTCTGTCCTTGGCCCTATCCTATTCATCATCTACCTCCTCCCACTCGGTCAAATATTCCGTAAACACAACATAAATTTTCACTGTTACGCGGACGACACCCAGCTCTATGTCTCTTCCAAACCCTCATCCACCTTCCCACCCTCTTCCCTCTGTGCCTGCCTACAGGAAATCAAATCCTGGTTTCCCTCCCACTTTCTCAAACTTAACAGTAACAAAACCGAGATAGCCCTCATTGGCTCCAAATCCTCACTCACCAAGCAACCCAGTTTCACCCTCTCTATTGACAACTCCTCAGTTTCCCCCTCCCCTCAGGTTAAGAGTCTGGGTGTCATCCTCGACAGCACCCTATCATTCCACACCCATATCAACAACATCATCCGGTCCGCCTACTTTCACCTCCGAAATATCAACCGCCTCCGCCCGTCACTCACTCCCAACAGCGCTGCTATTCTGGTCCACTCTCTAGTCACCTCACGCCTGGATTACTGTAACTCCCTTCTGTTTGGTCTTCCCCACAAACTCCTCCATAAACTCCAACTGGTCCAAAACGCTGCTGCCCGTATCATCACCAAAACCCCTGCCATCTGTCACGTCTCCCCCGTCCTACACCAACTTCACTGGCTCCCTATCAAACACCGCATTGAGTACAAGATCCTCCTCAATACATTCAATGCCATTCACAACCTTGCCCCCCTCTTACTGCACATCTATCCCCTGTACTGCTGGTCACTGTGAATTTCTCCTAAGGGGGATTAATAAAGGAATATCTTATCTTATCTTATCTTATCATATCTGTCTGATCTCATCCAAATCCATACTCCCACCCGGTCACTCAGATCCGCCTCCTCCATACACCTACAGGTTCCCCCAGCCCGTCTGTCCACCATGGGGGCACGAGCCTTCAGCCGCTCCGCCCCACGCCTCTGAAATAGCCTTCCCCCGGACATTCGAAATATGGACTCACCTCTCACCTTCAAATCCCACCTCAAAACGCATCTTTTCAGACAGGCCTACTCACACATGGACTTAATATCTGCTGCAAGCTCTGTGCCTTTTTAAATCTGTTTTAATCTGTGTCCTTTGATTGTTTTATGCTTTTATGCTTGTTAGGTGACCTTGAGTGTCCTGAAAGGCGCCTTATAAAATAAATGTATTATTATTATCATTATTATTAATAAGAAGAGTAGTCTTAGTCTAAGTCTTAGTGATGATATTTCTTTAACGCATATACTTTCAAGACCTGTTGAAAAAGAGACTTATAGCTTCCTTATAAATTAAGGAAGCACATTCCATTATTATTATTATTATTATTATTATTATTATTATTATTATTGTTATTGGCAATTTGTGTTAAAAAATCAAGGCACATGATGGTTTTTCAACATGATGCTGTGAGTCATCACAAGAGTCACAGAGAGGCACTGAGTCATGTGACATCAGTGTCTTTCCTCTCACTGCTCCAGAGGTGCCATGAGTCACCATACATGTAGCATACCCACTTTCCAGCCTGGACAACCCCTCCACGACACACATGGCCCTGTATATTCCATGTGTGATCACAGCACCCCTGCGAGTCATTGCTCAACCCCAGCCTATTTTCCACAGCATGGCGTGTCTATAACACCCCACCAGCCATGTGTGCCTGAGCCAGATTGGTCTGTAATGGCGGTGAAACTGACCCCCTGGCCCCGCAGGATCAACCTATCGGGAGATTGACCTGAATTTAGGTTGATCACAGCATCTTCCAGCTGAAATCTGCTGAATGGGTTCAGTGATCTGAGAGGGGAGCCTTTTCACCCTCTTCCCTCATTACGTGCACGGCCGAGAGAATGGAGGGGTGGGCTCCATGTCTGCCCTCCCAGCCCCTGTGGCCCACCCTGGATGCTCCTCTTCTTGGTGCAAACTCTCCCAGACTTCCAACTGTATTCCTTAATTGATATCTGTCTGCAGGACTTATCGCCCCCCTTGTCACAGAAGACACCTAGCTCAACAGTTTGGATCAATCCTGCTGGGCTTGCCTCATATTTTCTGTAGAGTTATGTGTGAGTGTGTGTTTGTGTGTGTGTCTGTGTGTGCGTGCGTGTGTTTGTGTGTGTGTCTGTGTGTGCGTGGGTGCGTGTGTGTGTGTGTGTGTGTGTGTGTGTGTGTGTGTGTGTGTGTGTGTGTGTGTGTGTGTGTGTGTGTGTGTGTGTGTGTGACAGACAGGGTGCTACAACTGGCAGACTGGGAGAGACTTGTTTCATCACAGGAATGAGCAGAGTATCTTCATTTTGCAGAATGTCATCACACACAACACACTCACACACATGCACGCATGCACGCACACTTTACACAGAAATAGAACATTATTAAAATTCATTAGCAATTTAAATCACTGCTTTGATTTAGCTGTACAAATAGCCTCAACGGGGAGGTGTTGTCTCTCCCTCAGTGAGCATGATACAGACCAGCGAGAGGAGAGACAACTCCTCCAGCGTTGTGACGTCACACCGTGCTCCCGTCGATGACCTAAAAACAAGCGTCCTTTGTGCGTCGGCAGTCTGCTTTGGACCCTCGTTACAGAACAGTAAGACTGGACACCATTTTGGTCACTAATCGTTTGGACAAAATCGCTACCTGCCACCGCCCAAAAATGAAACTATAATCCACGAAGCCATCGCATGGCACATGTTTGTTTTGTGGTGCAGTTAGTGTGTGTGTGTGTGTGTGTGTGTGTGTGTGTGTGTGTGTGTGTGTGTGTGCGTGCATGTGATGTGCCACATTGTCAACCCACGTAGTGTACACAAATAATGCCCGTCATTTGAAAGTATGTAGTCCAAATGTGTTGTAAAAGCTTTAATTAACTCGTTCCAAATCCGGGACTCAGGTCTCCACTGGGCGAAGAGAGGGTCCTGAACTGTAGGGTTCTCCCGATCTACCACAACACCATTTCCGGTCTCTTTATTCCAATGAGCTGTTATGTGCCCCTTAACAGTAGGCTACCCGGTCCAAGAATAATAATAACATGACAACAATAACAACAAAAAAGACAAACGAAGTAAATATGGAGTTTGGCCCACATTTTTACATTGCAATACGCGAAACTGTCCTCTATCGGAAGTCCCTCCCTCTCACTCCAATAACGCCACATTGGAGCTTCCAGTTCTAGTGGTGAGATGAGGACGAGGCGATGAACTCCAGGCTCGCTGTGGTCCTCACGTCACAGTGATTGGAGCAGCAGCATCCAGGAGGCGGACCCTCCACATCCCACTGTCAACACATTATGAAGACCACTGACTGGGAAACACATGCCATTAACACACCAGTAGACGCCGAAGACCCACACTTCTCCAACGGAGGAGACGAAGCGTCTCCACGAACGAATCGAGGTTCGACAGCAAGTCATCTCTGAGCTGTGGAGACATTCGGAGTTTCTGGAGGACACTTGTTTTAGTTCACCGGTAAGCCATCGCATATTTACGACGTAGTTTAGAAGAAAAACACTGACTACCAATGAAGATTGAAACCCATATATATATATATATATATATATATATATATATATATATATATATATATATATATATATATATATATATATATATATCATGTTCATCCAGCAGGGAACGCGTTCTCCCGTTCTCCATCTCCACACGCTGGGACGGAAAGGTCAAGCCGACCGGTTCGAGACTATATATATAGATATAGATAGATAGATAGATAGATCTATATAAATATAGATATCATTACATATATACTGTCTGGGGGTCGGTGAGCCGTTAGGAGACCTCTTCATCAGGTCTCTGGTCAGGGATATCTTTGGTGGCCATGCCTCATATTGGGAAGTTGTATCTCTGATCCAGTAGAAGTTTCAGTGACAGTGTGTTAATAGCAGGCTCTACATTTGATAACCATGCATGTTATATAACAATGTCTAGTTACTTATGGATTGGCTACCGGGGAACAGTGAAAGGACGCTCTTTAAATGAACCTGTGTGCTGAATATAGACACAGTGACACAACGCCCAGCCTGTAGTAATCTTTCTGGGAAACCCAGCATCCAGGGGCTGAGACCCTGGAGTGCAGGTGGGAATCACGGCCTTGGGTCACATAGCATCATTTCCTCGGCTAACACACGTACAATGACTGCACGTGTTGTGTGTGTATGGAAAGACTTTGTCCAGATGAAATTGACCTCCAGTGACTCGCTTAGCTTTTGAGCATAACTAGTGCCAGGATCAAGCGCTGTCAGGTCTAAAATGTCTAAAATGTCAGGTCTAAAATCCAGTGTCCTACATGTACCTTATGTCCCCCTACACACTACTGTCTGACAGGCAGAGACCTTTAGTCCTTTGGTGGGACACTGTTAGAACAGAGAAGACATGCCATGTTATTTCTGTTGGACACTGTTAGAACAGAGAAGACATGCCATGTTATTTCTGTTGGACACTGTTAGAACAGAGAAGACATGCCATGTTATTTCTGTTGGACATTGATAGAACAGAGAAGACATGCCATGTTATTTCTGTTGGATGCTGTTAGAACAGAGAAGGACAGACCATGTTATTTCTGTTGGACACTGTTAGAACAGAGGATAGGCCATGTTATTTCTGTTGGACACTGTTAGAACAGAGAAGACATGTCATGTTATTTCTGTTGGACACTGTTAAAACAGAGAAGACATGCAATGTTATTTATTTTGCTCAGCTCAATAGAAGTAGCCTGTTAATGACTTAATAATGTTCCAAAGTAGACAGTTATTGTTTCAAAATTTGCAGTGTTCAAGCAGCGTGAATGTGAGCATGCGTTAGATTCCTCAGTGATAGGACAGACAGACAGATCTCTGAATGACCTTTAGCCACAACCGGAACCTCCCTAAATATTGTTTCATTTTGTATTTGTTATATTATACTATATGATATATTATTATTGTGTATAGAAATGCACAATCCTGTTATCCTTCTTTTTTTGTTCTTATTCTTCCCACCAAAACGTGAAATTAATTCAGCTCTTCATACTGGATCATATGATACAATTCAAACGTCATGACAAAGGTCTTGTTGAGCCTAGGTGTGCTACTATATTTTCATATTTGTAAACTTTATACTTTTTGAGATACAAATGATTTAAAAAGTAAAAATATAATAGGCTTTCAATGGCTCCCAGCTGTGTGACCACAGCTCGAGGACTACTAATTAGGCTACCTTTCCAGCTGGATACATTTAAACACGCAGCTGTGTGAACCTTATCGTCGGCTCCACTTCGTGCTCCTAGCGATAACGTTTGATTCGCTCGTAAGACTCGCCTTTGAGATATATTTCTGAAATTACATTCTGAATTAAAGTAAGTGATACTGTTTTTGAGTCATTCATTTTGTCGTCAAATGTTACGTTAAGTCTCGATATGAGAACGCAAACTGTCTAGCTGCTAGTCGAAACCATTTCTAGAACTAGCGCTAGCTGCTAGCAGCTACTAGCGCTACCAACTAGAACTAGCATTCTAGTGCTAATCCTACTCAACGAGTGTTAGTAGGATAGCTAGTTATTATTATTATTATTATTATCATTATTACTATTATTATTCACACCGAAACGTGAAATTAATGGAAGCTAACGACTGAACCTCGACTGTATTACAAACGCCTACTTCCGTATGGCTGTGATTTATATTTTTCTTTTTTGTAAACTTTATAGTTTGTGAGATATTTGCGATTATAAAAAAAAGCGAATAAACTCATAGAGATAACAGTGAGCCTAGATTTCCAATTATTACGTTTGACTCCGCTAATTGCTTTCCAGCTCAGGCAGCCTCAACTGAATTCAACTCAATGATCACGGGCATGCCTATGCACAAGTAGTTCCTCGCGTGGAATTACATTTTCTAGTTATTATTATTATTATTATTGGGGGTCAAGCAGCGAAGCTGCGAAACACCCATTGTGTTTCTATGTTTTCTTATTATTGTGCATAGAAATGCACAATCCTGTTATCCTTCTTTTTTTCTATGGCAGCCCATAGAACGCCTTTGTAAAAAGTGCTTAAATTTGGCTGAAAGTTTCGGACCACTGTACTGACCCGCACACTCATTTACAGACATCTAAACCCAGCCGTCTAGTGCCACCAACGGGTCAAAATTTGGCTGAAAATTGAACCGCTTGGTCGAAAGTTATGAAATTCAGCGCACAGATTCGAGACAGTCCCATGATCACTCTCACCGATTAACAGAACTCTATGCCCAACACTCTAGCGCCACCAATGGGTGAAAGTTGGACATACATTCCTGACGTAGACCTTGACTCATGCATCTGATTTTCACCAGTGAGGTAGCGTTGTGATCCATGGATCAACCTGAGTTCAATGATCCATGGCCCCTCACTTTTGGCTATGTTGGATCTCCGCAATATTGGATTATGTCAGAAAGCTTTAAAAATCTTCACGGGTTTGTTCGATTTGCTCGAAACTTGAAACAGATTATCTTCAGATCAAGGCACACAAAAGATATCTCAAAGATTTTTCAATTTCAAGTAGGGCTGTCAAACGATTACATTTTTTTAGTTGATTAATCACATAGTATTGGTGAGTTAACTCACGATTAATCACATTTTTAAAATTGTATTTGAAATCCACTCCAATTGAAGTTAAATCAGATTATCAATTGTAATGACACATTGTCATTCATACCAAATGTACTTAATAAGTTAAAACTAGACCAATTGATCTCAAGGGGGTTTATTGACTGGCTGTCACTCACTGCATTTCTAGCAGCACATCAAGCAGTCACTTACAATTATTGAATGTAAAGTGGAACAAAAAACAAAATAAATTCTGATATGGATGTTGACAGTCTGGGCAGAACTGAAAGTAGACCTTTCAAGTGGAACTAAAAACAAAGCAATAATTCTGATATGGATGTTGACATTCTGTGGGCAAAAAAAGCTGGTTTCAGGCTGGGTTCCCTGAGACAATTTTGAAAATTCCAGAGGCCAACTATTCACGCACGTTTTCACGTGGGATATTACGATATAAGATAGTCTAATAATAATAAAAAAAGTCTAACAAAAAAACTGTCATTATGTTAGGTGCGTGGTTAGGTGCTGTGTAGTGATTTCGGGTGGTTTCATTCAAGCTGATTGGACTGCAAGTAGCATCTTTTTACGCACAGAGTGATTTAGTCTATAAGCACACAGTGATATGACAACATTGTTTTTATTGAATCGATTAAAAATTACATCTCATTCTCTCAAACTGTATACTCTAACACAGGGATGGGCAACTTTTTTCAGAGGGCCACATGACCGCACGCTTCAACAAATCGGATATGAGAGAAGCTACAAAATACTTCTTAATAAGAAGAAACTATTTGTATATATATGTCTGTATGTTTATTGAACCAACATACATTAATTTCATATGTTCCAGCTCAAATGCATTTTAACATAAAAGACGAATACAACAACTTTGTTTTCAAAGAAACAAAAACAGCCATAGTAAAAAAAAAATACTGATCAGTATTTTTGTCAGTGCAAAGGGCTAACATAAATCATCATTCACTGATGGCACAAAACTGAAAAACAGTGGCTCAACATTAAGTGCAACAGCATCATATTCAGTGCATTTTTGCTCCCTTTTAGAATTTACACACATTTCCCCCATATATGTGCCCAACGTCACTCACAGGAGGTAGCCTAAATCAGGTTCTCTCTTAATGGGATACTTGTGGTTTTGCCTGCTGGCGCACAATAGACTGAATATCAATGTCAACCTTTGTGCATCCAATCCGCATCAGATGAAAAAGAGTGTCATCCGTGAGCCTGTTTCTCTCTTTAGACTTAATGTGCTTCATTATTGAAAAAGTACTCTCACAAATGTAAGTGCTCCCAAACATACTGGCCATTGAGAGAGCAAAATCCCTGAGGAGTGGAAAACGTGCCTCTGGTAGCAGTCTCCAAAATAAAATTCCCCTCTCATTGCGCTTTGCTTGAAAAAATTGATCTGACTGCAGCTCGCAAAGTTCTAGCTGCAGTTCTGATGGTTGCTCACTGACGGCAGCAGAGAGGGGTTCCGTGAATAACGCAATTCGTGGTTGCATCACATGAAAATCTTGGAAACGATCGTTAAACTTCTCCTGCAATTTTTTGATATCGGCCTTATACTTTTTAAGTAGTTTTTCGCACTCGGGGAGATCTTTGCGCATCTCCTCACAAGCGGGAAAGTGTACCAAATTTGGACGAGGGGATGAAAATCCTTCCATGAACAGGTCTAGTTTACGCTGGAATGCGGTCATGTGTGCATACAGATCGCACACAGTTTGGTCTCTCCCCTGCAACAGTGTGTTGAGGTGGTTGAGATGCGAGGTGATGTCTGTCAGGAAGGCCATATCGCAGAGAAACTGTGTGTCTTTGAGTTTTCCGCAGTAGGCACTTGTATCACCACTAACACTGCTCTCCAAAAACACTGGAATTTCAGAGCGCAGCGCGAAAAACCGCTCCAGACATTTCCCTCGACTCATCCATCTGATCTCAGTGTGCATTTGTAAATCCCCATACGCGGCGTCCACTTCATCCAAAAAGGCTATGAACCTCCTTTGACTAAGGGACCTGTTCCCCCCTCTGATGAGATTTGTTACTTTAATCACCAAATCCATAACATGGCTAAAGTTCAGTGTCTTTGCGCAGCCTCCTGGAGAGATAAAATCGCATGTTTTAATTTTTTATATTTTTTTGTCCTGACATGTCAAACCCAGGCCCACATCTCACAATTATGAGGCTACTCACCTGATGTATGATGCAGTGCAGTATAGGACAGCTCACCCCGCTCTGTCGGAGGAGCCCTGCGAAACCTCTGTGTCTTCCCTGCATCGCAGGTGCACCATCCGTAACGACAGTTGACAGCTTGTCAAAGCCACCGGTATATCCACTTGCAACACTGTTAACGGCGTTGAATATATCTGTGCCCTTCGTCGTGTCATGCAGAGAAACCAATTTTAATAACTCCTCGTGCACTTCAAATGTACTGTCGATAATCCTCGTAAAATTTAGTAGCTGGCTCACATCCATCACATCTGTACTCTCATCCAAAGCCAAGGAGAAGTACTTGCAGTCATGCATAACTTGTCTCAGCTTCCCCTCGACATGATCATGAATGTCAAAAATCCTGCGGGTCACCGTGCGTCGGGACAAAGAGACCGCTTCAAAGTTTTTAACCATGTTATCGTCACCAAAAGCTTTGGCCATTTCCACGGCGCACATCTTAACAATTTCGCCATCTGACAATGGCTTCTTTGCTTTGGCAAGCTCAAGGGAAACAGCATAAGACGCTTTGACTGCAGATTCCTGTGTAGTTGTGGCTTTGGTAAAAAGTCGTTGTTGTTGGTTTACTTTTGATTTGAGGTCGGCTAAGACAGCAGCCCGAGCAGCTCCGGTGTACTTCTCGTATTTAACTTTGTGCAAGGTGTTGTAGTGGCGACTTAAGTTTAAATTTTTCATGACAGCTATAGTTTCTAAGCAAACTAGACACATGGGTTTGCCTTTGAATTCTGCTTCCCATTTTGACTGAAAGTTACGGTTTTCTTGATCGACTTTTCTTTTCTTTTTTGTACTGCTCATCACCATGGTAACCTCTTTCTTCCTCACTGATGCGCTGATGGGGAAGGGCCGGGCCCTGATGTCGCGCGCATAGGAAGCGTCATCTATCGGTTAAACAGTGTTATTACAATGACGGACTGATTCGGTCGCGGTGAAAAAAAAAGAGAATTTTTCTGATATTTAAGAAATGATCCTCAGGCCACACTGAGCGAGGTGGCGGGCCGCTAGTTGCCCTTCCCTGCTCTAACATGTACCTTAGCTTGTCGGATAATTGTTTACACATTTGTCCAAGTAGCATTTTTCTGTAGCCCTATGAACGCACCTAACGCTTAGCTTAGCAGCTATGCTAGCAACTGCTTTCCGCATTGATCAACATTGACCGTCACCGTAGCCTAGTGTAGCGATGTAGTAGTACTCTCCAACAATAACCTCTATGATCAGTTCCAATCCGGCTTCCGCCCCCGTCACAGCACAGAAACAGCCCTCATTAAAATAACCAACGACCTCCTGATGGCAGCTGACTCTGGTCATTTATCCATCCTCATCCTCCTTGATCTGACCGCAGCCTTTGACACCATTTCCCACCCCATCCTCCTCGACCGACTAGCCTCCATTGGTATATCCGACACACCCCTAGACTGGTTCCATTCATATCTCTCTGGCCGTACTCAATTCATTCAGTTAAAATCATTCTCATCCCATACCTCCCCCCTCTCCTCAGGTGTTCCCCAGGGCTCTGTCCTTGGCCCTATCCTATTCATCATCTACCTCCTCCCACTCGGTCAAATATTCCGTAAACACAACATAAATTTTCACTGTTACGCGGACGACACCCAGCTCTATGTCTCCTCCAAACCCTCATCCACCTTCCCACCCTCTTCCCTCTGTGCCTGCCTACAGGAAATCAAATCCTGGTTTCCCTCCCACTTTCTCAAACTTAACAGTAACAAAACCGAGATAGCCCTCATTGGCTCCAAATCCTCACTCACCAAGCAACCCAGTTTCACCCTCTCTATTGACAACTCCTCAGTTTCCCCCTCCCCTCAGGTTAAGAGTCTGGGTGTCGTCCTCGACAGCACCCTATCATTCCACACCCATATCAACAACACCATCCGGTCCGCCTACTTTCACCTCCGAAATATCAACCGCCTCCGCCCGTCACTCACTCCCAACAGCGCTGCTATTCTGGTCCACTCTCTAGTCACCTCACGCCTGGATTACTGTAACTCCCTTCTGTTTGGTCTTCCCCACAAACTCCTCCATAAACTCCAACTGGTCCAAAACGCTGCTGCCCGTATCATCACCAAAACCCCTGCCATCTGTCACATCTCCCCCGTCCTACACCAACTTCAATGGCTCCCTATCAAACACCGCATTGAGTACAAGATCCTCCTCAATACATTCAATGCCATTCACAACCTTGCCCCCCCATATCTGTCTGATCTCATCCAAATCCATACTCCCACCCGGTCACTCCGTTCCGCCTCCTCCATACACCTACAGGTTCCCCCAGCCCGTCTGTCCACCATGGGGGCACGAGCCTTCAGCCGCTCCGCCCCACGCCTCTGGAATAGCCTTCCCCCGGACATTCGAAATATGGTCTCACCTCTCACCTTCAAATCCCACCTCAAAACGCATCTTTTCAGACAGGCCTACTCACACATGGACTTAATATCTGCTGCAAGCTCTGTGCCTTTTTAAATCTGTTTTAATCTGTGTCCTTTGATTGTTTTATGCTTTTATGCTTGTTAGGTGACCTTGAGTGTCCTGAAAGGCGCCTTATAAAATAAATGTATTATTATTATTATTATTATTAGTGTATCCAAGATCTCTGTAGTACTCCACACACAAGTTTCAAGAACAAATACAACTGAAGGTAGCGTAGAGCAGTAATGCAGAGCGATTTGTAAGGTAAGTGTGGTGGTGAGGATATCCCTTTTCCTGGACCAGTCCAGGGACCAGGACCAGAGCATGACATCATGACCAAGAGGCCAGATTAGAGCAGAAGTAGTAGTTTTTTTGTTAGTAGTAGTAGTAGTAGTAGTAGTAGTAGTAGTAGTGATATCAATATGAATTGGTATAACTTTTATTTGTACGTTACATTTATATTTATGAAATTAGTTGATTATTTTTGTATTATTGTTATAATTTTGATTTCACTTTTTGAAAAGAATGCTTGGTAAGCCAAGAGCAGTCGTCTTGTTAGGGTTACTTTACCATAACCCTTAACCATAACCCTAACCCTTAACCATAATCCTTAATCCTCATGGTAACCCATACACCTAACCCCAACCCTAACCCTTAATCCTCACCCTTAACCCTAATCCTTAATCCTCACCCTATTCTGAAGTAAAAACATAGTGACACTTGTAACGCTGGTAAAAGAGCGGGGTAGCTTGCATGCTCAAAGAGCATGTGTGAACAGCTCACCTGAGTCCCACATCTCCACTATCTCCACTATGGAAGGAATCTTTCCCATAGTGATTGCTCACAGGTTAGGGTGCTGTCCTCCACATGGCAGCACTGCATCTGTATGGAGCAGCCAGCGTCTGGACGTGGCTCTCTGTGGGCTCAGAGCCACGCTGAAGCCGCCAGCGTCACGGCTCTCCGCCCAGCTGGGTGTGAGGGCTGTCTGGCCGTTCCCAGCGAGGTCATTGTTCTCCACCACCAATGCTCTTAGCTGGAGGTTGGAGAATTAAGCACCACGTCGATTTGCTTAATACAAACGGCCCGGCGCTTCGCGAGGTTCTGTGTCAGTGCGGAAGGGGATTTGGACTCAGTAACATGTGATGTGGTAAGCAGCCACTGCTGCACACCATGCCACACTCTCACTATGGGACATGTGTTCACAGCTGAATGAATGCATTTGGTCCCATGGAGTCTCTCTCTCTCTCTCTCTCTCTCTCTCTCTCTCTCTCTCTCTCTCTCTCTCTCCATGAACCAGACCATAAAGACATCCACTGTGCACTTTGCGTCCTTTTGACATGAAACCATAGTGTGTGTTTTTAATCTATTTCAGATATATTGTCCGTGCTTAACTACCACTTTTTTAACATTGTGACATTGCGATTCTCTCTCTCTCTCTCTCTCTCTCTCTCTCTCTCTCTCTCTCTCTCATTCTCTCTCTCTCTCGCAATCTCTCTCCCCATGTGATGAAGAGGCTATGGAGGGGGCACATGAGCCTTTGTTTTCAGGGCACATGACTGAAGTAAGGCAAAGCTGGCATCGGCTGGTGCAACGATGAAGGAGGAAGGCCAGAATAGAAGGGCTGTTTGTTGATGATGATGATGCTGCTTTTCTTTTTACGATTATTCAGCCCAGAACAGACGCCCCACCACCGCTTCCTCGTAGGCCTGCTTTGGACAGCTGTGTCAACGCTCTGCCGTATGTTCTGTTACCTGAGCCTGTTTCGTGTTGGACTTCATGCCATAGCCTGGATCTGTTGGGCCACTGGGGAGATGAGTGGACCGTGCTGAAAGTCCTTCAGAACCTGCGAAGTACCGAGTGCTGTGGAGATCTACGAGAAGAGGTTCAAGAATAATGTAGGACAATAGCTTGTGCTAAATAGTACCCCTTTTCAAATCCATTTGAAGATACCTAATTCAAAGACTGAGGAAAATACAAATCATCATTGATGATGATCATCCAAAATTTGTATAACATCGATTTTTAAGATGAATAGTTTTGTTAACAATGGCACTCCATCTGCTGGGTTAGAAACGGCATAAAAAAAGAGATTAATCTGTTCTTGGATGATAGCCTAATCTCTGATGTAATCTGTGATTTTTCTACATGAATAAAATGTGAGGATAAGACACAGTTTCCATGGAGAATTGTGCTATCTGGGGTATTTCATAGTTTTCCATTTCATGAAATGGAATTGACGATAGTACACAGAGCGTTGAAAATACACCCAGTCTCTTCTATATATCTATCTCTACAAATGCTACCTGTGCAATGTGCCAGGGTTGCTGGTGTTGAAGCATTTCTATTTCTAAACAGCTCCCTCCTTCCTAAAAAATGGAGCCAGGCAGGCAGTTAGATAATACCTTCCAGCTGATGGGGGATATTCAGGCACATTGCTAAGCAGTGCTCTGACCCAGCAGCTGTTTAGAGTGACGTGCCCTCAGACCTCAGTTATTATTACAGTGCAGTTGTTATAACAGTACAGTTGTTATTATTATTATATCACTAGATCACATTACTATTGCTAAAGATCACAGTAGCATGGCAAGTGTGGGCATCGAGTGCAGTGTCTGCGGGGGTTGAGATCTTTCTCATTTCTAATTTGTATTCATTAATCCGAGTCATTCATCTTTTCTAAGACCTTTTTGTCATGCCCTTGGACTCTCTGTCCTGTGTGTCTGGCTGCCTCCTACAGCAGTGCTGCCCCGCCCTGCATGTGCTGTCCAGCCAGTCAGGTTCAGAGCTGAGCCAGAGTGACAGCACATGGTGCGTAACTCTAAAAATAAAGTCCCGATTGCGGTGAGTCACCTAGCATGGGCTCCCCCCCAGGCACACAAGACACAGGGAACATCATGTTACCTCTCACCCCATGGAGGCACCCAGACAGGGTCCTGATGTCCCCCACACAACTCACCTCACTGCCACACAAGCAGCCTTAACAACGCACAAGCAGCCTTAACACACAGCAGCCTTAAGACACACCAGCCTTAACACACAACAGTCTTAACCCACAACAGCCTTAAGACACATTAACCTTAACACACAACAGCCTTAAGACACATTAACCTTAACACACAACAGCCTTAATACACACCAGCCTTAACACACACCAGCCTTAATACACACCAGCCTTAACACACACCAGCCTTAACACATACCAGCCTTAACACACACCAGCCTTAACACACACCAGCCTTAACACACACAGCCTTAACACACACCAGCCTTAACACACACCAGCCTTAACACACAACAGCCTTAACACACACAGACCCACTATTCCTTTAGTTTGGCATGCTTCAGTAGATGTGTGCGGCTGTATGTATCATACGTTATTGCGTTCCACTTGAAGCTACAGATGGAAGTCTGAGCTTCTGTCTCTGTCGTGTGTGAAAGGGGCCGTTGTGAGAATGTAGGCAATATGAGATTGAACAATGTAATCATTTCTGTGCCCGCTATGTGTAGCATAATCCAGATTAAAGGCCAGTGTGTGATAAACACTTGACTTCCTGTGGGAGATAATACCTTCCAGCTGATGGGGGATATTCAGGCACATTGCTAAGCAGTGCTCTGACCCAGCAGCTGTTTAGAGTGACGTGCCCTCAGACCAAGCACATCTCTGATTGGGAATGAATCTCCCTTTCACCCTTCTGGCTAACTGGGATGTAGCAGAGGCAGAGAGAGAGAGGGGGAGTAGGTACGAGGGAGGAAGCCCAGTTTGAAGGGTGAGTCATGTTTTATGAGGCAATCTCAAGTGACGCTGATGGGAAATAATTCACGTGCTAGCCTGTGAATTTATTTAAACACGTTTCATTACCGGCTATAAATGTTTTCTATTCAATTGCGGAAACTCAGTATAACTAATTAATTACTAACTAACTAACTAACTTATAGCGCTGGAGATGAAAGCGCCTGACTATATATAATTGACTAATTAATTAATTTAATAATAATTAGCAATACATTTCCACTCTATCCTTCTTCCTCATCTCTCGCTGATTCATTTATCAATGTCTGTATCTAAATGTATTCATGATAAGTAATTATTGAGTATATAGTCATTTATCTATTCCTGAAGCCTGTGTTCCTTGAATTAATTCAGTTGCAACCATTTTTCCCATGGACTTCAAATCATTTGATTTGTGTTTTTATTGTAGTTCATTATATCATTGTGTTGACTTCAGACTTTTCACTTGGTGTACATTTGACTTATTTGCCTTGTTTGATTGAGGAACCCAAGATTGTGTTCTCACCTGTTAAGACCTTTGTGTTCAGCTGCTACATGCGAGGGCCTCGTGATCAGGAGCAGGATGTTTTCTCTGTTGTTTTTACCATAGTCCATCCATTAGACAATCAGTTTCTGTAACTTAAGCAAACTTATCTAGTGCCAGCATTGTGTGTGTGTGTGTGTGTGTGTGTGTGTGTGCATGTAGTTGTGCATATATTTGTGTTTGTGTGTGTGTGTGTGTGTGTGTATGTGCGTGTAGTTGTGCATATGTGTGTGTGTGTGTGTGTAATTGTGCATATGTTTGTGTGTGTGTAGTTGTGCATGTGTGTGTGTGTGTGTGTGGCAGCAGGACGTAATCCTAAATGAGACCCTCTCTGATTCTGCCTGTGGACTGCATGGCTGCCAGAGGCTTCCCCATCTATTAGGGTGAAGGTTAACCTATACTACTGTATGGAGAGAGAGCTCTCAGGTCTATTAGGGTGAAGGTTAACCTATACTACTGTATGGAGAGAGAGCTCTCAGGTCTATTAGGGTGAAGGTTAACCTATACTACTGTATGGAGAGAGAGCTCTCAGGTCTATTAGGGTGAAGGTTAACCTATACTACTGTATGGAGAGAGAGCTCTCAGGTCTATCAGGGTGAAGGTTAACCTATACTACTGTATGGAGAGAGAGCTCTCAGGTCTATCAGGGTGAAGGTTAACCTATACTACTGTATGGAGAGAGAGCTCTCAGGTCTATCAGGGTGAAGGTTAACCTATACTACTGTATGGAGAGAGAGCTCTCAGGTCTATTAGGGTGAAGGTTAACCTATACTACTGTATGGAGAGAGAGCTCTCAGGTCTATCAGGGTGAAGGTTAACCTATACTACTGTATGGAGAGAGAGCTCTCAGGTCTATTAGGATGAAGGTTAACCTATACTACTGTATGGAGAGAGAGCTCTCAGGTCTATTAGGGTGAAGGTTAACCTATATTACTGTTACAGGTCTATTAGCAGCTCAGAATTTGTACAAAATGTGTAATCTCTTAATCAGCCGGAAATCTCGTTCCGGTTTCACCACAGAGACAGGCTTTGCAGAAGAGTCAGTCCAACAAACGGGTTCAACTCGGTGAGTGAGTGTTAAAACATTTATTTCAGGCATCCTGTGTGGATGACATCTCGTTTATCCCAACTTCATTTTTAGTTCACCAAACGCAAATTCCCTTTACATTTGAGTGTTGCTTGCTTTTATATAGCCTGAATCATTCAAAGAATGCTGACAACAGAGTGAGCTTAAGAAGTAATGGAGTAAGGCTCATGATAGTCATGTATTTCATACATGGCTAGAGGGTGGAAAACCCTAAATACAAACAAACACAGTATGTGAATACACACCCCTTACAGCAGATTAGAAGCCTCGGATATTCCACTGGAAACTCAATAAGACTGAGACTTCTCCTGGAATGTCGCGTTGCCCTGATTTCACCGTGTGTTCAGTCACACTCAGACACACCGCAGCCGTCCCCGGAAACAGCCATGATATAGAAGACAGAAGTCATCATCACAGAGAGAGAGGAAGGGAGAGAGAGGGAGGAAGAGGGAGGGAGAGAGAGGGAGGGAGAGAGGGAGGGAGAGAGAGAAAGGGGGGGAGCGAGAGAGATAGTTTGGGTCAGTAATCTGTTATGGAATCTGTGAATGAAACTGTGGTTCTGTTTTTAACCACTTCTCCCCCCCCCCCCCCCCTCCTCCTCCTCCTCCTCCCCCTCCTGCTCATGTTCCCCTTCATGCTCCTCCTCCTCCTCCTCCTCATGCTCCTCATGCACCTCATGCTACTCCTCCTCCTCATGCTCCTCCTCATCATGCTCCTCCTCCTCATGCTCCTCATGCTCCTCCTCCACATGCCTGATGACGTCTCTCAGCGTGTCACTTGCGTCAGAGCTCTCCGGGGGTCAGGAGCACGTGCTGCTGTCAGAGGTGGGCTGGGAGTGGAGGTGATGTGTCCTGGATGAGGGGGCTTGAGCAAACACAGCCTGGTCTGTAGCTGAGAAAACAGAGCAATGTTATCCTCTGTGGAGGAGCGGCGTCACAATGTGACTTTGCTTTCGTCTTATGCACTTCTTGTTCCTGTCCTGATCTTACCTGTCCTCTGGTGCTTCACCAACTTGTTCCTGCTTAGATAATAGTAGATGCAAATGTAAAAATAGTCAAATTACCCGATTCATCTGCCCCTTAAGATGCTTTGTTGCTCTGCACAGCTGAGCATTTTCAGCCCTCTAACCCTAACCCTCTAACCTTAACCCTCTCACCCTAACCCTCTAACCTTAACCCTCTCACCCTAACCCTCTAACCTTAACCCTCTCACCCTAACCCTCTAACCTTAACGCTCTCACCCTAACCCTCTCACCCTAACACTCTAACCCGGACCTTCTTACCCTAACACTCTCACCCTAACCCTAGCCCTCTAACCCTAACCTTCTAACCCTAACCCTCTAACCCTAACCCTCTAACCCTAGCCCTCTAACCCTAACCCTCTAACCCTAACCCTCTAACCCTAACCCTCTAACCCTAACCCTCTAACCCTAACCCTCTAACCCAAACCCTCTAACCCTAACCCTCTAACCCTAACCCTGTCACCCTAACCCAACCCTAACCTTCTCACCCTAACCCTCTAACCCTAGCCCTCTAACACTAACCCTAGCCCTCTAACCCTAACCCTGTCACCCTAACCCTCTCACCCTAGCCCTCTAACCCTAACCTTCACCCTTTCAGCAGACACAAATCAATGGTAACCCTCTGAAATCATATGTACAACACTTGATGCAATACTTTCCCGAGAAGGTCTGACGTTGGCTACACAGACTTGGGATTTGTAGACATTGGTCTGAAATCAATATTTTTACAAATGTAATCTAAAAATATAATAACTATAACCATCAAGTGGGCCTTCATGACAAAACGAGCTGAATGACTTTGTTGTTATCAATGTGACATCATCCTTTAGCCTCAGGCAGCTCAGATATTGTTCCGGTTGGTGTCTCTTCCCCCACCCATGCCTGTGTAGGACTCTATGGACAGAGTCGCGTCTGGAAGAGTCCAGCAGCTTGTCCCATTCCAAGTGGAGCTATGCACCCAGATTTGCTTCCTTCAGCGTTTCTGCTAATGATGTGCATGAATGCAGAGAACTGCAGCTGCCGGGATCCAAGGTGGCATCCCTTCAATTACGGCCCAGTGAAATACCTTTTCAGCCCCTCGAGTGGCCCTGGGGGCCCCAGCCAGCGGGCCCCCAGCGGTATAATGATTCCTGGCACAATAGCCCCAGTGTCCCCGAGCCGTTCCCAGGAAACCACACAACATGTGCCATTGTGTGCCGGGCTTTGCTGCCCGACCGCGTTGCCCAGCTTCAGCGAGGGACACCAAGAATCCTGGCCCTGCGTGGTCACACACACACACACATACACACCGATGTGGTCACACACACACACACATACACACCGATGTGGTCACACACACACACACATACACACCGATGTGGTCACACACACACACACATACACACCGATGTGGTCACACACACACATACACACACACACACACACACACACACATACACACCGATGTGGTCACACACACACACACATACACACACACACACACACACACATACACACCGATGTGGTCACACACACACACATACACACACACACACACACACACACCGACATGGTCACACACACACACACCAGCGTGGTCACACACACACACACACCAGTGTGGTCACACACACAAACACCAGTGTGGTCGCACACACACACACCCACACACCGACGTGGTCATACACACACACACACAAGTGTGGTCACACACACATACACCAGCGTGGTCGCATACACACACACACATACACCAGCGTGCTCGCACACACACACACCAGTGTGGTCGCACACACACACCGACGTGGTCACACACACACACACCAGTGTGGTCGCACACACCGACGTGGTCACACACACACACACCCGGGTGGTCACACACACGTGTCTGCTCCAGGCCAAAGGGGCGTGTAGATAGACCAACGTTTATTCACCTCTGTCTTAAGTCGGAGGCCTTTTAAATAATTTTGCACAAAACACAGACAGTGAAAAGGGCAGGCCAATAGAGCCGAGGCCACAGGAAGAAGAGGGCACAGGAGGAAGAGGAGGGCACAGGAAGCAGAGGATCACAGCGTGGTTGCCAGGAGTCGTAGTAGTGGAAGCCCCGACCACCGCCACGCTCAGACCTTCTCAATGGAGGAGGGGGAAAAACTGACAAGCAGAAAAATGGAGGCACTAGAAAGGGCTGGAACCGGTTCTTAACTGGTCATGGCCGGTTCTGCTCTTTTCATGGCCTTGTCGGGGGTCTCGCTGTTTGTGTGTACGGTTCCTCCTTTAGGCCCGGCCCCTCTCGTGCCCCCCTTACTGATGTTAATGCAGAATCGAAGTGTCTGTAAGCCCAGCCATACACACACACTGCCTCGGTGCAGAACATCTAGGAGAGGCACGTCACATGGTTCTGAAAGGCCCCACAAGGCACGGTGTCGGTGGCACCGGCACCGCGGGAGTCCGGAACCACAGGACACCAAGATGACAGGACAGGCATGAGATGCTCTTCACAAAGCCTGCTCTGTCCCTTAGAGCTGTAGCACTGCAGAACACTGCACACAGGAAGCACACACATGCACATGTCTGTCCTGTGATTGGTCAATTCAACATCAAAGAGACAGTTGCTCTACCACTACTGCTACTACTAATAATATTACTACTACTACTACTACTACTACTACTACTAATGGTATACTACTACTGCTAATACTACTGCTACTTCTATACTACTACTAATATTATACTACTATTGCTACTATTACTGCTGCTACTACTATACTACTGCTAATGTTATACTACTACTGCTAATACTACTATTTCTATACTAATACTAATATTATACTACTACTATACTACCACTAATATGATACTACTACTGCTACTACTAATACTATTACTGCTGCTAATGCTTCTACTACACTATGACTAATACTACTGCTATCCTACTAATACTCCAGGGACTGGATATGCTCTTTTTGTGCAAAAACTATGAATTCATCTATATCCAAAACATACATGAAAATCTACAGATATTCATAGTCTCAGAAGACCCCACCAGGGTCTCATACAAGAAAACTCAGTAAAACAAATGAGATAAGGGTTAGGGTCATGAGAAGACCAGCCTTGTTGGACAACAAGGTTGTGAGGGATGGCATTATAAGCACGAGAAAATATGGCATTATGGTAACAAACAATATGACCTGGATATGCTCTTGGTTGGGATCTATTAATTTGTCTCAACATCAGGGGTGTAAGCAAACCACACCACTACACACAGTGTTGTGTAGGAGCGGCTGTTCCTGGACTGCACTGACAAGACAAGCCTGTCATCTGTCCCAGTGGCTGTGGTGATGGAGGCTCTCTTTCCCCTCTGTGGTGCTGCTATTGTGTGCATCGGGTCTCAGTTGTGTTCAGCTCACTTGGAATTCTGATCACATTGCAAGTCTGCTCATTTGCATATATACTCTAGAATGAGAGCTATGTTGGCCATGTTTGTTTGTGGCACATGGATAACAGATTCTTTTTTGATAGAAGCATAGTCCCTGAAAACATGACATTCCATGTTCCAGGCTATGGAGTTTCCCAGAGTCAGAATCATTCCTTCATATGGCTAAGTCCTCTTCACCCGCTCCCTACTTTTGCTTCTTTAAAGTGATGGTTTGGAGTAAAATTTACCCTGAGGTAATTTCCACCAATAATCCAGCCAAATACCCCCTCAGATGCATTTTTATAGACGGTCAATATTGATCAAGTTTAGGGGTATCAGCCGAATGGCTTAGTATTGGAGTGTCCGGTACTGTGTGTATATCTCGTAAATTACCCCACCAATAATGCATGGATTGTTACCCAACTTCTGTAGTAGTACATATATGGTCTGTACTCACAAAACGAGGCATTTTAAAGTTTGTAAGTACACCAGGAGTTTATTTAAAAGAGCACTTTTCTGATAGCTTCAACTAGCTGTTGCTAAGGCTACCGCTGCGTCAACGTCTCTTCCGTCTTTCCGGATAAGTTCGTAAAAGTCCTCTTCAAAACTCACAAGTGTAAGGAAAAAGTTAGTGAATTCAACACTCCATCTAATTTCAAGTATTCAATTATTCCAGTTGTCAATACATTTCGATGGAGTTTTGAATTCACTAATTTTCCTTACACGTGTGAAGTTTGTACTTACAAACTTTAAAATGCCTCGTTTTGTGAGTACAGACCATATATGTACTACTAGAGAAGTTGGGTAACAATCCATGCATTATTAGTGGGGTAATTTACGAGATATACACTTATACTAAACTTGATAAATATTGACCGTCGCTAAAAATGCATCTGAGGGGGTATTTGGCTGGATTATTGGTGGAAATTACCTCAGGGGGAATTTTACTCCGAACCATCACTTTAAGACACACTGTGAAGACGACCCCTAGCCCTAGCGAGGACCACTGGACCTAGCGAGGCTGGTCCAGTGGACTAATTGATCTGAAAACGATCACAGCACACCTGTGACCCTTGTTCTCTCCGCCACCAGCAGACGCCACAGCGATGAGTGAGAAGAAGCCTACCGAGAGCACCTCAGGGGAGGAGAACCCCATTCCAAACGGACAAGGCCCTGAGACCAGCAATGAACCCCCAGCCAAACCCCCCCCCGGGGAGGCTGTTGGCAAGTAGGTGTACTACATTACTGCAGTGGCCGGTGGGCCTCTGACTGACTGAATGCAGCGGTTCTCCTATGCCTGCATGTATTTCTTCGTGTTCTACCTTGGGCCACTGATGAGTTGATAGTATTGATAAAACGATGGTACTGCAGGCTGTAGTCTGCATGGCTGTTATCTGTTTGACTCCTTTGTTGCTTCCTACTTGTCATCACATTGACGGTGTTCCACACTGTCATTGGGAGAATGTGCGTCACACATTGCTTACCTCAGACCCTGCGTGCTCTCTGTCTCTCTTCCTCACACACATTCTCTATCGTAATGTAGAGGGCATGTTACGCAGCCATCACAAGCAGTTTTGGACAATGTCCTCTATTGAACTGAGTAAGGGACAATCACGAGGAAAAGAGAACAGCCATAGTTTTAGAATTCATGCAGAGAAACGACACCAGCCAGTTGAACCCTGGTGATGTGGTTATAGGATTCATGTCCACATTGGTCCCGTTCTCATTCCAGTGTCCCCCATACAAGTGTGTGTGAAATAACAGCATAACTGAAGGTGTTTTTTTGTCCTCTTGTGCCTTTGTTTGGACGATGGACGGCCCCTCTCTCTCCTACCAATCCTCTGTAGGGAACCTGGACCTAACAGTACCCCGAAAGCCAGGTACGTAGCAGAGAGGAAGAGAGAAGCTGTTTGTTCTTCCTGTTTGTTTAATCGTCCCTTCTTGATACTGAGACACACTGCTGAAGGTCAGCAGTGAAGAGAACCCCTTCGTAGGGTTAGGTCCTCGTCCTGCACAGCTTCACTGTGTATTGTGAGTCTTTACGCCTGCACAGCTTCACTGTGTATTGTGAGTCTTTACGCCTGCACAGCTTCACTGTGTATTGTGAGTCTTTACGCCTGCACAGCTTCACTGTGTATTGTGAGTCTTTACGCCTGCACAGCTTCGCTGTGTATTGTGAGTCTTTACGCCTGCACAGCTTCACTGTGTATTGTGAGTTTACTCCGAACCATCACTGCACAGCTTCACTGTGTATTGTGAGTCTTTACGCCTGCACAGCTTTACTGTGTATTGTGAGTCTTTACGCCTGCACAGCTTCACTGTGTATTGTGAGTCTTTACGCCTGCACAGCTTCACTGTGTATTTTGAGTCTTTACGCCTGCACAGCTTCGCTGTGTATTGTGAGTCTTTACGCCTGCACAGCTTCACTGTGTATTTTGAGTCTTTACGCCTGCACACCTGTTGCTACCCAGAGCCAAGGACACGGAGCGGGCAGAGAGCCAGGAGTTCCTGTCCACGATGGACGACAAGAAGACCCCTCGCTTCACGGACGTGAGTTCACTCTAACCGCCATGTATCACCATGTGTAACCATGTATCACCATGTGTAACCATGTGTCACCATGTGTAACCATGTGTAACCATGTGTAACCATGTGTCACCATGTGTCACCATGTGTAACCATGTGTAACCATGTATCACCATGTGTAACCATGTGTCACCATGTGTCACCATGTGTAACCATGTGTAACCATGTATCACCATGTGTAACCATGTGTAACCATGTGTCACCATGTGTCACCATGTGTCACCATGTATCACCATGTGTAACCATGTGTAACCATGTGTCACCATGTGTAACCATGTGTAACCATGTGTCACCATGTATCACCATGTGTCACCATGTGTAACCATGTATCACCATGTGTAACCATGTATCACCATGTGTAACCATGTGTCACCATGTATCACCATGTGTCACCATGTGTAACCATGTATCACCATGTGTAACCATGTATCACCATGTGTAACCATGTGTAACCATGTATCACCATGTGTAACCATGTATCACCATGTGTAACCATGTGTAACCATGTATCACCATGTGTAACCATGTGTAACCATGTATCACCATGTGTAACCATGTATCACCATGTGTAACCATGTGTAACCATGTATCACCATGTGTAACCATGTGTAACCATGTATCACCATGTGTCACCATGTGTCACCATGTGTAACCATGTGTTACTGACACCATGTGTAACTGACACCATATGTAACTGACACCATATGTAACTGACACCATGTGTAACTGACACCATGTGTAACTGACACCATGTGTAACTGACACCATATGTAACTGACACCATATGTAACTGACACCATGTGTAACTGACACCATATGTAACTGACAGCAGGTGTAACTGACGTGTAACTGACACCATGTGTAACCATGTGTAACTGACGTGTAACTGACACCATGTGTAACCATGTGTAACTGACACCATGTGTAACTGACAGCAGGTGTAACTGACGTGTAACTGACACCATGTGTAACCATGTGTAACTGACACCATGTGTAACTGACACCAGGTGTAACTGATGCTGATTGCTCTCGTTGTTCTGGGTTTTCTCTCGATAACAGTTTGAGGGGAAGACCTCTTTCGGCATGTCAGTGTTCAACCTGGGCAACGCCATCATGGGGAGTGGGATCCTGGGGCTGGCCTATGCCATGGCCAACACTGGAGTCGTTCTGTTTCTGTAAGTGCTGTGATAATTGGAGTGAAGAGAGCGGATGAGGAAGCCAGGAATGAATGGATGCTTGAAGACGTCGTTAACGTCCTTGGTACTTTAGAGTAATGATCCTTCAGGTTTAGGCTTAGGGTTAGGGTTAGGTTAGGTTAGGTTAAGGTTAGCGTTAGGGTTAGAGTTAGGGTTAGGTTAGGTTAGGTTAAGGTTAGGGTTAGAGTTAGGGTTAGGTTAGGTTAGGTTAAGGTTAGGGTTAGGGTTTGGTTACGGTTAGAGTTAGGGTTAGGTTAGGTTAAGATTAGGTTAGGTTAGGTTCCAGTCAGTGTTAAGGAGTGTTAAGCAGCAGGTTTAGTACTCAATAGTGGGACACAGAGAGGTGGTCTGCAGCTCCTTAAACTGTTTGGTTCAAACTGCACCAATGTAAAGGGGGACCAACAATTTCAAGATACAAATAGACCTGTTGGTGTTAACTGGTTTTAAGGTGGATTGTTTTGCGTGCCATTGCCTAGCGGTCTGTTAAAGATGACTCGCGGAATGCAGAAGCACTTGCCTTTCAAGTGTCCAGGACTCTCCACGGTGAAAGAGAAAGCTTCTTATCTTGAGCAGAATGGCTTGGCTGTGGTTTCCAAGATGTCTGTAGACTGGGTCTGGATACTTCACCATGTGCCATCGTTCATTCTGTGGACCACTAGTTGTTGAATCATTAGTGGATGTTTTCACCATGTCTCTGTGTTATTAGACACCACTCCCAGGGTGATGAAGGACCTCAATTAGACCACCGCACGCTTCTTTGAACCCAGAAAAAAACTGCACCCAACGAATGGAATTATGCCACATGCCCCCGTTACCATTTCATTAACATTTCAGCTGATTTGATCTGATTTGACCTGTGGTTAACTATGCTGATCTAGCTGTCTCCAGCGGACCATTCCCCAGTCAGCACCTCCTGTGTGACTGAACCATGGAGGTCCGACATCATTTTCTGTTGGCCTGTGCATGAGGGAGGGCTTGGCTCGCTCTGTTGGCCTCAGACTGTGTACTCACCCTAACGAGAGGAGATGTGTTCCTTGAAGCAGGGGTGTCCCAATGCTGTTCTCTCATCATCTCCATCATCAGTCATTCATCCATTCTTTGCCACATCATGGGAATCGTTCTGACTGGTCTGGAGCATGATGAAGACAGCGCTGGATGGCATGGCTCCTGTTTGCTGGTTTGCACTGTGCTGGTTTGCACAGCTCTGGCTGCAGCCACTGTCCAGTCTAATGAGATTGAAGAATGAGATTGTCTTGTTGAATGGTGAAGTATGACCTGATATGATTCATGTGGATGCAATACTAAATATTGGTTGTAATAAACACGATTTAGCTAGCTGTTTGGCATGTTTTCTCAGCTTGGTTAGGGTGCTCCAGCAGTCTCAAAAGGCCTGGACACGAGCAGTGGAGGAATGTGATTGGGCAGAGGAGGTGGGCAGAGGGGTGGGGGGTCGCAAACACATCAAGGCCCAAGTGTGTCAATCTGTCTATCCGTCAGCAGATCTGTTCTCCCACTGCTGGGCAACCCGCTGAACAATCAGTCCACCGCAGGTCTGCCCTCCAGCTCCCTACAGGGCCGGGCTGGCCACACTGAGATCAGGCCAAGAGTTGAAGTGGAGGTGAAAGACTCTGACACATAGAGAAAGAGACAAGAGAGAGAGACAGAGAGAGAGAGAGGGAGGGAGAGAGAGCAGGAGGGAGAAACAGAGAGACAGAGAGAGCAGGGAGGGAAAGAGAGAGGGAGAGAGAGGGGGGGGGAGAATAAAGAGGTTGTCAAGAGAGGGAGGGAGAGAGAGAGGAAGTAAATAATTGGTCAAGCTACGATACAAAGTACAAATCTTTGTTTGAATGAAAAGAACAAATTGCTGTGTTTGTGTTTGTAGACATGATTATACATCCGCTCCCAGTCTTCTGGTGCCAGAAGACTGGGAGCGAATGTATAATCATGTCTTCTCCAGAGTTCGGTTAGGGTTAGAGTTAGGCTAGGGTTAGGGTTAGGGTCCGAGTTCGAGTTAGGTTGGGGTTAGGACTCGGGTTATTACATTACATTGACAACTTAACACTCAACCTTCCAAGCCTTCAAGGACAGACTTGTGAAGTCGAGTGTGAACCTCAGGAAAAGTGGACAGGATTCAGTAAAGGTCGAGCGTTTCTTTGTGACTACTCTTGTGAAAGCGTGCGTTCACCACGATGGTTTACTTCACTGCTGGTGAAGCAGTGGGGTGTGACACCCTGACTCTGCTGCCAGCCTGCGGGCCAGATGGCTGACAACGCAGCTTGGCTCAGCGGTGGGGCTCAGGGTGAACCTGAACCACAGGGACCCTCCAGGAATGGCAGTCTATACTCAGCTGTGTAAATAATAAACACTATATGATGAATCATAAATAATTAGTGTACAGGCCAAGGCTACAGCTATAGCAGCAAGACATATTGCTTCAGCATGAAGCAACATTAATGTTGCATGTGGACTGACGCTGGGGATTGAAATAGAGAGAAATAAATACATATCATAGTCATTAGTTTTTGTATTATTATATTGCTGTCATCTTTTTTGCAGGATCCTCCTCACGGTGGTGGCAGTGCTGTCTTCATACTCCATCCATTTACTGCTCAAGCTGTCTGGTATTGTTGGTATGTATCCACACATGATGCTTACAAGATACAGCCACCTTGGGATGCCAAATAGCAAACAATAAAACATAGAGAAATATTGTTTCACTGGGGCTTAACATAAAAAGATCATGAACTCAACAGTCTGTTACTCGTCTAAAACTAAAATGACAAATAGCCTCAATCTATCCTGAAGAGCCCTTGGGCCAAACGGTGAACCTTGATGACAGATAATGTAGCAGTGAAGAACAATGTCAGCTTTGGAGAAGAGAGAAGAACCGCTTTGTTGTGCCTCAGGTATCCGTGCATACGAGCAGTTGGGCTACCGAGCCTTCGGGACAGCAGGGAAGATGGCCGCAGGCATAGCAATCACTCTGCAGAACATTGGAGGTGAGGGACCAGACACACACATACCACCCTGACCCTGACCCTAACCCTGACCCTAACCATAACCAAACACACACATACCACCCTGACCCTAACCATAACCAAACACACACATACCACCCTGACCCTAACCCTGAACCTAACCATAACCATAACCAAACACACACATACCACCCTGACCCTGACCCTAACCATAACCAAACACACACATACCACCCTGACCCTGACCCTAACCCTGACCCTAACCATAACCAAACACACACATACCACCCTGACCCTAACCATAACCAAACACACACATACCACCCTGACCCTAACCCTGAACCTAACCATAACCATAACCAAACACACACATACCACCCTGACCCTGACCCTAACCATAACCAAACACACACATACCACCCTGACCATAACCCTGACCCTAACCATAACCAAACACACACATACCACCCTGACCCTAACCATAACCAAACACACACATACCACCCTGACCATAACCCTGAACCTAACCATAACCATAACCAAACACACACATACCACCCTGACCCTGACCCTAACCATAACCAAACACACAATACCACCCTGACCCTAACCAAATACACACATGCCACCCTGACCTTAACCCTGAAGTTCTAGCTTTTGGCCCATAACCTGTGCTCATGTGACATAAACAACACAAGCACACCAGATTTTATATTGTTCCCTGATTATGGAAATTAATTGAAAAAGCAGTGCATATTCATAAGCATAACTAATCACTGTGTATGTTCTCACCATCACTGTGTAGCCATGTCCAGTTATCTGTACATCGTCAAATATGAGTTCCCTCTGGTCATCCAGGCGTTCCTGAGGTTGGACAATCCAGAAGGGTGAGTGGTTCCCCTTCTGTCTGTACCCCTCTTATCCCATAGACCAATGGGCAACTCATGTACAGTAATACAATTCAACACATGTACAGTTACACAGTGCAACTCATCTACAGTAACACAGTTCAACACATGTACAGTAACACACTATAACTCATGTACAGTAACACAGTTCAACACATGTACAGTAACACAGTGCAACACATGTACAGTAATACAGTGCAATACATGTACAGTAACACATTGTAACACATGTACAGTAACACAATGCAAATCATGTACAGTAATACAATTCAACACATGTACAGTAACATAGTGCAACACATGTACAGTAATACAGTTCAACACATGTACAGTAACACAGTGCAACACATGTACAGTAATACAGTTCAACACATGTACAGTAACAGTTCAACACATGTGCAGTAATACAGTTCAACACATGTACAGTAACACATTGTAACACATGTACAGTAATACAGTTCAACACATGTACAGTAACACATTGTAACACATGTACAGTAATACAGTTCAACACATGTACAGTAACACAGTGCAACACATGTACAGTAATACAGTTCAACACATGTACAGTAACAGTTCAACACATGTCCAGTAATACAGTTCAACACATGTACAGTAACACAGTGTAACACATGTACAGTAATGCAGTTCAACACATGCACAGTAATACAGTTCAACACATGTACAGTAACGCAGTTCAACACATGTACAGTAACAAAGTGTAACACAGTTCAACACATGTACAGTAACACAGTTCAACACATGTACAGTAATGCAGTTCAACACATGCACAGTAATGCAGTTCAACACATGTACAGTAACAAAGTGTAACACAGTTCAACACATGTACAGTAGCACAGTTCAACACCTGTACAGTAACACAGTTCAACACATGTACAGTAATGCAGTTCAACACATGTACAGTAACAAAGTGTAACACAGTTCAACACATGTACAGTAACACAGTGTAACACACGTACAGTAATACAGTGCAATACATGTACAGTAACACATTGTAACACATGTACAGTAACATAATGCAAATCATGTACAGTAATACAGTTCAACACATGTACAGTAACATAGTGCAACACATGTACAGTAATACAGTTCAACACATGTACAGTAACACAGTGCAACACATGTACAGTAACACAGTGCAATACATGTACAGTAACACATTGTAACACATGTACAGTAACACAATGCAAATCATGTACAGTAATACAGTTCAACACATGTACAGTAACATAGTGCAACACATGTACAGTAATACAGTTCAACACATGTATAGTAACACAGTGCAACACATGTACAGTAATACAGTTCAACACATGTAGAGTAACAGTTCAACACATGTGCAGTAATACAGTTCAACACATGTACAGTAACACATTGTAACACATGTACAGTAATACAGTTCAACACATGTACAGTAACACAGTTCAACACATGTACAGTAACACAGTTCAACACATGTACAGTAACACAGTGTAACACATGTACAGTAATGCAGTTCAACACATGCACAGTAATACAGTTCAACACATGTACAGTAACACAGTTCAACACATGTACAGTAACAAAGTGTAACACAGTTCAACACATGTACAGTAACACAGTTCAACACCTGTACAGTAACACAGTGTAACACATGTACAGTAACACAGTTCAACACATGTACAGTAACACAGTGTAACACATGTACAGTAATACAGTTCAACACATGTACAATAACACAGTTCAACACATGTACAGTAATGCAGTTCAACACATGTACAGTAATGCAGTTCAACACATGTACAGTAACAAAGTGTAACACAGTTCAACACATGTACAGTAACACAGTTCAACACCTGTACAGTAACACAGTTCAACACATTTACAGTAATGCAGTTCAACACATGTACAGTAATAAAGTGTAACACAGTTCAACACATGTACAGTAATACAGTTCAACACATGTACAATAACACAGTTCAACACATGTACAATAACACAGTTCAACACATGTACAGTAATGCAGTTCAACACATGTACAGTAATGCAGTTCAACACATGTACAGTAACAAAGTGTAACACAGTTCAACACCTGTACAGTAACACAGTTCAACACATGTACAGTAATGCAGTTCAACACATGTACAGTAACAAAGTGTAACACAGTTCAACACATGTACAGTAATACAGTTCAACACATGTACAGTAACACAGTGTAACACATGTACAGTAATACAGTTCAACACATGTACAATAACACAGTTCAACACATGTACAATAACACAGTTCAACACATGTACAGTAATGCAGTTCAACACATGTAAAGTAATGCAGTTCAACGCATGTACAGTAACAAAGTGTAACACAGTTCAACACATGTACAGTAACACAGTTCAACACCTGTACAATAACACAGTTCAACACATGTACAGTAATGCAGTTCAACACATGTACAGTAACAAAGTGTAACACAGTTCAACACCTGTACAGTAACACAGTTCAACACATTTACAGTAATGCAGTTCAACACATGTACAGTAATAAAGTGTAACACAGTTCAACACATGTACAGTAATACAGTTCAACACATGTACAATAACACAGTTCAACACATGTACAATAACACAGTTCAACACATGTACAGTAATGCAGTTCAACACATGTACAGTAATGCAGTTCAACACATGTACAGTAACAAAGTGTAACACAGTTCAACACATGTACAGTAACACATTGTAACACATGTACAGTAATACAGTTCAACACATGTACAGTAACACAGTGTAACACATGTACAGTAATACAGTTCAACACATGTACAATAACACAGTTCAACACATGTACAATAACACAGTTCAACACATGTACAGTAATGCAGTTCAACACATGTAAAGTAATGCAGTTCAACACATGTACAGTAACAAAGTGTAACACAGTTCAACACATGTACAGTAACACAGTTCAACACCTGTACAATAACACAGTTCAACACATGTACAGTAACACAGTGTAACACATGTACAGTAATACAGTTCAACACATGTACAATAACACAGTTCAACACATGTACAATAGCACAGTTCAACACATGTACAGTAATGCAGTTCAACACATGTAAAGTAATGCAGTTCAACACATGTACAGTAACAAAGTGTAACACAGTTCAACACATGTACAGTAACACAGTTCAACACCTGTACAATAACACAGTTCAACACATGTACAGTAACACAGTTCAACACATGTACAGTAATACAGTTCAACACATGTACAGTAATAAAGTGTAACACAGTTCAACACATGTACAGTAATACAGTTCAAGACCTGTACAGTAATAAAGTGTAACACAGTTCAACACATGTACAGTAATACAGTTCAACACATGTACAGTAACACAGTGTAACACATGTACAGTAATGCAGTTCAACACATGTACAGTAACACAGTGTAACACATGTACAGTAATACAGTTCAACACATGTACAGTAATAAAGTGTAACACAGTTCAACACATGTACAGTAATACAGTTCAACACATGTACAGTAACACAGTGTAACACATGTACAGTAATGCAGTTCAACACATGTACAGTAATGCAGTTCAACACATGTACAGTAATACAGTTCAACACATGTACAGTAACACAGTGTAACACATGTACAGTAACACAGTGTAACACATGTACAGTAATGCAGTTCAACACATGTACAGTAACAAAGTGTAACACAGTTCAACACATGTACAGTAACACATTGTAACACATGTACAGTAATACAGTTCAACACATGTACAGTAACACAGTGTAACACATGTACAGTAATACAGTTCAACACATGTACAATAACACAGGTCAACACATGTACAATAACACAGTTCAACACATGTACAGTAATGCAGTTCAACACATGTAAAGTAATGCAGTTCAACACATGTACAGTAACAAAGTGTAACACAGTTCAACACATGTACAGTAACACAGTTCAACACCTGTACAATAACACAGTTCAACACATGTACAGTAACACAGTGTAACACATGTACAGTAATACAGTTCAACACATGTACAATAACACAGTTCAACACATGTACAATAACACAGTTCAACACATGTACAGTAATGCAGTTCAACACATGTAAAGTAATGCAGTTCAACACATGTACAGTAACAAAGTGTAACACAGTTCAACACATGTACAGTAACACAGTTCAACACCTGTACAATAACACAGTTCAACACATGTACAGTAACACAGTTCAACACATGTACAGTAATACAGTTCAACACATGTACAGTAATACAGTGTAACACAGTTCAACACATGTACAGTAATACAGTTCAACACATGTACAGTAATAAAGTGTAACACAGTTCAACACATGTACAGTAATACAGTTCAACACATGTACAGTAACACAGTGTAACACATGTACAGTAATGCAGTTCAACACATGTACAGTAACACAGTGTAACACATGTACAGTAATACAGTTCAACACATGTACAGTAATAAAGTGTAACACAGTTCAACACATGTACAGTAATACAGTTCAACACATGTACAGTAACACAGTGTAACACATGTACAGTAATGCAGTTCAACACATGTACAGTAATGCAGTTCAACACATGTACAGTAATACAGTTCAACACATGTACAGTAACACAGTGTAACACATGTACAGTAACACAGTGTAACACATGTACAGTAATGCAGTTCAACACATGTACAGTAATGAATCTGTTGGCCATATATGACAGAGTGTACAGGGTCTCTTCATAGAGTTGTGTCAGGCTCTGCCAGCTGGTGGTCAGGGCTTTCTGTTGTGACTCCAGAGAAGGAACAGCTGGGCAATTGACCCCTAAGCTGATTAAAAGTCTGCTATACTGGGGTTAGAAATACAACACTAGGCTATCACCAGCTATTCCTGGCAGCCTTAATGACTAACAACAACAACGTTGTTACCACACGTACACACTCACGCTTTTCCATATAGTGCCCTCGTTATCTCTGGGCTCAGTCCAGAGTGTGTGTTGAAGTATCTGTCTGAGCCAGCCACCCAGTACAGACATTTAGATCAAGTCCTTTTGTCTGTGTGTTGTATTATTTGGTATGTGTTTGTTAGACATAGCTGTCAGAAAACAGCAAAAGTTGTCATAATCCTGTCTCCTGTGTGGAGCCAAAGAAAGTTGTTTATCGTCACCCTCCTAAAATAATAGCCTATGTCATTTTGACAAAAAAAAAGTATTTGCCTAAATCATCTCCTCATAATGCTGGCCACCTCTGGTAAAATCACCTACATCCTTAGTTGAACAGACCATATTATTACCTATGTGGTATAATGGATCAATGGATGATTGAATGAATGGATAATTGGTTCCATTTTGCTATTTCTGAAAAACCTGGAACAATGACTGAGGCCATTAGAAGGGTGACAATATGTTTGCCTCTGCTTGAATTGTTCATTTTCCAGCCATGGTGAAAAGTGTTTATGTGTTTACTTTGCACTGGCTTCACCAGCATCCAGAACATGTGTGAAAGTGATAGACAGTGTCCAGAGGACAGGTTCCCAGGCAGCCAGAACATGTGTGAAAGTGATAGACAGTGTCCAGAGGACAGGTTCCCAGGCAGCCAGAACATGTGTGAAAGTGATAGACAGTGTCCAGAGGACAGGTTCCCAGGCAGCCAGAACATGTGTGAAAGTGATAGACAGTGTCCAGAGGACAGGTTCCCAGGCAGCCAGAACATGTGTGAAAGTGATAGACAGTGTCCAGAGGACAGGTTCCCAGGCAGCCAGAACATGTGTGAAAGTGATAGACAGTGTCCAGAGGACAGGTTCCCAGGCAGCCAGAACATGTGTGAAAGTGATAGACAGTGTCCAGAGGACAGGTTCCCAGGCAGCCAGAACATGTGTGAAAGTGATAGACAGTGTCCAGAGGACAGGTTCCCAGGCAGCCAGAACATGTGTGAAAGTGATAGACAGTGTCCAGAGGACAGGTTCCCAGGCAGCCAGAACATGTGTGAAAGTGATAGACAGTGTCCAGAGGACAGGTTCCCAGGCAGCCAGAACATGTGTGAAAGTGATAGACAGTGTCCAGAGGACAGGTTCCCAGGCAGCCAGAACATGTGTGAAAGTGATAGACAGTGTCCAGAGGACAGGTTCCCAGGCAGCCAGAACATGTGTGAAAGTGATAGACAGTGTCCAGAGGACAGGTTCCCAGGCAGCCAGAACATGTGTGAAAGTGATAGACAGTGTCCAGAGGACAGGTTCCCAGGCAGCCAGAACATGTGTGAAAGTGATAGACAGTGTCCAGAGGACAGGTTCCCAGGCAGCCAGGGTGTGCTTCCCCTGCTTCAAGTTGCTGAGCTCCACTGTTCGGGGATCATGCTTCAGCAGGGCTGATTATATGGAATATGTTGCTCTTTGATAAAACTGTGTGTATACAGTGTAGGTTGGGAAGAATGCTTCAGGGATGCAGAGGTACAACATTTCCCCAATGACATGTATTTTGTTGTGGCTGTCATACTTCGTTAATTATCGATACAGTTTGCATGCAAATCTTCTTAGCGATCAATGCTTGATTGAGTGAACATGCAGACGCAGAGTGAAGATCGATGTGGTGATTGACTGATTAAGTCCACCTTGTCTTAATCAATACACTTCATTTGTTTTTCTGCCTCTGCTTTCTGTTTTCTAGGGAATGGTACATGAATGGAAACTATCTTGTGATCATTGTGTCCATTGCAATAATTCTGCCTCTGGCTTTAATGAAGCAGTTAGGTGAGTATGTTGGCTCTCATCCATCACATCTGTCTGATTCTGCTCTTGGTTTATGAATGCCAAGATGTGTGTTTGTTTTCTAACTAGTAGTGAAGAGGAACGCTATTTACACTGATCTGCTACCGGAGAAAAATGACTCGCGAATAGCTGAATAAATCAGTTAATTTTTTAAAATTAACTAAACTAGCTAAACTAAAAATAATAAAAATAATAATGAAAGGGATTTAGAAGTTCCTCGTTCTGTACAGTTCACTAGCCCAAACCATTCTGCTGTCAACCCAATGGAATGCTCTTGAAAACCCATGTGTGCAGGTGTTGACCCATAGTTTATTCTTAGGCGCCTAGTGGCTTGAACTGGAACTGTATATATTTCCAAACTATAGTTTCCTCAGAAAGTATTGTCTTTGTTGACTGTAGGGTTAGGGTAAGGGTGTATCATCTTGTACTATACCCACTCTCTCAATATAATTATAAGATATACAGAGGATGCTTATTTTAGGCAGAGCAGTAATGAGCTCCAGGGACCAGCTAAGCTAACCTTAACCCAAGCTTTAAGTGGACATTACAGCAGTCCATTCCAACTCCACAGGGCTCAGAGAACACACTGCTCCACCAGCAGGAGATCCCTGTGGACGTTTGACAGGGAAGAGATGCCCTGGCCTCTATTGAGTTGTTGTTGTTGTTTTTGTTTTTCCTCTTCTTCGTCTTCCTATTCCTCTCAGCATGCTCAACAGACAGGTGCTTTGAATGACATCCATGTACTTTAATCACACAGTGTTGATTGATAGGGTTAGCGTGGCGTTAGCTCTGCGCTATGCATAAAAGTGTCCCAGTTCCTTCAATGTGTCAACACTTCCTATGAAACTGTCAAGGTGAATATCCAACCAGATACCTGCAAATCACAACGCAACCCTGGCCTTTGAAGCAGAACATGTGTTGTCTGGCTTCATGGATCAACACGTGAGATGTCTCACAGTGAAATCACGGCAGAGAAGCAGCCAATCACATTGTGACTTTTAATCCATTCAGACCAGGTGGATTTATCAACCAGGTTGTGGAGCCGTCTGTACTATAGTCATCATTTATTATATTTATATCAGTTTTCATTGATATCCTTTTTATTGCTTTTTGTCTGCTCCTAAGGCTGTTTGCTATTCTCACATGTGTGCTGGAGCTCACTGACTGAAAACACAGCATGAATATCACATGGACCGCGTGGCCAGATGGTTGCTTTGCTAATGAATGTGTGTGTGTGTGTGTGTGTGTGTGTGTCTGTGTGTGTCTCTGTGTGTGTGTGTGTCTGTGTGTCTCTGTGTGTGTGTGTGTGTCTGTGTGTGTGTGTGTGTGTGTGTGTCTCTGTGTGTGTGTGTGTGTGTGTGTGTGTCTGTGTGTGTGTGTGTGTGTGTGTGTGTGTGTGTGTCTGTGTGTGTGTGTGTGTCTGTGTGTGTGTGTGTGTGTGTGTCTGTGTGTGTGTGTGTGTGTGTGTGTGTGTCTGTGTGTGTGTCTGTGTGTGTGTCTGTGTGTGTGTGTTTCAGGGTACCTTGGCTACACGAGTGGGTTCTCCTTGAGCTGCATGGTGTTCTTCCTCATCGCAGTAAGTTAGTACTAACCCTAACCCTACTAAGTTAGTACTAACCCTAACCCTACTAAGTTAGTACTAACCCTAACCCTTCTAAGTTAGTACTAACCCTAACCCTACTAAGTTAGTACTAACCCTAACCCTTCTAAGTTAGTACTAACCCTTACCCTACAAAGTTAGTACTAACCCTAACCCTACTAAGTTAGTACTAACCCTAACCCTACTAAGTTAGTACTAACCCTAACCCTACTAAGTTAGTACTAACCCTAACCCTACAAAGTTAGTACTAACCCTAACCCTACTAAGTTAGTACTAACCCTAACCCTACAAAGTTAGTACTAACCCTAACCCTACTAAGTTAGTACTAACCCTAACCCTACTAAGTTAGTACTAACCCTAACCCTACAAAGTTAGTACTAACCCTAACCCTTCCCCTCTCTAATAGTGATTGGTGTTAGTGTCTGTGTGCATGGCTACTAGCCTCACTGCTGTGTTCCTCTTATTCGAATAACCACGTGTTAGTCCTCCCCACTCCCCCACTTGGGTTAGTACCCTGCAGTTACAGACTGCCTCGTTCTGTTTCCCTGACCTCGTTGTGCTAGTAATGATAATAATCGGCACAAAACATTGCCCCCTCTCTCTCTCTCTCTCTCTCTCTCTCTCTCTCTCTCCCTTTCTCTACACTACACTAGTAGTATGTACCCCTACTATATACCACTAGTGGAGGTTCTACATTGAATTACGCCCCGCGCGAGATTCCCTCCGAGCGCCCCCCCCCCCCCCCCCCCCCCCCCGAAAAAAAAAAAAGAGTTGAACTGTCGTCGCAGTCCCGTGTCCCCCCCGACAATTTGCCAATTCCCCACATAGTGACATGATAGATAGATTATAGAGAAGCGCTTCGCGGCGCAGATGATTAAAAAAAATAAAAAAAAGTTTAAGTTCTCGTGCCGCCCCCTCCTCCCCCAAAGTGCCGCCCCGGGCGGCTGCCCGGTCTGCCTGTGCCTAAAACCGCCACTGAGAAAGTCACCAGAACAAGTTTAAAGCATTTCAATTGCCAGGTAAACCATTGCTAGTATCCAACATCTCTGGCTAAGTGCCAAGTTACAAAGAGCGATAATAAAGTGCCAAGACGTACAACATACAAGAGCATGAGGGTAGGGTTTATTTTTTATTTTATTTTTTAATTAATTTATTTATTTCTTAGAGGTAGAGGATGGATGTTACGCAGGGTTCAGGTGAACTCTGAACAAGTGTCTTGAGTCTCTTCCGGAAGATGGGGAGTGATTCTGCACTCCTGACATCGGCAGGGAGCTCGTTCCACCACTGCAGTGCTAAAACGGAGAAGAGTTGAGATTTTGCTATCCGACCTTTTCCTCCTTTTAGTGATGAAGGTACCAGTCAACCAGCTGAGGTAGTTGAGCAGAGTGCTTGAGCAGGAGTGTGGGGTTTCACTAACGCTTAGAGGTAGGTATGGGCAGTTACATTAACGGCTTTGTAGGCCAGCACCCTCATCTTGAATTTGATGCGAGCCACTACAAGGAGCCAGTGGAGGTCTTGGAAGAGGGGGGTCACATGGGAGAATTTGTGTCGGTTGAACACGAGGCGTGCTGCAGCGTTCTGGATCTGCTGCAAAGGTGTTATCGTGGTTGCAGGGAGTCCAGCTAAGAGCGAGTTGCAGTAGTCAAGGCGGGAGATGACAAGTGCTTGGGTCAGGAGCTGTGTTGCTTCCCTTGTGAGGAATGGCCAGATCCTGCGGATGTTGTAGAGAGCAAATCTACAGGAGCGGGTCACTGCAGTGATGTTTGCAGTGCATGACAGCTGGTTGTCGACTATTACACCCAGGTTCCTTGTGGTCGGTGAGGCACAAACTGTGATGCCCTCGACCGAGACCAGTAGGTCAATTTGAGGGCAGTCTTTTCCCGGTATGAAGAGAAGCTCAGTCTTTGCGAGATTGAACTTGAGTTGATTCGCAGTTGTCCAAGAGCTTATGTCTACCAATCATTCTGAGATGCGTGTTGCAATCAGAGTGTCTGAGGGGGGGGGGAGGAGAGGAATAGTTGAGTGTCGTCCACATAACAGCGATAGGAAAAACCGTGTAATGTGATTACAGAGCCAAGAGATTGAGTATATAGGGAGAACAGAAGCGACCCTAGTACTGAGCCTTGAGGGACTCCAGTGTTTAGCGAGCAGGGTTTGGACAGGGAGCCGTTCCGTTTGACCTGATAAGTGTGATCCGTACGGTAGTGCAGTGTCAGTAATGCCGAGATCAGCGAGAGTGGTGAGGAGGGTCTGGTGGTTCACGGTGTTGAACGCTGCAGACAGGTAGTATCTACCACTACTGTAGTGAATACCACTTGTTTACTGTATTGCTGTGTATCTTTTTCTCTCTGATGAAGTCCTCTAACTCCGTAGGTCATCTACAAGAAGTTCAACGTCCCCTGTCCATTTGTGGACTTCTCCTTTAACACCACCCTCAGAGCTGTCAGCAACGCCTCTGATCTCAACGGGGGGGACAACCCCAGCTGTGTACCCAAACTGGTCAACCTCAACTTCCAGGTAGCCCACCTGCACCCTGACTACCTGTCCCTCCGTGACTTCCTCACATTCACACCCCACCAGTAGCCCACAGTCAGGTCTGCTACGCTGCCTCTCGTGTCTGCCTGGCGAGGTAATCACTAACCCTCACATCACCCTGGTGTAAAATACACTTCATGTGTTTGGGAATGCCTGGTACTAACCAAAACCTGTTTTGATAGGGCTGTTATCTCTGGGCTGTGTGGACTCATATGAACTGTATTACGGCCCTCAGCAGGAGGGGGAGGGTGGCTCTTTGGGCAGTGCTGGATGTATGGTGACATGTTGGGGTTGACTTTCAGACGGCCTACACCATCCCCATCCTGGCCTTTGCCTTTGTGTGCCACCCTGAGGTGTTGCCCATCTACACTGAGCTGCGCAAGTACGTCCTGCACCCCTTCCCACAATGCAACACTCCCATCACCTGTGCGACGATGCTTGGCTGGTGACCTGTGCTCTTTGGTTTGGAGCTGCAGCCTGGAGCCTCACCCTGTGCTGCTTGAGACAGGGCATGCTCACTTTGCATGGACTTTGAGCCCTCACGGCACATAGGTGTTAAGGGTGTGTGTGTGTGTGTGTGTGATGGCATCTGTTTTGATGTTTTATCCCACTTTCCTGCTTCTAGCCCCACAAAGAAGAAGATGCAGCATGTGTCCAACATCTCCATCGCAGTAATGTACACTATGTACTTCCTAGCTGCTCTGTTTGGATACCTGACTTTCTATGGTGAGGTTTGGCTCTCTCTCCCCCCTCTCTGTTGATCTGTCTCTCTCTCTCTCTCCCCCCTCTCTGTTTACCTGTCTCTCTCTCTCTTTCTCTTTCTATCTGTCTCTCTCTTTGTCCTTGGTCGTCTCTCTAGTATGCACTCTCACTGTGTATTCCTTTGATCTCCACCAGCCATGCTTAATCGATTCATAATAAAAGTTGTGTGATTTTCTTTTGCAGTGTTGCCTTTGTGTCTCTAGGCCTGGGGCAATAAAGTGGTTGAGTTAGTTGTATCGTAATAATGCTGCACCGCCCCCTCTAGTGGCCACATCACTCACAACATACAACTTCAGAAATGTAGCATGCAATGCGATGTAGTTGAGCTGATCAATAGTTGTGTCTTCTTTTCATTCTACCGAATACAATTACTAAGAAAACATCATGTAGACATATATGCCCATATGCCATATATGCCATATATGCCCCATTCAGTACCAACATGGGAGCTAGAAAACAACACATTTCCTTGACTCCATTCCTTGTGTGTGTATGTGTGTGTGTGTGTGTGTGTGTGTGTGTTCACCTCTTGCAGGTGAGGTGGAACCTGAGCTGCTTCACACCTACAGCCGCATCGACCCATATGACACCCTGATTCTGTGTGTGCGCTTGGCCGTACTCACTGCTGTCACCCTGACCGTACCCATCGTGCTCTTCCCGGTAAGTCATCTCCTGCTGCACTACAAACACAGAACACATTGGTGGCGCACAAGAGGTGATAGATGATTCAATATGAAATGCCATTCATTGCAGCAGTCACACAATGTTGATACTCTGAACAGATATATCATAATGTATATTGTGATATATACTGTAGATAGATGTATCACAATGCAAATTGTAATATTGCAATATTGATATTGCAAATATAGCTATATTCAGTGTATATTGTGATATATAGCTATAGATATGTATATTGTGATATAGCTACATCACGATAAATATTGTGATATCCTGGCAATTCGTCCCCTGTTGATGATGCGTTGTGTTTAGCTCTGGTGTTGGTGGTGTTTGATGATGCGTTGTGTTTGGTTCTGGTGTTGGTGGTGTGTGATGATGCGTTGTGTTTGGTTCTGGTGTTGGTGGTGTTTGATGATGCGTTGTGTTTGGTTCTGCTGTTGATGGTGTTTGATGATGCGTTGTGTTTGGTTCTGGTTTTGGTGGTGTTTGATGATGCATTGTGTTTGGCTCTGTTGTTTGGTGATGTATGATATCAGACTGGTCTTCAGTCTCCCCTTCTCTCTTATATTAGAGGCCAATTTCCAAGCAAATGTTGGGATTTTTGGGTAATTCATGAAGAGCACAAATCACAATGAGTAATTTCATGCCAATTCAACTGGGATGGAACCAGTCTGTTACTGGGCTGTTACGGGTACTAAACCATCCCTGTGTTATAGTCTTTAAAGTGATGGCTCGGAGTAAAATTCACCCTGAGGTAATTTCCACCAATAATCCAGCCAAATACCCCCTAAGAGGCATTTTTAGCGACGGTCAATATTGGTCAAGTTTAGGGGTATAAGCCCTGTGGCTTAGTACTGGAGTGACTGGTACAGTTTGTATATCTCGTAAATTACCCCACTAATAATGCATGGATTTTTACCCAACTTCTGTAGTAGTACATATAGGGTCTGTACTCACAAAACGAGGCATTTTAAAGTTTGTAAGTACACCAGGAGTTTATTTAAAAGAGCACTTTCCTGATAGCTTCAACTCTCTGCTGCTAACGCTACCACTGCGTCGACATCACTTCCGTCTTTCCGGAAAAGTTCGTAAAAGTCCTCTTCAACTATATACAAATAAATGGGAATATAAAATCTAAACAATGGATTTGGGGACTGTCGTACACAACAAAAAATGTACATAATATCAAGTATTGAATTATTTCAGTTGTCAATACATTTCGATGGAGTGTTGAATTCACTAACTTTTTCCTTACACTTGTGAGTTTTGAAGAGGACTTTTACTAACTTTTCCGGAAAGACGGAAGTGACGTCGATGCAGCGGTAGCCTTAGCAACAGAGAGTTGAAGCTATCAGGAAAGTGCTCTTTTAAATAAACTCCTGGTGTACTTACAAGCCTCGTTTTTTTGAGTACAGACCATACAGTATATGTACTACTACAAAAGTTGGGTAACAATCCATGCATTATTAGTGGGGTAATTTCCGAGATATACACACTGTACCATTCACTCCAGTACTAAGCTTATACCCCTAAACTTGATAAATATTAACCGTCGCTAGAAAAGCATCTGAGGGGGTATTTGGCTGGATTATTGGTGGAAATTACCTCAGGGTGAATTTTACTCCGAACCGTCACTTTAAGCTTTGAGCGCACGGTGGTTCTTCAGCCTGGTCCCCTCTCGCCCCCTGTTGCCACCAGGTCCGGAGGGCCATCCAGCAGATGCTGTTCCCCAACAAGACCTTCTGCTGGCCGCGACACATTGCCATCGCTGTGGTTCTCCTCAGCTTGATCAACCTGCTGGTGATCTTCGCCCCCAACATCCTGGGCATCTTCGGAGTCATAGGTGGGTGTGCCAGGCGGGATGGGGGGGGGGGGGGGTCCTTTTCTTAGCTGTCAATAGCAGAGTAAAAGGTTAAGATAAGATAAGATATTCCTTTATTAATCCCCCTTAGGAGAAATTCACAGTGACCAGCAGTACAGGAGATAGATGAGTGCAATAAGAGCCTGACTATAGTCAATAAACAATAAACAATAAATAGATCTATCTAGACAAGATTAGGTTAAAATAAATTAAGTTAAATGCGAGCTCTTAAAGTCAGGTCGGTGAAAAAGTGAGAACCTGTATGCATACATGGTAGACATCCTTGGTAGCTGTCAGTAGTGCAAAAATAGGTGTGCAAATGTGCAGAATGTGCAAGATGCAAGATGTGCACATTTTTACAAGGTATTCCAGGTACAACATATGAATAGACCTAAAATAACAATGGCTGGAGGAGCTCCTACAGAACAATGACCTGTTCTGATGAACAGTCAGTTCTGCTATTGTGAGACTAGCGACAGTGCATGTTGTTTGCAACGGTGGTTACCTGAGATATACTGTGCTAGACGTGAAGGATCCAATTCAGATGTGTTTACGGAGACAGATTACAGAAGTAGGGGCAGCAGTAGCTCAGTGGGTAGAGCAGGTCGTCTACTAACCAGAGGGTCGGTGGTTCGATCCCCACCTCCAACTGTCCACATGTCAAGTGCCCTTGAGGAAGACACTGAACCCCACAAATGTATGACAAATGTACTGATTGTAAGTCGCTTTGGACAGAAGCATCTGCTAAATGCCCTAAATCAAAATCAAAGTGGTGGCGATCTCTTCAAACCTCATAGTGGTGGATCATAGTGGTGGCAGGATCGGTTGACATGCGTGTTAGGTGTGACATGCGTGTACTTCCTGTGGCTTTCTGTGGTTGCAGGTGCCACATCTGCCCCATGCCTCATCTTCATCTTCCCTGCGGTCTTCTACCTGAGGATTGTTCCCAACGAAGAGGAGCCGCTGAGGTCACCCCCCAAAATCATGGTGAGACGCAGAGGAGCCCCCACACTGACCAGCTCATCCTTTAGACAATAAAGGGCACCAGATGTCAATGAACATCTGTTTGGTGGTCTGCGCATCATAGCATATCATGGAGGCATGCAGACAGATGGTTTACAGAGAGATTACTTACAGACAGGGGGTTTACAGACAGATAATGTACAGACTGATGGTGTACAGACAGATAACATACAGACTGATGGTGTACAGACAGATAACATACAGACTGATGGTGTACAGACAGATAACATACAGACTGATGGTGTACAGACAGATAACATACAGACTGATGGTGTACAGACAGATAACATACAGACAGGTGGTTTACAGACAGGTGGTTTAAAGACAGATGGCTATTTAACGCAGGGTCATTTAGGCTTCATTGTAGGTTGAATCACTGATTAAGTGCCTGTTGCAGGGTTCTGGGACTTCTGTCCCTTCATGTCTGCTAGTTGGGAGGGTCATGAACACTGAACTAAAATGGGTAATTTTTTTGCTGATCCTCTTAGTGGCACTTTGTATAAAGAGCCACTGGGCCATGATGCCCATTTACACAAAACCTTAGCTGATGTTCACCTCAGAAGAACATGGCTGTGATGAGACAATGACCTGAAATAACTGACTATTTCACTAACTATCACTGTGTCTCCTAGGCTGCCTGCTTTGCTGGAATGGGCTGCCTGTTTATGATAATGAGTCTAAGCTTCATCATCATCGACTGGACGTCTGGGAGCAGCAGCGCGGGCAGCGGCCACTAGGCGCCCTTTAGCCTCCGCAGGTTTATATTCATTTAGGTCGGTTTCTGTTTTTGCCGTTTTTGTTCTCAGATCATGTTTGATGCACATTATTCTTCCATGCTAAGCACTAGCTACAGTAGGCTATAGAGCTGGCTGGGGTCTCTGTCTTTCAGCCAAACACTGACTAAACTGTTGTGGTTTGCAAAGTCTTCTTGGGAAATTGGTTGAATTTCTTCCTTTACGGGCCAAAAGCTTCCAGATAGCTGTGGATGTTTGGAGGATAAGTCCAGTGAGACAGATATATGTTTATGTCTACGTATGTCTCTACATTACAAAGAGACGTGTGTATGTCCCCCACCCACTGCTCTATGGTTGTCTTGGCGACAGCCATTTTGTGCTAGCACCATTCCTACCATGAACTATAACGTGCTACTTGATAGCACATGATAGCACATTATAGTTCCTGACCTCCGTGCGTGACCTCCATGTGTGTGTGTGTGACCTCTGTGTTCACTGTCTTCAACGACAGCAGAAGACATTTCTTTTATAATTGACTTTTTTGTATTTATTATATAATCACAGAATAACTTTTTGAAGTTATTTAAGTAAAATAAACTTTAAACTTTGTTATGTGCATTTAAAAAGGTAAACATTGCAACAGCATAAGAGAGAGGAAGAGGGTGTGTGAGAGAGAGAGACAGAGAGAGAGAGAGCGAGACAGTATGACCGGGAGGGTGAGAGAGAGTGAGAGAGCGCGCGAGAGAGAGAGAGAGAGAGAGAGAGAGAGAGAGAGAGAGAGAGAGAGAGAGAGAGAGAGAGAGAGAGAGAGAGAGAGAGAGAGAGAGAGAGAGAGAGAGAGAGAGAGAGAGAGAGAGAGAGAGAGAGAGAGAGAGAGAGAGAGAGTTCTCCTGTTGCAGCTGTTGGGCCTCCTGCTGGGTAGCACTCAACCCTCACCTCCCCCTGAGTGTGCAGCAGACAGGAAGTGAATATCTGGGACTGTATTGTGTACACAGTGTGCGTTCAGCATTCCTGAACAACATCAATCTATTTTAGTTCAAGTGAAGCGTGGACCACTCCACCACTCCACGAGGTTCCTCCTTCTCATTTTGTAGCACTCGTATTGTTCTGATGAGGCGTTTGATCTGGGTTGAGGGAGACTGTTGTGTTTAGTTTCATGGCCAGATTAGTGTTGGGGTTAGGGATAAGTGTTGACCTCTCGAGTTGACCTCCAGCAGGACTTCCCCTCAGTATGCTCCCTGAAGTCTGCTAGTTATTTACATACATATATATATATATATATATATATATATATATATATATATATATATATATATATATATATATATATATATGTATATTATAAATCTGTGGGATTGTATTCAAAGAAAATTTAACCGTTCATGAAAACAGGAACATTTGCCACCTGCTGTTCTTTGCGAACAGACATGATTAAATCCAGAATAACCAGAAGCGCCGTTTCTAAACTTTTTCTAAAAGTACAGTCTGAGATAACCAAAATATCTATAAATAAATGACTTTATTAGTTTATCTATGAAGAAATGACTTTATTTATAGATAAACTGCAGGGTCCTTCACTGGGTGGACAGTGAACAGCTTGGAGTCTGTAAATGTTTGCGGCCAAGACAAGCTGACCCATTACGCTAAATATAGTGTATATAGTATATATATATATATATATATATATATATATATATCACTCTAACTGCAGATGAATAATCATATAGCACACGAACCTAACAAGCACAACTTTACTAAACGTACAGCACCTCGTCCTCTGACATGCAGATTAGCTGTGTGTAGAATAACCGTATGAACCCTAACCCTAACCCTAACCTATGTTTGATAGATTAAATGTAAGGGAATGCCCCCCTTTCATGTTACTAAACGTTCAAAAGACTATGTTTGTGTTGAGGAAGTAAGCAATGTACTGAGAGGAGTGATTTGGGTACAGGTGAGGACTCTTTCTGTACCCTCTGTCGGGGCACTGCAGACGACATCACCCTCTGGTTCTCGTATGTGGACATGACGTCAAAGTGCCGTGGAGCCTTGTTTGAGCCTGTGGTACCTAGGTATATACACATATGTATCGTCAACACTGGACCTATGCTCGGACTGGCCTCTGTTGTTGAAGTGTTTGCTCTGTTGTCTTTGATCGGTGAATTGATGTTTTACAAAGTGAATTCCAGTTTAGATTTTTCAATTCGATCTGATTTTAATCGTTAAATGTTAGGTTAAAAAAGAAGAAATCCTGCTGATGAATTATCCTGTGTCTGGGTCCCTGTCTGGTTGATGGTGGTGTGCTAGTTGTAGGTCATGTTAACATATCTTGTTGCTGCTTTTTGTTGGGATTCATTACTACCAGGATCCTAGTGACAGTGTGTCCCCCTGTAATGTCTAACTGACAAGTCCAAAAGTTACAGAACACAGCAAGTTAGCTAACAATAAGGGTATTATATGCATTTGTGTCAAAACAACTGTCTATGTTTGAACTATTTCCTGACTCCTTGATCATCGTACCAGTATACAGAGAAACTCTTCTGCATGGGCTGCTTCAGAATCAGTATGGTCCATACAGACGTTTCACTAACATACAAAGATATAGAAGTCACATACAAAGATGAGTATGTTTCTAATACTGGTCCAAATACTGAAAGTATTTAGCTGTTTCAGGGAAGGCTTCCAGGTTTTATGGCACAAATAAGAAGAAGCAACACAATGCAACATTGGAGATACTGAGACGGTAGCTGGTGCAAACTGAGGATCACTGAAAGCTAATTAAGTGCTGGTTTGCCTTATAGCTTCTAATCCTCTGTGATTTATTGAACTGTGTAACTTAAATGAATACAAAAAAAAATAACTTTTGATGTCAGCCAGCATTTATACATAATGTATATAAATGTAAACCCTTTATATTCTACATTCATATCTAGTTTGTAAACTGTAAATAGCAGGTGCAGTTCTGTCTGATTAAAAATTAAATGTAATTATTTTTAAAGTGCTTTTGAACTCTATTGCCCTCCAAGTTATGTCTCTATTTTCTTGTATCTCTATGTATTTTAATACATTGCTGGCAGTAATTGGACTGTTAGCAAGATTGCAATAAAGATAAGATAACATTTAAGCTTCAAATGATTCTTTGTCATAAATTAACATCAAGACTTATCTCCCTTTGTCTCGTTACTACTTACCACTGGTTACATACATCAAGTAAAGTGAAGATAGGAAAAGTGCAGCTGGAGCCCCCCACCAGGGGGCGCTGCAGAGTTACAGCCAGCTTCCTCCACCGGGGGGCGCTGCAGAGTTCCAGCCAGCTTCCTCCACCGGGGGGCGCTGCATAGTTACAGCCAGCTTCCTCCACCGGGGGGCGCTGCAGAGTTACAGCCAGCTTCCTCCACCGGGGGGCGCTGCATAGTTACAGCCAGCTTCCTCCACCAGGGGGCGCTGCAGAGTTACAGCCAGCTTCCTCCACCGGGGGGCGCTGCAGAGTTCCAGCCAGCTTCCTCCACCGGGGGGCGCTGCATAGTTACAGCCAGCTTCCTCCACCGGGGGGCGCTGCAGAGTTACAGCCAGCTTCCTCCACCGGGGGGCGCTGCAGAGTTACAGCCAGCTTCCTCCACCAGGGGGGCGCTGCAGAGTTACAGCCAGCTTCCTCCACCAGGGGGCGCAGCAGAACTGTGTCTGGAATACACACCGTTTCGCTTGTGGGCTCAATGAACGTCTTACTGTAGTGAAAGTACTTCATTCACTTTTCATTGGTACTCCATACCTGTCTCCCAGTGGGTGTCCTGCTTCCTGCTCCTGCTAGAACGGGCCCACATAGCAGAAACCCTAACTAACGGTAGGTCGCACATACACACCCTGGCCTACATTTCCCATAAAGCAGCGGGGGAGGCGTGGAGCTGAGGAGGAGCAGTGATGAGGAGGAGGAGGAGCCGTGAGAAGAACTTCTCTCCGTCGGGTGTGGCCTGGAGCGCTAGAACCTCAGCAGGAGAACGCAGAACGGCCCTCCGGTTGAAGACAAGCGACCCGCAGCCCGTTTGGATCGTAACGTGAGGTTCTGTTGGTCGGAACCCGAACCCTCGGTTCACAGCTGGAATGTTCTGAAGTCCGTGGTTCGTAAGCCGTGCGGATGGTGGGCAGGAGATCTAGATCTGGTAGAGCTGAGATCTGTTCAGCTGCAGCCTTCTTCAAAGTTCCGCAAAGTTCTTCCGTTTCCTGGCGCAAAGAAGCCATCACTGATGTGGGTCTGTTGACGGGACTGGAGTCTGAATAGAACCAGGGTCCACCGAACACAAACCACTGGAGTGAAGTCCGTCTAGAACCAGGGTCCACCAAATCCAAACCACTGGTGTTGTTCAGCAAGATTTGGTCTTTCCTTCCAAAATCTCATCGTTTTCCCTCCAGAGCAGGACGTGGTTGTGCTCCTTACTGAGCTAAAGGCACCAGCTGCTCATCATCTCCACGTTTCTGGTGACATCTGACCAACCAACAGCAGTCCTGAAGCGCGCACTGGGAACCATGGGCTGCACCGTGAGTCAGGAGGACAAGGCAGCGGCCGAGAGATCCAAGATGATCGATAAGAACCTCCGGGAGGACGGAGAGAAGGCAGCCCGGGAGGTGAAGCTGCTGCTGCTGGGTGAGTAGCCCTGTTGGTCCCTCACTAGTGATGGAACGTGTCTCTGTGAAGCCTACTGACTCCTCTGCTCCAATCTGAAGCAGGCTGGGACCAGGTGGTGGTACTTTGTGGTTGAGCTATTTTGGTAGATCAGCAACATATTGATGCTTAGGTAGCCTACGACTAACGTTTAGAACCATCCAGTGAATACAAGTGAAACCACTGCACAATGGGAGGTGTAACATTACTGAGCCCAACAGAGTTTATTGAACTCTCCATTCTTAAAACGGCTCGTGGACATCACCCAACGGTATCCAAAGCGAGCCAGCCATTCGCCAATAAGTAATTGGAATTACGAGATATTGTTCAAGTGCAAAGGTTGCTGCTGCTCCTGCCTCATGCAGCCCATAAAGACATCCTTTGCACTTTGCCTCCTTTTGACATGACACCATAGTGTGTGTTTTAGTCTATTTCAGATACATTCCCAGTGCTTAACTACTACTTTTTTGACATTGCGATTCTCTCTCTCTCTCTCTCTCTCTCTCTCTCTCTCTCGCTCTCTCGCTCTCTCGCTCTCTCTCTCTCTCTCTCGCTCTTTTTTTTTTTTTTTTTTTTTTTAAATCATGTAGTCAGGTTAGCATGTGTGTTATGTAAAGGGCATTTAGCAGACGCTTTTGGTCCAAAGCGACTTACAATCAGTACATTTGTGAGGTTCGACATGTGGATAGTTGGATCACAGGATCGAACCCCCGACACTACGGATAGTGGACGACCCGCCCTGTCCACCCGCTCTATCCACTGAGACAGACAGACAGACAGACAGGAGCCAACAGTGAATCTAGATTCACTTCTTTTTCCTCCATGTGTTGCATTGATATGCAATATTGAGTCATGTACATTATTGACCAGCTCACTCTTTCATGGCGCTGTTTTGAAGGAGGATAGTTTGAAGCTCCTTTTAGAAAGTGGTGGACATCAAACATTCTGTCTGTTTAGTTTCCCTGTGTTTACAGCCAACCTCTGCTTGCCACAGACTTACAACTTGGTCAACTTACATTACTGTTTCCTTTGCTTCCTTTGGAAGGCCATTCAGATTCACACAGGCCGTGTGTGTGTGTGTGTGTGTGTGTGTGTGTGTGTGTGTGTGTGTGTGTGTGTGTGTGTGTGTGTGTGTGTGTGTGTGTGTGTGTGTGTGTGTGTGTGTGTGTGTGTGTGTGTGTGTTGAGTAGGTTCTAGCTTCAAGGGGAAGTCTGAATGCTTAATGTACTGAAGAGATGATGCAATGAGCAAATTGCCCTAATCTTTAAGTAAAGGAGGACCTTCACAGGGTTATCTTCACAATACCTTCCCAGAGAACATAAGTATGGAAATCCTGCCTTATTTAAAGAAGCAAGTGTGCTTGTTTGGCAACTTATCTTTTAGGGAGTGAGCTGTATTTACTGCTCACTGATTTGGGACAGCTTAATTTTAACCACTGCACAGGAGAAATGCTTTCAAAAACATTCTGTACTTAAACTCATTCCAGTTCCATTTTCAAGCTTAAAATGAAGTATGTTCAGACATAAACTTTAACCCACGATATCTTGAAAAAGATAAACAACAAATGAATACATCTAGTGCTTTTTTTCTCCTGGTAGACTTCTTTGCTGATTGCAGAGCTTGGAGCGGTAGGTTTCGTCAGAGTGCCACATCGTCCCACAAGTGTTGAATCACGCCTGAGACATTCTCTCAGATCTCACGTCTGCTGCCGTGGAAACGACCACAAAGCTGACAAAAGCCATTGTACTTCCTCCTGGAAGACAGGAACAACCAGCCCCCCCAAACCTCACCACATCAATGCCATGATGTCAGAAGCAGGGAATTCATAAGGTGGTCATTAATACATTGATGGTCCCTCAGTATTGTCAACAGGGACTTGCCTCCTTGTACTGCAGCCTAGGGAGGACCCTGGCTGTGTGAGAGTCCTAAGCCTAACCCAGACTCCTCGCCACTAGCTGCCTAACAACAGCAGTCACTAGTGACAGCCCACTGGCGCCCAGGGAGTCCAGAGTCAGGTCCAAGTCCAGCAGTGGTCTGCGCGCTCCCCGTGCCAGTACACACAGGGTTTAACTTTAACCCGCTGTGTGCCTCAGAGGCCGGTTGTAAAAGTGTTCCTGGTTGGAATGGAGAGTAAGACCAGCTGTTATTCCAAGCCATACGTAAGCTAATGATGCTTCTGATGTTCCTTGACGTTCCTTCTGCCGCCGAGTCGGACCGGGCCACGGCTCTGTACTTAGCTGGGCGGGTGGGTGGGTCACATGGCTCTGTGGCCTTGGCACACAGGCCAGATGTTTTCTCTTGGTCAGATAATAATAGCTCATGTAGCCGTTAATGCGAAGCTGGGCAGTTGGTATGTCTGCAGTCTCGGCCTCGTCAAAAAGGACCAGGTGCTGCTCCGCTGGTTGCTGATTGGCCGTCGCTTCTGTTCTGGTTAAGAACTGCATTTGACGTTCAACCGTTCGTCCTCTAGAATAGACTCACAAGGCGGTCAACGACTCACTCAGCTAGAGACTGAAGATAATCTCCCATGTTTAGTTTCTAAAACTGGGTGGAAACGATGAGAGAGTTAAAAATAAAGCTGCCTTGCAGAACCAATCAGAAGTCTTGCGGACGGCCCTTCATTTTGGCTTGGTGACTCAGAAGTCTTCTGTACCGCTGCCCCCCTGCCTCTTTTACATTCAAACTAAGTGGCTGGAAGTCCTTAAATTCACCAATGTTGTCGACTGAGCACACGTGGAATGTTACTCTGGACAAAAGGATGAAGGTGATCTATATGTATAAATATATACAGTATACATATAGATAGATACATGATTAGGTCTCCACTTTGTTTCTCTACAGAGGAGAATGGGGAGAGTATGTTTCCTTAAAGTGATGGTTCGGAGTAAAATTCACCCTGTGGTAATTTCCACCAATAATCCAGCCAAATACCCCCTCAGATGCATTTTTAGCGACGGTCAATATTGGTCAAGTTTAGGGGTATAAGCCGAATGGCTTAGTGCTGGAGTGAATGGTACAGTGTGTATATCTCGTAAATTACCCCACTAATAATGCATGGATTGTTACCCAACTTCTGTAGTAGTACTTATAGGGTCTGTACTAACAAAACGAGGCATTTTAAAGTTTGTAAGTACACCAGGAGTTTATTTAAAAGAGCACTTTCCTGATAGCTTCAACCCCCTGCTGCTAATGCTACCGCTGCGTCGACGTCACTTCCGTCTTTCCAGAAAAGTCTGTAAAAGTCCTCTTCAACTATATACAAATAAATGGGAATATAAAATCTAAACTATGGATTTGGGGACTGTCGTACACAACAAACAATGTACATAATATCAAGTATTCAATAATTTCAGTTGTCAATACATTTCGATGGAGTGTTGAATTCACAAACTTTTTCCTTACACTTGTGAGTTTTGAAGAGGACTTTTACGAACTTTTCCGGAAAGATGGAAGTGACGTCGACGCAGCGGTAGCGTTAGCAGCAGAGAGTTGAAGCTATCAGGAAAGTGCTCTTTTAAATAAACTCCTGGTGTACTTACAAACTTTAAAATGCCTCGTTTTGTGAGTACAGACCCTATAAGTACTACTACAGAAGTTGGGTAACAATCCATGCATTATTAGTGGGGTAATTTACGAGATATACACACTGTACCATTCACTCCAGTACTAAGCCATTCGGCTTATACCCCTAAACTTGACCAATATTGAACGTCGCTAAAAATGCATCTGAGGGGGTATTTGGCTGGATTATTGGTGGAAATTACCTCAGGGTGAATTTTACTCCGAACCATCACTTTAAGTCCTCCTTTCTTGTTAAACAAACGACTAACTTGCTTTGAGAATTTGACCCACGTTTGTTAGGCAGAGAGATCTCTGATCATCTGGTATTGTGTGAGACTACCTCCAGAGTTGAAGCTCCCTTCTAGACTGACTTCCCGATTTTAAGATTTTTAAAGGGTTTTTAAATGAGGCTTTTCTCTTCTGAAGCAGAAGTGGGTTGGTTGACTTTAAGCAGCTGTATGGATGAAGACGTAGATTTGGGTTGGTTGACTTTAAGCAGCTGTATGGATGAAGACGTGGGTTTGGGTTGGTTGACTTTAAGCAGCTGTATGGATGAAGACGTGGGTTTGGGTTGGTTGACTTTAAGCAGCTGTATGGATGAAGACGTGGGTTTGGGTTGGTTGACTTTAAGCAGCTGTATGGATGAAGACGTGGGTTTGGGTTGGTTGACTTTAAGCAGCTGTATGGATGAAGACGTAGATTTGGGTTGGTTGACTTTAAGCAGCTGTATGGATGAAGAATGGGCAGCCATGCTTCATCACACATGCACGCGTCCTCATGTTGTCAATGCAAATCTACTTGAGACACATTTGCTTTAAGGCTTGAATAACAGACTCGAATACATAACCACACTGTGGTTATGTAAATAAAGACACTGGGATAAGGAATCTCTGCCCCTGTGGGCTACGCATGACCTCGGGACATGCACTGGCACCATTTTGAATATGTGAAGATTATCATTTTTGTTTGCAATTGAAAGAATGTTGTGTACCATAAGCGATGTTTGTTCAGGTAATATTCCCTGTGAAGGCTGGAGCAGCCTGACCTGGAGGAGCTCTAATGGAACAACATGAATACAGCTGAATCATGCATATGATGATGACAAGAAAGATGCTTCTGTGATTCACTTCCAGGCAAGGGAAGACCAGCTGTTGTTCCTTTCTGTGACACAACATGATGTACCAGAACTGTGTCTTATATCGCCTGGGACTGTGTGGCACATTCAGGCCTTCATGGCTGCATGTTGTAAACGGAGAGGAATATCTTCCAAGCCAGTGTATAGCTTTCCGTGGTCACCTCAGAACAGATTCACGTGACATTGTGATGTAGTGCGCGGCCTGCAGCTGTTTTATAGTGGTAGAGTGAGGCTGCAGGCAGGCGGCAGCCACTCTAAGTCACTATACTGTTGTGTTTGTAGTCTAGATGCAAGGAAAACATTCTGGAGTGAGATCCTAAAATGAAAATCTACATTTCTTCATTTTGTGTCACAGCAGACTGAAACAGTATCAGATTTGCTTTCTCTTCCTCTTTTGCTGCCTGTGCGACTGCTCTGTGCTTGGTCTTCGCCCAACGTCCTGACTGTAGCGTTTTCCGATGAAAGCTAAAACTCAATATTCACTATTCCGTTGGTGTGCACACCGTGCACACCTAGGGCTGGTGGCTTTAAATGGACCCAGATGCTATGACGGCTCCTGTCACGTGGCTGAGTGTTGTGTTGAGTGGCTGCACAGCAGTCATGCAGGAGTTGTGCGCTCCTAAAGGGCTTACCCTGATGATCCCCTTCTGCTCGCATACTGTGGCGAATTCAGTCTCACTGATCATTATTGTATTGTTTATTTAGAAGCTTGAAATATTGTGCTTCGTACTTCGAGTTGTAATTGTTTGTACTATTGCAAGGACCAAGATCTACAGCTGTGAAGTCCGATAAGTATTTTTTTAAGTATGACATAAACACAAGATTAATGGAGATTGATGCAAGGATACAGTCAGTCTGTTCTGCTTTATATGCCTGAGGCGTTTTCATTGAAGACATATTAACATTATGAAATGACTGCATATCCATTCCAGTTACACAATCCTACAAAACTGCTCTCCGTTTAGTTTACCTGACTTGGTGACACTGTTAAAGGCGCCAACAGCACAGAGTATGCCTGATTGTGGAACTAATAATAATAATAATAATGCATTTTATTTAAAAAAGCGCCTTTCATGTCACTCAAGGACACTGTATACAGAAAAAGATAAATAAAATTAAAATCACATAGTGAGGTAGACAAGACAGTTAAAAAGGACCATGGTAGAGAAAAAAAATTACAAAAAAGAGATAAAATAAGTAGAAATAAGGCAGATAAAACAAGAAGCAAGGAGGCTAAAGGGAGAAGGCTGTCCGGAAGAGGTGGGTTTTGAGGCGAGTTTTGAAGAGGGGGAGAGAGTCACAGTTCCATAGGTCAGGTGGCAAGGTGTTCCAGAGCTGTGGAGCAGAGCGACTGAAGGCTCTGCCCCCCATTGTGCTGAGGCGGGCAGGGGGAATAGAGAGGTGGTGGAGGAGGAGGATCTGAGGGAACGAGTGGGGATGGTGATGTGCAGGAGGTCAGACAGGTAAGGAGGCGCGAGGTTGTGGATGGCCATGAATGTGAACAGGAGGAGTTTGAAGGTGATGCGGTGGGTTACAGGAAGCCAGGATAGTGAACTGATGTTCACTATCCTACTTCATCTAATGTTAAGGTTCAGAGCCATTTGTAACGCACTTGACTCACAAATTGCATTATCGGTAAATGTGTTTCTGAACATCTGAAACCACCTAATGACAACATTTACTGAAGGCGCCAAGACTCAGAAGTCATTTGTCCCACCTCCAGACTATATAATACCGATAGACTGACCTAACATAGACCATGTTGGGTCAGTCTAACTGGATTATATACAGACTATGTTAGGACAGTCTCACCTTTTTGTACAGTCTATGTTGGGTCAGTCTAACTGTATTATATACAGTTTATGTTAGGGCAGTCTCACCATTATGTACAGATTATGTTGGGTCAGTCTAACTGGATTATATACAGTCTGTGTTAAGGCAGTCTCACCATTATGTACAGTCTACGTTGGGTCAGTCTAACTGGATTATATACAGTCTGTGTTAGGGCAGTCTCACCATTATGTACAGTCTATGTTGGGTCAGTCTAACTGGATTATATACAGTCTGTGTTAGGGCAGTCTCACCATTATGTACAGTCTATGTTGGGTCAGTCTAACTGGATTATATACAGTCTGTGTTAGGGCAGTCTATGTTGGGTCAGTCTGTTGTGTGTGTGTGTGTGTGTGTGTGTGTGTGTGTGTGTGTGTGTGGCTGTGTGTGTGTGAGACTTCTAAACCGCAGTATATAAATATATATAAAGTATATAAATGTTGTATCTATGGGGCCCATTTTGAAACGTTGGTTGATCCAGGTTGAACATGTTTTAGTGAGGCTGTTGCTGAGGGCAGGGGTCTTTGTAGGGGGCCTGTTGCTGAGGGCAGGGGTCTTTGTAGGGGGCCTGTTGCTGAGGGCAGGGGTCTTTGTAGGGGGCCTGTTGCTGAGGGCAGGGGTCTTTGTAGGGGGCCTGTTGCTGAGGGCAGGGGTCTTTGTAGGGGGCCTGTTGCTGAGGGCAGGGGTCTTTGTAGGGCGCCCGTTGTTGGACATCCAGAAGGTGCTGCTGTGTCCTGGCAGCTGGACACGTTAGAGACACACTCATGCTGTGATCACGTCTGTTGTTCCCACGTCACACGGCTGTGATTCAGAGCAGAGCATCCATGTGTGTTGAATGAATGATCCTAAAACTTAACAAGAGATATTTGAGGGCTTAGCTGCTACTGGGATGGGAGGTGATTGGAGCCCGATGGCAGCGCTCTGCAGGTCCCCTTCAGTCCCGATGTCGGTTCCTGGCTCATTATTGTAACACGGAATGCTGGGAACTCGTTGGTGAACAACACCTTACCTTAAACACATAAACACCTTATTGTGGACGGGTTCATTATATATCCTGCTTCAAACTTTTCCAGAATACATATCAACATAATTCAAAATGTATTCACAGGATCAAGTTTAGATGAAAGTTTCATAGATAGAGTGCATGTATTTCCAAATAAAATCCCCAGCTGAATACCATAACACCGTGATGCTGCCCATGCCTATGAGGCCCTATTCGGTCCAGATGTTTTAGGGTTCTGTTGGCTAGACCCAGGGGGGCCCCTTCACCCCTCCCTCTAACCAACTGGAGGTGGCTGGTGCTCTGCTCAACGTTAGACCACCGGCCTGTCTTCCCCCAACAAGACGAGCTGCAGTCCTTAAATCTGCCTTTTGGATGGAGCATGGCCCCTGACTGGAGGCCAGGCGCAGCTTCCCCCTGGGTTCATGAAGCCCGTGGTAGCCTTTTTATTTCTCTGAAATACTCTGACTGGGTCCCTAAGATGTTGGGGCCCACTGGGGATCTCTCGGTGCAGTGATGGTGTGTGTGGGCAGGGTCTTGACCAGCCTATCAAACTGAGGCTTGGAGCTGAGAACCTGCTGTGGTCAGGGGTAGGGTTAGCCTAACCCTAAGGAGAACCCACTGGGTACAGTACAGTATAACCCATTCTCTCTCTGCCTGAAGGACTCACATGATATCGGGCTGGCACAGAATCACAATGCTTCATGGGAGTTTGTTGCCGATGCTCTGCCATATTGAGAGGGCTCAGAAGAGTTGTAGTACAGTACAATCCTAAACCCAACATAAATGTACTGATGGACTTGCTGTTAGACCAAGCGTAAGCGTATGTGACCTGCTGTGTCCTGTGTGCAGACTTGCTGCATCATTACGCGGCCAAAACGCATGATAGTGGAGGTCTCCACTTGGGGCAGACCACAGTAATACCAGATCCTGAAATTGTACAAAAGCATGTGTATTGCATGCTCATGTAAATAAACTACATGGAGACACTGGTAGAGGAAGAACTTATCATCTTACTACTGTTAAGACGGTGGCAAAAAAGAAAGTCACCCCAGCGTTGTTTGTCAATAATGCATCTTGCGGACGCGTCGTGTTCGCTTGCGTCAACGTGCGCGACCAACACACCAAACGTTCACAGTATGCATGGCTGCCATGATCCGTGCACTTATGCGTTGTCTGCAGCAAGTCAATTCCAGCCCTAAGAGGGGCTTAGCACACCCCACAGGAGAAACCACGTGTTTCAAACAACACAATGTCTCCCCATAATATCAATACTTCCAAAATGTATTACTGAACAATGACTAGAGAACAGAAAAAAGAAAAACATTCCAATGCTGCTATGCTCCAAAAGGCATCCATTGCGTTGTGGTGATGTCCATAAAGACCAGCGCAGGTCTTCACAAGACCTAAACATGCAGTGGTGTTGCGTGAGGGGCAGATGGTGGTCACTTTTGCTGTGTAGACACAAAGTTCCTTTCTTATTGTAGCCTGTGGCTGACTAGTGGAGGCTGTTTGGTGTCATTACAGCTGATTATACACGCAGACTAAGATGTGAAGTGACCTGTAAATAAGAACTCTCTGGGACCCCACAGCCAGATAGTATAGGGCCAGAGCTACAACTGAACTAAGTTGTACGTGAGTTCAGTTGTAGCACTGGGTGTGTGTTTCTGGGTCACATCAGGTGAGGTTCATGATGTTTCATGAGTTGTTGTGGGTAGGACTGAGCCTCCCAGGCCCTGAGCTGCAGGATGTGGAGCTGCAGTGCAGAAGCCACAGGTACTGAAGCGGTTGAGTCATTTCTAAACCATAAGTGTCACTGGCGTGTCTGTGAGAGTAGTACATGCACATTTCAAACACTCCAGAGTAGGCTTCTAGTCAGCCAGTGAATGGATCTGTGAGATGGAACACATATTGTAGATGTTGTGCTTCACTCTGTTGTTCATACGGTACATACTGTAACTGAGCTAATTCTGTAACTCATACTGTATGTAACTGAGCTCATACTGTACTGTACACACTGTAACGAAGGTCCATCCTGTAACTCATACTGTACACACTGTAACTAAGCTCACCCTTTAACCCATACTGTACACAGTGTAACTAAGCTCCATCAGGTAACTCAGACTGTACACACTGTAACTAAGCTCCATCCTGTAACTCATACTGTACACACTGTAACTAAGCTCCATCAGGTAACACATACTGTGCATACTGTACACACTGTAACTAAGCTCATACTGTACATACTGTACACACTGTAACTAAGCTCATACTGTACATACTGTACACACTAACTAAGATCATCCTGTAACTCATACTGTACACACTGTAACTAAGCTCACCCTTTAACTCATACTGTACACACTAACTAAGCACCATCCTGTTTCTCATACTTTACATACTCTACACATTGTAACTAAGCTCATCCTGTACCTCAGGGCTGTCAAACTCATTGTCACCCTGGGCCTCATCAGCATTATGGTTGCGCTTAAAGGGCCGATTGTAACTGTAAGACTATTTAACTGCTCCTTAACATATTGTTAATTAACTGTCTCTGCATTTGATTATTTATTCAAGTCTACAAATATTGTACATGCATTTATATAAATGTAAAAATATATGGAAGCACTGGAACTGCACTGCAGTCCAGCGGCAGGATTTCGCGGATCACAACATTGAAATGCATTGTGGGAGATGTAGTTCATGGTGGCTATAAGGTACGCTGTGTAGCAGTATGCCTTTTAAGCTCTCGCGGGCCACATAAAATGATGTGGCGGGCCGGATTTGGGTTTGACACACGTGCTGTAACTCATACTGTACATACTGTACACACTGTAACTAAGCTCCATCCTGTAACTCATACTGTACATACTGTACACACTGGAACTAAGCTCCATCCTGTAACTCATACTGTACATACTGTACACACTGTAACTAAGCTCCATCCTGTAGCTCATACTGTACATACTGTACACACTGTAACTAAGCTCCATCCTGTAACTCATACTGTACACACTGTAACTAAGCTCCATCCTGTAACTCATACTGTACATACTGTACACACTGTAACTAAGCTCCATCCTGTAACTCATACTGTACACACTAACTAAGCTCCATCCTGTAACTCATACTGTACACACTGTAACTAAGCTCCATCCTGTAACTCATACTGTACACACTAACTAAGCTCCATCCTGTAACTCATACTGTACATACTGTACACACTGTAACTTAGCTCCATCCTGTAACTGGTAGCTTGGTGAGCAGTCTGCCTGCAGCCATCACTCAGACGTCAACCCGTCTTTCCCCTGAGTTCACCTCAGTCAGCTCTTCCTCTGATTGTCTGCATTGTGTTCTCCAGGGGACAGCAGGATGGAGGTGAGGGGGGGCTTCTGTTCATCCTCGTCTCCAAGTCAATAAACACACACTGTAGCCCATTACAGCCCCCAGCCCCATCCTCCCCAAATCCATTTCCTTCCTCTCTCCCCTCCATCACAGGGCAGGAGCTCAGGCCACCCCTCCCTCCTCGGCCCTCCTTCAGCAGAGGTCACGTTACTGTGGGGGGTTCCCATCGGGACCGGACGTGGCCGTGAACCAGCTTTAGAGTGTTGAATAGGAAAGCAGCTTGCTGTGGAGGGAGAGACTGGCAACACCTGCATCTCTGTGGGGATCATTGTGATGGAATCTGATGGGCATGAGAGAGACAGATGTAGCTACCATTGGGAGGCTGGATTGCAACTCATATTCAGTCTGGGCCAGACCACCTCTATCGGTAGCAGCCATTGTTCTCATCTTGGTTCTAGATAGTTTTCAGCTCTCTTGCTTCCCTTCCCCTCTGTGTAGCTACTATAAGGCCTGCTAATAAATGACCAAGTTATCAGGAAAATACAGAAAGGTTGGGAGATGTGTGGAAGGGTGGAATGCTGCAGGTGGTTATTGGATGTGAGACTACAGGAGCTGGATCCATGGTGTGTGTGTGTCTGCCTGCCTGTGCTGGAGACGTAAAGCCCTCTCCTCACCCTGCAGTCACTGCAGAATCACATTCCAGTCCTACAATCACTTTTCCACCCCCTGCCAACCCTCGCCCCTTTAACGCAACCCTTGGAGAAGATCCCCAGAATCCATTTTTGATGTAGCCTGGCTGTTCTTGGCTGGACTCGTGTACGCTTTCAAGCAGACTCCGCTGTGTGTGACTCAGCTGTTTGTGACCCAGCTCCACCAGCGTAGCGAGGCCCCTAACACTACACAGGCAACAGGGGCCAACTCGAAGGTGATTGATGGTTGTATCTCTGGGATGTGTCTCCCCAGGGGCCCTCACGACAACTGGACAGATGTAGGCTGTGGTCAGCTCGCCTTCATGAAGCTTCGGTTTCAATCCCAATTATCCATGAATGCCTTTTTATTTAATAGGTGGTCTCTCTCTTCTTCATTGGACCCTCAATGGAACGCTTCTTTTCAAAATGCCATATGGTATTCAATTCACAGATCGATATGTCAGTGGATGTTTTGTTATGTTCTCACAGGTTCGTCTTCTAAGTTGTATCGTAACATCCCATGGCCACATCTTCATGATTTGGCGCAGAGGAGTAACAGACTTCAGAGCTACTTTAGAGTGTTGATCTGGGACGTCAAACCACATGCTGAGCTCTGACAGACAGACAGACAGACAGACAGACAGACAGAAATAATTTATTGATCCCTGAGGGAAATTGCGTAACTGCCAGCCAGGAAGGGGTTCAGTTCTTTAAACGGTCCATTTTTCTCCATTTGTCAGTGTCTTGCATTGGTTGTAGAGGAATTCGAGCGGAGAGGGAAGTTCAGATCTAGAACTTTGTGAAACATTTCACCGTCATGACCTTTAAAGTGAGCCACTTGATTTCTGTGCGGTCATTGTTGGTGATGGTTGCCACTCAGTGGCTGGAAGCCGTTTGGTTCTGCGGTTCTTCTCCAGCTCCCAGAGCCATTGGTTTTGAGGCAGTCTGCACAGTTTGCTGATGGAACCGTTGTCATTTCCTGTTTGAGCGTGCAGCCGTCCAACCACCACCCCTTCCTCTTGGGCTGCTTCCTCTTTCTGGGCTGCAGCACAGCATCTAAAACAGAAGTAGATGCTGATCCTTTGTTCATCGTGTGGCGGAAGCCAGCCCACCCATCCTGTGTCTGTGCGACTGAAGGAGCTTCTATAGGTTCAGCAGTCATCACTGGATGACCTGTGAGGTTTCACCGTAGAATGTCAAAAGGTAAAACATTGACTCTTTGACAACTCTACGTTGATCCATGCTGTGCTCTTGTTTCATGTCCATGCACAGCCTTGAACAAGGCTGGCCCACCCCAGAGCAGATATCTTAGGTTTCTGTTTAATTATTGACCGAAAGAGAGGGAGAGCAGCCCACACACCTACCCCAGGGCATTTATGACGGTATCATTTATCTTTCCACGTGCGCCGTAATACTGGGGGGGGGGGGAACTACGCCGCTCAACATTACACCAGTCACATGACGCAGCCACACCAGCGTACACACCCTGTCATCGGCCAATAGGATGTTGTTGTCTCCTGACGCAGCTGCAATTTACCAGGGCTGCTAAACCCCCCCCTAATTCATCTTCCAGTCAGAAGGCCTTCTCATTGGCTCACAGTTCTGGTAACGGGGTAGAGATCATGGGCCTGGCTTTAAACCGCAGAGCTCCTGCAGGGCTATACCCCATGGTGAGACCATATGCAAAGTGACCTAGCTTCATTAAAGCCATCCCATTTCTCACTGTTTGGATTCCACACATCAATAAGTGTTGCATATGTTTTCTATGTTTGGTATTTTTGACATTCTGTATGGTCTTCATAATGTGCTATTTTATGATTTAAAATGGAAGCTACACAATGGCATTGTGTGCCATTCCATTAAAGGGATATTCCGCCATTTTTGGAAATAAGCTAATTTTCCACCTTCCCTCGAGCAAAACAATCGAGCTTTACCCTTTTCCCGTTCATCCAGCCGTTCTGTGAGTCTGGCGGTACAACTTTTAGCTGTAGCTTAGCATAGATCATTGAATCGGATTAGACCATTAGCATCTCGCCCGCTAGCATCACGCTTAGAAGTGACTACGATTTCCGGAATTTTTCCCATTTAAAACTTGTCTCTTCTCAAGTTTGAAAGTGCAATAAGACCGACGGAAAATGAAACGTGGCGATTTTCTTGGCTGATTTTTCCCAGAACTATACTCTCATTCTGGCGTAATAATCAAGGAAAGTTGCAAAGGTACCATGGGTGCAGTGATATGACGCGCCTCAAAGTATAGTCCCGGTAGGCATAAAGCAATGAGTTCCAGCAACTTTCAGTTAGCAGGTAATCACGTTGGTTGTATTGCCGGAAGAAGCCTACAGGGACTATTGAGGCGCTGCGTCATATCACTGCGCCCATGGTACCTTTGCTGGTACCTGGCTTCTCAGGTTTTCTGGTCACAGCGGCCGGTTCATGTAGGCTCTGAGTCACAGGGGAAGCGTTTGAAATGGCAGCAATGGAGGTGAGACCACCATGAACCACCTGCGCACTCAGGGGGTCCTGCTTTGGGCCAGACCAGCTGGCAGCTGCTGCTGCTGCTGCTGCAGTGTGTGTATCAATAGAAAACACATCCCTCCAAGGTGTGTGTGTGTGTGTGTGTGTGTGTGTGTGTGTGTGTGTGTGTGTGTGTGTGTGTGTGTGTGTGTGTGTGTGTGTGTGTGTGTGTGTGTGTGTGTGTGTGTGTGTGTGTGTGTGTGTGTGTGTGTGTGTGATTGTCAGATAACTGACTTTTTGAATTCCTCCAGATGATGTTTTTGGCCCGAGGAAGCTTGTTTTGGCCCCATGTGTCCCTACCCCACCTCTCCAGAACTTGGATCAGAGATATGGCGAGCTGGGCCTTGACTCTGTAGTCACGCTGGCAGCAGTGCAAAGGTTGTATGGATATTCCACAGCCCAGCGATGCCCTTTAGCCTGTGCTAGAGGCCAGGGCTTTAGGCCTGCTTAGTCCGAGGCTGGATTACATGGAGCAACAATGATTCCCGGGGTGGTAGGCCTGTTGGGTGTCACTGTAGTGAATGTAAGTAGGTCAACAGATTGGTGCCCATTTTCTGCTCTGCTTCACTGATCTAGGCAGTGCCAAGCTGGGGGGACAGGTAGGACGGGTAGGACCCCCTGGGGCTGAGCTGGAGGACAGGTAGGACCCCCTGGGGCTGAGCTGGAGGACAGGTAGGACCCCCTGGGGCTGAGCTGGAGGACAGGTAGGACCCCCTGGGGCTGAGCTGGAGGACAGATAGGACCCCCTGGGGCTGAGCTGGAGGACAGGTAGGACCCCCTGGGGCTGAGCTGGAGGACAGGTAGGGCCATCCCGGCTCTGGATGGCGGTACTTGCCTGTCGTCTCTCATGTCCCCCGACAGACTGAGCCTCCCTGACAGACTCAGCCTCCCTGACACAGACTGAGCCTCCCTGACACAGACTCAGCCTCCCTGACACAGACTCAGCCTCCCTGACACAGACTCAGCCTCCCTGACACAGACTCAGCCTCCCTGACACAGACTCAGCCTCCCTGACAGACTCAGCCTCCCTGACACAGACTCAGCCTACCTGACACAGACGTAGCCTCTCGTGTCCTTGTGTTGGGGAAGGCTGGCTGGAACCTCCAGCCTGCGGATGCAGTCCAGGAAAAGAGGAGCTTGTTTTGCTTCCCTTCCCTCCATGAGCCCTGTTGTCAGTGTGCTGTATCTGTGTTGCTGTTTCAGCCTACCGAGGTATGCATATTGTGTAGCAGCAGCAGCAGCGGCAGCATCAGGAGTAGTAGTAGCAGTAGCAGCAGGAGTAGTAGTAGCAGTAGGAGTAGTAGTAGCAGTAGCAGCAGGAGTAGTAGTAGGAGTAGTAGTAGGAGTAGCAGCAGCAGCAGCAGCAGCAGCAGCAGGAGTAGTAGGAGCAGTAGTAGGAGCAGTAGGAGCAGCAGTAGTAGGAGCAGCAGGAGTAGTAGTAGTAGGAGTAGTAGGAGCAGCAGGAGTAGTAGTAAGAGTAGTAGGGGGGCAGTAGCTCAGTGGATAGAGCGGGTCATCCACTAACCGTAGGGTCGGCGGTTCGATCCCCACCTCCAAACTGTCTGCATGTCAAAGTGTCCTTGAGCAAGACACTGAACCCCAACGTGCTCCCGGGGCGCTGAAAATATCAGCCCACTGCTCCTATGTACCATAGGATGGGTCAAATGCAGAGAACAAATTACATTCCCATGTCTAAAAAATACTGAGAATGACCAATAAAGAACGGAAGATTCTCTCTTCTCTTGTAGTTGTGCGCATAGTTTCCACACGGATTAGATTGTTTGGGGTGACATGTAACTATTAAGGTGACCTACTTATTTTTTCGTTGTGTCCGAGGCTGACGTCGCTTACTACATCTGGCTCATGGGACAGGCTTCACCCTGCACCACCCAGCTGCACCACCCAGCTGCATCGAGCTCGGGGTGGAGTTACCTGCTCTTAAATCACCAGTCCCTTCCCGTCTGCTCTTTCCTCCTCGTGTGTGTGTGTGTGTGTGTGTGTGTGTGTGTGTGTGTGTGTGTGTGTGTGTGTGTGTGTGTGTGTGTGTGTGTGTGTGTGTGTGTGTGTGTGTGTGTGTGTGTGTGTGTGTGTGTGTGTGTGTGTGTCAGGGGGGTCGTTTGTCAGTGTTTGCGCGTCATGTGATGTTCTAATGAAATGCTGTAGATCTGTGGGCCGAGACCAGAGCTCTGCTGGTTTAACGGGCTGGCAGGGGGGCAGCGGGGTCCAGGACCACCAGGGAAACACTTGACAGTCTCAGCAGGAGCAGCAGGAGGCAGAGCGCCTCTATGTTGCACTGCCTCTCGCCGCCAGTCGTTCAACATAGTGAGTCCTCTCACAGGACCACCCAGCGCAGATGATCACCCTGCTCCTTTTGAAACAGCGCTTCAAAGAATAAGAAATGGAGAGGGAGGGAGTTTATGTCGAGACAGAAGGGGCTCCGGAGAGCAGACTGAAAGACTGCTGTGGTAAAAGGGGAACAGTGAGTGCGGGCAGAGGCCAAATTTGGGTGGTGTTTGGGTGGAGTTGGACAGAGCAGGGTGCAGCTGAGCCTCAGCACTGAAGGCTTTATTGTGATTTGTAATTATGTGGGTTTTTCAGCGTGGCTCCATTCAGCGCTCTGCCACACTGGGGCTCTATTTAGCTGAAGGGACCGAAGGGGAACCAGAGGACACTTTGAACCCTTTCAGGAAAAGGAAGAGAGTCTTCACCGATGGCCAGGTCTTCATTTTCTGTTCCTGATGCCGACTGCACGGTTAAAGCATTGTGTTCACGTTGAGTTACTTGCGTAGTGTCTCGTTGGCTTAGTTCAGGAGGAAAGTGTCGACTAGTCAAAGAAAACCTACAAAATGCGTCCCAAGGTGACCTGATGATTCAGTTTAAATGGTAGGGTATAAACGGTTGTGTGGAAGTAAACAAGTGTGGGGCAAAAACATACAAAAGCATTAATCCTCTGTCATTTTCTGAAGGTGAACTCGTTATTTAATTCCTTGAAAGCCAAAAAATTCAAAGAAAAAACAGACAATGGTGACAGACTTCACAGGAGCACACTCACTGACCAGAGGAACCGTTTGTTGCTGGAAACATATCTATTTTTTAGAGAGCTGTATTTAGGTTTAAAAAACGTATAGTTTGATATGTTTTCCATTTTGAGTGAGTGACTATCCTTGAGGTGAGTGAGTCTCAGGGTTAACGGTTGAGTCTCAGGGTCAGGGGTTAGTGATGGCACACTGCTGATGACATAGGATTGCAGGGATTATCATTTGACAGGCCAGGATTTTCCACAGCCTCCAGCCTGCAAAGGCCTGAACAGACCGGGCACAGAGCGACATGAGAACATGCTGTGTGTTTATCGGAGCGGGAGGGAGGGCAGTGAGATGGAGCAGTGGGGGGCAGTGAGATGAGTGGGGAACAGTGAGATGAGTGGGATGCTTTGAGCAGCAGAGGAAAACGTTGGACAGACGAGCGGCTGACCGTGTTCAGAATTTGTTGAGGAAGCCCGAGAGGCGCAAACGAAGCTTCTGGGATGTTCTGCTGTCAAGCCCGTCCATGCGCCCGTCTGTCCGCCTGACGGCCAGCTGTGTGGAGGGAACAGCTGTACCGCACGCCAGGAGCCTGGCAGACAAGCGCGGGCTTAGTCTGTCAGGTCTGAGGGCCTCTCTGCTGCTCCATTTGGACCTGAAGGTGTGGAACGATGGCTTTATAGGGATTTGTTTCCCATTGCTTTACTAGGTAATGTCAGACTTGTTAGTTGACGTCCCTTCATTCTTTTGATTGAACTGGAATGCGGTGGAGTTAAGTAACAGTCCCTTATTCCAATAAGCCCAAATGATACATGGTGTCTTGCCTGCTTGTGGATCCCTGTAAGGTGCGCCTAGAACCGATACAGAGTGGGCCATGTTACGGTGCAAAGCCTTCTGAGGGAGGCTTGGTTTCCTGTTTTTCTGCGTGTCAGTGGTTTGCGCTTTTTGACATAGCAGACTCTATATAACCAACTTTCATTGCACTTGATCTAAAACATCTGAAACACACTCACAAACACACACAGATCTGCTATTTTGTCTAATTATTGCATATTATATTCTTTATGTTATCAGTTTTCAACTTTATCAAAGTTAGGAAATTTGCGATTCATTTTCCAAAGTGTGCTGTTGTATGAATGGCCTCACCTTCTCATGCTGTGAATCCTCCGCTGGCTCTCTGAGCCACAGTGTTGCTCAGTGGTGAAACTCCTTTCCACCAGTTTGATGAAGGGCTATGGAGAAACCAACATAACTGTGCCATGGTAGTAAAGGCCAAGCTCCTCCTCCTGGAGACTCCCCTCTCCTCTGGGGAATGGTTTGACCTGGTCGCTGAATCTCGCTAGACTCCCCTCTCCTCTGGGGAATGGTTTGACCTGGTCGCTGAATCTCGCTAGACTCCCCTCTCCTCTGGGGAATGGTTTGACCTGGTCGCTGAATCTCGCTAGACTCCCCTCTCCTCTGGGGAATGGTTTGACCTGGTCGCTGAATCTCGCTAGACTCCCCTCTCCTCTGGGGAATGCCATGACAGAACCATGACAACCTTTCATTCTGATGAGCAACTTAGTGATTCAGGGAAGGTAAAGAAAACAACTTCACTTGTTGAAAACTGTCTGAAACAGTAGTGTTGTCAACTAGGCGTTGTCCACCTTACAGGAATACATGCCTAGTTTCAAAGTGTTCCAAACGGTGGTCTTACAGTCCTACATTGCCAGCGATATGTTTTTAGAGCATATATTTTTAGCCGTTTTAAAAGGAAGCTGTCATGTTGAGTCAGTGAGGCGTAATGTCGTGTTCCATGGCTGAACTATCTTCCTTAATGGAAGAAAACATCTTTCGAGGGAGAGAGAGAGAGGGGGAGAGAGGGGGAGAGAGGGAGAGAGAGGGAGAGAGGGGGAGAGAGGGGGAGAGAGGGGGAGAGAGGGGGAGAGAGGGGGAGAGAGGGGGAGAGAGAGGGAGAGAGAGGGAGAGAGGGAGAGGGAGAGGGAGAGGGAGAGAGAGGGAGAGAGAGGGAGAGAGGGAGAGGGAGGGAGAGGGAGAGGGAGAGGGAGAGGGAGAGAGAGAGAGAGAACACGTGCGTAATTGCTGCAGCAGGGTCAGGAAGGGCTTGGCTGTGCACGTTTCCTGTTCGGCAGGAAGTGAGCAGGGCTGGGGTCGCAGATGGGCCGGTATGTTATCACTCTGCTGCCTATCTAATGTAAACGACTTGCATGCGCTCAGGCCTCACCTAATGTCTGCTTACGTTCTGATGAACAAACACCACACACACACACTTGTATTAAAAATGTAACAGTCCATTATGGATCCCTTTCCTTTGAAACGTCTGGATCATAGGGCTCTGGCCAGGATGACATCGGCTCAGTAATGACGTTGTGCGGTACACTTCCCCTATCAGCTTACTTTCACCTCACCTGCTGACAGGAAGGCCAAAGTGATACCAACCTTAAGTCTGTAATGGAGATTCTGTTTTGCTGGGAAATTGACATGAGTCTGGAGGATCATACTGTGACCTTTCTCATGAAAGCAGGTGGAAATGAAAGCGAGCGGCCAGATGGACCAGTACCGGTACATGAAAGTACTGGTCTTGGCCTGTGTGTCTTTTAGACTTTCTGTCTCACACACACACACACACACACACACACACACACATAGAGGTTGAACTGGAAGGACAAGTTAAATTAAAAGGTAGCAGCCATTGAAGATTGTTCATCACTCTGCATTGTGAAGAATGCAAAACATTCAGAAATTCCTCTTAATCAAATTGACCTTGGATTTTGCATTGCGTTGGATTTTTCCAATGAACATACTGAGGTTGAATTGGCCCATCATTAAAATACACAATGTGGATTTAAAGCAACTTAATGTCCGCACCACATGTTTAATCTTGGCTAAGTCTTTTAACAGCTCATCAACTGGCTATTTTGGTTTTTAACTCAATTTTAATATTGATATTTTTACAATATCATATTAATAATATTAGTCAAATTCAATAGAGGTGTTATCCCATACCTTTACTGGATGGAGGCAGCTGGCGATCTGTTGATTTCAAATGGATATGAAACATTACTTTTGGAATTGTGTTGGAGAAACTTGTAAGCTTTTTTCCTTCTGTATGTTTCATTCCACCTTTGTTTGACCGGGCTGGGTGGGCTTTGTGTCTCCGCTTGGCAGACGAAGAGGAACTTGAGCAGTGTGCTCAGCTTCCTGCTGACTGCTCCGGAGGGAGGAGGTTCTCATTGGGTCTTCAGAGTGCTGTTCTTACTTCGGCTTCCCCTGCAGCATTCAGCTGCTGGCGGCCTTCAGCCGTGGCCTTCGTCCTGCAGGGCCCCGGAGGACCCTGTATGCTTGATATATAAAACGGGCCCTTTATCAGTCATAGCGCTCCTTATTGCAGCCGTGTGCTTGCCTGCCTGTGGGTCAACAGCTCCACAAAGGTCCTTATCGCGTCCTCCCGGACCGTGGCTGCTCAGCTCCTCGTCAGCCTCCGCTGTGCGTGTTGTCATGGAGATGCCGTCTGTGTGGAGATGGTAAACGGTGGTGCTCAGTGTAATATTGTACATGAATTAATCCTCCCTTTGTCTGTTACCAGTATGTGATGCCTCACTCGTCTGGTGTGGGCTTCATTGAACTCTGAGTTGTTAATGAGTGGAAAGATTAGGACGCGTGGTGTTACAGCTCTCTGGTTACCATGGTGTTTATCACCGGACCAGACTCTGTTTTCAAAGCAAACAGGCCTGTTTTGGCAATAGAAATGACACCCACTGGTGGTAAAATGGGTTTGTGTTTAATGTGTTGCAATATGTCAATGAATTTCTACTCATGAATAAGTAACTGTTTCTTTAGCGGCCCACATACTTGATTTGGTTATTTCCTCACCAATTTCTTATTCAAGAGATGCTGATGTAGTTAGCCAGCACAAGGATCCTGACAGCAACACTATATGGGCTATGTCTCTCTCTCGTCTGGAGAGAGGGAGGCAGGGAGAGAGGGAAAGAAGGAGGGGGAGAGGGAGGAAGTGGATGTGAACAAAGGAAAGCAGGCTAGACAAAGCTGCACCAGCCTTGGGCGGACATGCCAGGTGTGTAATGTCCACACAGACCTCTGTGAGGCATACGGTGCTCATTCAAGCTCTAACTGATTTCACTGAGGGTTCAAAATGAACCTTTACATAGTCGTCTTGTACCTGCCAGAAGGGGAAAATCTACCAGCCAAGCAATTTTCAAATGTGTAACCCTGAATAGTTTTCCCTGCCAATCAATCAGTCCTCCAGCAGCTTGGTGCAGGTGTTGATTGTAGTCTCTGACTCAAGTATTTGAACCTCTTCCTTTCGTCTTTGGTGTCCTGACATGGGCCATCTGATCTCCTCCTCCACAACTCAGCAGCATTACGTTTCTTAGTGACGGAGATGATGCAAAACATGTTCAAATGTCCTGAGAGTCAACATAATTTCCTGATTGGTTGGTGCTACCCACGGTCCAGCATTGGACACTTCACAATTGCAGTGAGAGACGTGGATAACAGTACTGTTAAGACTGGTTAGGAGGTCCGACAGAACCGGGGCGAGACCCTCTTTGGAGGGAGCGTTCAGAACAGGATGCCAACAGCTAAGGCCCGAAGGCACCGTGTTTCTAAAGCCCACCCGTGGACCCCGGGTGGAGCCCCCCGCTGTGCTTGTGTCCTCTCGTTTCTTGATGGAGAGGAAGTGCCGACTCCAACCCCTCAGGAGTGATGGTAACCACAGAAACCAGGAGGTGGAAGTCATGTCAGAGGGAGGTATCCTTGTTATGGTTTAATGTCAGAGGGAGGTATCCTTGTTATGGTTTAATGTCAGAGGGAGGTATCCTTGTTATGGTTTAATGTCAGAGGGAGGTATCCTTGTTATGGTTTAATGTCAGAGGGAGGTATCCTTGTTATGGTTTAATGTCAGAGGGAGGTATCCTTGTTATGGTTTAATGTCAGAGGGAGGTATCCTTGTTATGGTTTAATGTCAGAGGGAGGTATCCTTGTTATGGTTTAATGTCAGAGGGAGCTATCCTTGTTATGGTTTAATGTCAGAGGGAGGTATCCTTGTTATCGTTTAATGTCAGAGGGAGCTATCCTTGTTATGGTTTAATGTCAGAGGGAGGTTGTGAGGTGTTGGACCAAGGTGGCTTGTGATCGTTTATTAAATGTGAGGGAAACAAATGTCATGTTTTATTTTTATGAATAAAACATATTAATCGTTCCCCTAACATGAGCTGTGACCCCAGTTCATGCTTTGTTTTCTCTTGTATTAAGTACTAAAGAACTGACTCAAGGTCAGCTGAGATAATCTTCTAATGAATTCTAAAGATGTGACGTGCTGAACACAGCACATGTCTTTGTCATGCGTAGGTGACGCTCACTTTACTTTCAGTGGTCTCCCCTGCATTGTTGGGCTTGGTCTTGTTTTGTTGAGTCTTGGGACTCATACAACATTGATTTGAATTCAGTGAAAGGTGTTTGCAAATCAAGCTCCATTTGTACACTTGAAAAGGAAAATATGTGATCTGTTGAATCTTCATCTCACCCCTTTTAATTTCCTGTGCCTTTTTTTGGCGAATAGAAGTTACCATAGTGATATGTTTGAGGAGTAAACTTCCTGTCTGAGCTGATCACAGCCTTGTTTCGCTCCATTTATTCATCTCCACTTGATTCTACACTCTCATGTTTTCCCTCGCATCCACCTCATGGTACACCTCACTGAGACCATGATCCAATTGTGTGGTTTCTCCTACATCTGTGTGATGAGGCAGAGCACTTCTGTCTTCCCCCTGGGAGCTCTCCGGCCTCCATGTGGAGGTCATTGTCCTCCACCTGATCTGAATGAATAACACCAATCCCAAGACGTTCTCAAGACCTTCTCGTCCAGGCGAGTCCATCGGGTCAACACTGTGTCTCAACTCCAATTCAACTCCAGTCCAGCTCACCTCTTTGATCACCGATCACGTTGGCTGAGAATAATGGAGGATTAGAGTGATGACTGACCACCTTGCCACATCTCCTGGAGATATACGGTACTCTGAACAACACTGGAGGATTTTAGCCTATTCAGGATGGCTCCTCGTAAAAACCCTTGTTGCTGTTTCCTCTAAAGATGATGATGCTAAATTCAGCAGCATGTCTTAAACCGAAGGAAGGGAACACACACACCCTCTTCATTCAGCTCCACAAGCTTCACTGTAACGAAGCTTACAGTTTCATATTTCATATTGTCCTATTCTAGTCCACTGCTCTTGGCATTGATTTGACCGCTAACATCTCATAAAATGCCTTTTTATTCCTATATTTTTTATTCAGTGTGTAATTACATTTTAAAGTTAGTCTTAAAACTCTTGCTCCAAATCGCTAGATGCTTTCTATTGACTTTTCTCCAGCGCTCAGCAAACCAGCTAGTGCAACCAGAAGTATTTCCTTCTGTTGTAAACATGAACCTAATATATATATATATGACCCATTTTCCCTTCTCAATCTGTTTGACCAACCAAGGCTCCTGTGTGACAAGGATGCAAAGCCCTCTGCTCTGTCAGTGCTGAGCAGAACACCTGGTTCCTCTTCAGAGGGAATGGCCCGGCGTGGCCAGGAACCACGTCCCATCATCCCGTCTAAAGAAGAAAAAAAAAAACGGGTGGCTTTTTCAATATCCGTGAGGCCCCGCACTTATGGTCCTCTTGGCCCCGCCCCTTCTGGTCCTCTTGGCCCCGCCCCTTCTGGTCCCCTTTGCCCCGGCCTTCTGGTCCTCTTTGCCCTGCCCCTTCTGGTCCCCTCTGCCCCGCCCCTTCTGGTCCTCTTGGCCCCGCCCCTTCTGGTCCCCTCTGTCCCAGCCTTCTGGTCCCCTTTGCCCCGGCCTTCTGGTCCTCTTGGCCCCGCCCCTTCTGGTCCCCTCTGCCCCGCCCCTTCTGGTCCTCTTGGCCCCGCCCCTTCTGGTCCCCTCTGTCCCAGCCTTCTGGTCCTCTTGGCCCCGCCCCTTCTGGTCCCCTCTGCCCCGCCCCTTCTGGTCCTCTTGGCCCCGCCCCTTCTGGTCCCCTCTGTCCCAGCCTTCTGGTCCTCTTGGCCCCGCCCCTTCTGGTCCCCTCTGTCCCAGCCTTCTGGTCCTCTTGGCCCCGCCCCTTCTGGTCCCCTCTTCCCCGCCCCTTCTGGTCCTCTTGGCCCCGCCTCTTCTGGTCCCCTCTTCCCTGCCCTTCTGGTCCTCTGGGCCCCTCCCCTTCTGGTCCCCTCTGCCCCGCCCATTCTGGTCCCCTCGGCCTGGAGGGGACCAGAATGGGACCATCACCCCGTTGATCTTCCGCTGCCACTCAGGGTATGTGGCCATGCCCCCTCCTTCAAGGCTAGCTGACAGGATATTGGTCAGTGTCACATGCTTGTTCTTTGCTAGTGATCAATGTCGCATTGCCATTGGCTGGGCCTATGTGCGGTGTGAGGTTCACCAGCATGACAGTGGCCTCTGCTGCAGTCTTTAAGACGTTTTGGGAGGGCCGAGCTTTGAGCCGGCTTGCTTGGCCCATGCAGCCTTGGGCTCCCAGTAAACTCTTTGATGGATGGCCTTTCAGTACAGAAGGCAGCCAGGCCTGCCACTTGGTGGGTTCTTTGTGTGTTTGCATGCTAATGTCTCAAAGACAGACAGACAGATACTTTAATGGACTTGGAGGTAGTTTTTCTGGTGAGCACCTGATGTTGCTGAACTTGCTCATGGAGGAAAGAAAAAGCCCATTCCTCCTGCTTTATTTTCTACCACCATGTTTTGTGCTGCAAATGAATCCTCTGTGAATAGAATCAGCTCAGATCATTACATGTGATTCATTACTTCATTACATGTGATGTTTTTCTCTGACACTGAGATCATAACCCCCCACCTTGCGTGGTGTCATATTTAATTGATGCTCAGGTCTAAAATTGCAATTTTCTGAAAAAAGTTATATAATTAGTCATAGCCAGGAACCTGTGTGTTTGAGAAGCATACAGAGGAACCTGTCTGTTTCATCCTAGCTTCATAGCTTCTGCCCCATATCTTCCAAGGCTTGCAAGGAGGCTTGGACTACTACTGCAAATGATCTATACATATATCAGACTTCATTGATGGACTACGAGATGATATTTCTATTCAGTTTTTAAGACTACGAGATGATATTTCTATTCAGTTTTTAAGACTACGAGATGATATTTCTATTCAGTTTTTATTTATATATGTTTTTAAAACATTGGAGAAATAACACAACCACTCCAAATCTAGATCCTTTAATTATCTTTGAGGCAGAAGTTGATCCTCAGCAGTAAAAGTTATTTGTTGGTGACAAAGTTGGCATTAGCAATTAAATTGCCACAAATGACACCAAGCATGGTTTCAATACCTACATTACTGTACTGCTAACACTGTCTGGCATCCCACAACAGTATATTTGATCTACATGACCAACCCCTAGCCTTGCCTAGCCTAGCCTCACAGAGGATAAGGCTGTTCTGACTGCCACATTGCCCCCATGGAACATTTAGCCTCAGATGGCACAACAGGCTGGCTTGTGATGTGATAGGAGCTCTGATTGCCATTGTGTGAGAACTCTGGTCATACAAGGAGCATACAAAGTTTATTTTGGAGTGTTTCTGGGGCTTCCTGGCTCAAACAATGAGCCATGGCTGATAAATCACTGCCCCTTAAACACTGCCCCTTAAACACTTGCTCCCTCACTTCCTTCCATTTACTTTATTTGCTGAATGACCTCTGACCACGAAACACTATTGACATTGCATGTCTCTTTTGAGGTCTGCCTGAATGTGGGCAACGTGAAACACAACGGTCAACCTCGCTTCCACAACAAAAGCTTTGCTCTGATTCCCAGCAATAGAAAGCAGCACATAGCAAAGGTCCTGCTGGAGAAAGCTCTATAAACACAGGGGCACACACACGTCAGATACTGGAGGCGCACAATGCCGACTAGAAGCTGTATTTTAAGAATGTCGTCAATAACTGATAACGGAGCCAATGATCATGAAAGTGGGAGGTTGGCAGTGGAGTATAACTGCTCCAGATTCCTATACAAAGTGATCAAGTAAACGGTGAATACTTTGAAACCTGAGGGAAGTTTGTCTTTAAAGATAATATTGATTGTATTGAGTCAATATCAGCTGTTTGCTGGTGTGCTGTGGAGGGCCCAGATTAAGTGGTACAGAAAATAGAAGTTGGGAAAGCTTTTGGAGCGCAACTGCCGTTTCGAAGCTGATTCTTGCCGTTGCTTAAACACAATCTACAAAGCGCCGCTGAGGGATTTGCCTTTTTCTAGCGTTGTGTTGTTGGCGGCAAAATGATCACATAACTTAAGCATCAATCGATTGACTCCAGGAAGCACAATACCTGGAGACCAACCCTTAGGGACTGTGCCTCAGGAGCCCACATCATACAGGCCTCTGCTCAGGTGACTTTTAGTTCTACCAGCCTTCTGCAGCCCACCACAAACCTGCCAGCTTTCTGCACATGTGCACGCACGCACGCACTTGCTTGTGTCTGACCCACTCGCATCGTTTTGAACAATTAGATTATAAGCATCAATTATGGATCCATTCCCTCTGGCGCGCTGTGATAGCTGTGCAGCTAATACTGCTGGAGAAGGCCTGTGTGTGTGTGTGTGTGTGTGTGTGTGTGTGTGTGTGTGTGTGTGTGTGTGTGTGTGTGTGTGTGTGTGTGTGTGTGTGTGTGTGTGTGTGTGTGTGTGTGTGTGTGTGTGTGTGTGTGTGTGTGTGTGTGTGTGTGTGTGTGTGTGTGTGTGTGTGTGTGTGTGTGTGCGTGCGCGCGCGAAGAGGAACCATTTGGAAGTAATCTAACTACAACTCGTGGCATGCTTCCTCAGCATGTTTACTCACTGGAAGAAACCCGACATCACATCAGATTGCACTAGGTACTGGAAACATTTGATAGACTTGCTGATGATACGACACACTACTGTGTTGCAGTCGCTCCAATGCCACCCAGGCTCTGGTGTTTTACGAAGTCGGGGGCGTCCACCAAGCCCTGGACATCTGAAGTGCTCTGCTGGGGAGGTTGTCTAGGAGAAGGGCCCACTCTCTCTCTCCCATCATTCCCTCTGGGTCTCATGTTGCTCTCCCTTCCCATTGTGTCACTGCTTCTCCTCTCCTCTGCTGTCTGGTTGCCTCCTGGTCACCACGCAGTGTTTTGTCAGTCATACCCTCTGCTCTCCTCTTGTTGTCTCATGGCCTCTTTATAGTTTCAGGATCACACCCTCTGTCTCTGTCTTTCTGTCTCTCTCTGTCTCTCTCTCTGTCTCTCTCTCTGTCTCTTTGCCTCAGGGTCTCTTCACACCGTTGTTCTTTTCACCCCCCCCCCCCCCCCCCCCCCCCCCCCCCCCCTCTCGGTCGTCCCTCACCCCTGTCTCCAACCATTAACGGTCTGCTGTCAACCTCCTCCTTCAGACACCCCCAGCCCTTGGTCTCCCACCCGGACACCTTTTAACTCCTCCCTCCCCTGGGGGGTCCAGGTTAGTGCCGTTGGGGCCACAGTGTAGAAGCACCCACTTTTCTTCAGTGTTTTGCCTGTTTCTAGTCTTTCCCAGTGAAATCCTTTATTGCAAGACCAGCCAAGGTCATTGTTGTGGTGCCTTTTATTTTTGGTCTTGTTCAAATTTGTACTTATGATCTGGGTTGGTGGTGCCTCCCTTGGGGGTCTACAGCCCCCCCCCACCCCCCACACACACACACCTCTGTAAGGGACTGGCAGGCTGTGAGGTTCTGAGCAGGTTTAGAGCAGAATGTACAGAATGAACCTGCTCTTCAAGGCTGCTTCCCATGGAGCCAATTAGAAATCCTCTATGTTTCTTAATTACTTACAAAAAGAGTTGTGTGTGTGTGTGTGTGTGGGTGTGAGAGACGACAGAGTTGCCAGGGAGTTCAGATTGTCTGGAGAAGGCGTTGGGTGGTCTGTGGAAAGGGGAAAGGTGCAGGAATCTTAAGGGGGAAAGCGAAATCCACACATTCATTAGTCTGTAATGTCGTCCAGGTTTGGTCAAACCTGGCTCCAAAAGGTAACCTTGTGAACTGCATTTTGTCTGATTTACCAAGACAACTATGTAGATACTTTACAATATGGGTACGTTCATGGAGTTATGTTAATGTTATGTTCTTATTTTTTTATACTTATATTTTTATATATTTATATTTATATTGCATGCTGTCTTGCACCAGGGATTGAGGGAAACGGCATTTCGGTTCTTGTGTATGGCCTGTACATTCATGAAAACTGACAATAAAGTTTACTTGAATCTTGAATCTTGAATCTAATAAGCTTTTATTTAGCATTAGCATTTAGGGTTCTTATTAATCTTACTCCTAGTTACTAGGAGTAACTCCTACTTACTAGTACTGAGTATGAATGAATGAAGGGACCTTCATCTATGAACGGACTTGGTTGACATGAACACTATTAATAAGCATGTTGATGCTCATTAGTTAATGCTTTTTACTGACGTGGCCAGTGTTACTCAATGGTTACTCCTCACTACTACATGTTGTAGTTGTTGTCTAGGCTGGATCACCTGCGCTATGAGAGCTGAGAGCTCAGTAGCCTGCTGTCAGACCATGTGCCAGACACCTGCTGGCCTCGTGTCCTCATGGTCTGGCTGATTGTCACAACCCATTCACTCACAAGAACCTTGGACCCGTGTCCCTGTATGTTTGAAGTGACAAATCTCCCCAGTCAGTTCACACTCCTCCTGGTTCCTCCTGGTCCCTGCTGGTGTCCTTCCTGGTGTCCCTGGTCCCTCCTTCCTAGTCCTTCACCAGGACTACTACCCTGTGAAAGGCATGTGCCACTGTATTGACTCAGGATGTCAGGTGGTCTGTAAACCCCCATTGTCCCCTGGGACCCCTTGGGGACGTGGCCACCGTACACCCCTGTTCCTCCTTAACTCAGCCAGCGGAGGTCGCGGTGTCCAGACTCGCTCCTTGCCCGGGGTATGGTGGCCATCTGTTGGAGGAGATAGAGGACGACTGCTGTCCCTTGCCTTCCCAGTCGCCAGATGTCTGTGTGTTCTCAGATATGTACACATATCAGCCCGTGTGTCCCTCACAAGGAGCTGGGAACAGGAGGTGGTCAACGTGTCCCTTCAGGTGAGCAGATCGACGCAGACCCCGGCTTTCACTGCTCACCATGCAGGAGGAGGAGCAGAAGGAGGAAGAGGAAGAGGAGGAATCTCATCTCATTAGGAGAAGTGGGAGAGCGTGCGGGGTCCTACATGTACTTTGATCCATTCGTCTTTCTCTGAGTCTGAAGATGGACCAGTGAAGGGATTTGTTTTAACATGCCGCCCTGAGATGGTGTACCTGCCAGATGGTATGATCTCTCCACCTTTGGCAGCTGTTGATTTTGGACCTTGTCATGTTGTGACCGGCGTCTTTCTCGGGGCTGCCCTGCTGTCTCACGCTTTCATGGTTCATATCCATCAAGCAGGAGATAATGATCCCCAGATCTTGCATATTTCAGTGTGACTAATTCAGTGTTCCAGAGCACATTGAGGCATGTTATACTGCATTATGACCACACGGTAAACTCCATATAGTCCTCTACACATCTTTGAACACCAATGAATGTTCACGTTGGAATACATCTGCATGGTCTTCTCGGAAGGATGTATTTTTATGGTGGAACAAAAAACTAGAATATTGTATGTCAAGACTGCTCCTCTGGATGAGGGTGAATTTAATTAGCTCGCTGCAATGAACGTGTACCATGTGAGGAGAAGATGTGGCCGATACACCCCCTCTGTAGACTATTGCACCTCCTGCCCCCTCTGTAGAATATTGCACCTCCTGCCCCCTCTGTAGACTATTGCACCTCCTGCCCCCTCTGTAGACTATTGCACCTCCTGCCCCCTCTGTAGACTATTGCACCTCCTGCCCCCTCTGTACACTATTACCCCTCCTGCCCCCTCTGTAGACTATTACCCCTCCTGCCCCCTCTATACACTTATTACCCCTCCTGCCCCCTCTGTACTCTATTACCGCTCCTGCCCCCTATGTAGACTATTGCACCTCCTGCCCCCTCTGTACACTATTACCCCTCCTGCCCCCTCTGTAGACTATTTCCCCTCCTGCCCCCTCTATACACTTATTACCCCTCCTGCCCCCTATATACACTTATTACCCCTCCTGCCCCCTCTGTACTCTATTACCGCTCCTGCCCCCTATGTAGACTATTGCACCTCCTGCCCCCTCTGTACTCTATTACCCCTCCTGCCCCCTATGTAGACTATTGCCCCTCCTGCTCTCGGCTTACATTTTCATCTCCAATGGACGCTTGGGTCCTTCAGCATCATGCTTCTGTGATGACCAGCTTTACACAAAATGGAGGCTTTCATGCATGTCAATGGTGGTGTTGTATCCAAGCTGATGGATCATCCTGAAGACGTGGTTCCTGTAAGCGTGGCCTGTCTCTGTGTCTCTATGTCTCTTTTCCTAATGGTAGTGGTTGATGCAGTTGTTGTTGCAGAAACAAAGCTTGGATGTGATCATGTCACATTTTGCCAGAATCATCTTAGAGGGAGCATGACATTGAAGTTGCAGCCAAATATGCATTTCTGAAAAGGCCATTCTCTGCCACAGAAAATAATTGTTATGTAGTGAAGGGGAACTTTAAGCTGGATTTCTTCCTCCTGCCAACATTATGACTCATCAGAGCGTCTCCTCCAAACTTGGTATTGAACTGCTTTAACGCATCATCCTGTGATGAAACCACTCACTCCCCTGACCCAGTGATGCCCAGGGCTCTACATGAAGGCCGCGAGGCCTGGAAGCTACTGGGAGCTGGTGCTGTGTGGAGCTGCTCAGGATGCAGAGTCAACAGTGGTGGCCCTGTGTCCCTGGAGGGGCTGCACACTGCTGTCTTTGTGCCTTACTCACTCTTAGACCGGGCCAGAATGAGAAACACTTACTTAAACACACACACACACACACACACACACACACACACACACACACACACACACACACACACACACACACACACACACACACACACACACACACACACACACACACACACACACACACACACACACACACACACAATATTATTCACACCCCCCCAACCAGCAGCCAGCTGCGTGCGATGGGAGGGAGCTGGGTTTGGGCTTCCTGGTTAATGAGCAGGCCTGGCTGGAAGAAAGTGATGCACTATGTGATTATGTGTATGTGTAACCACGTCCGACACACATACTTTAACGGTAATCCGGCTCTTCTGTTGGCCGGCGGATGACGTGTCTCTGAGATTAGGCACCGTCGTCATGTTCATCTGCCTGAAGCTTCTGAATGTGAACATGTTCTGATTCCTGATGTTCTGATTCAGACTGTTTTCGGAATCTATCTCAAGTTGTGTACAGTTAAGTTTACAAAATGGGCTTTTTTGTCTTCTCATTATTAATTTTCCGAGCAAAGGTGTATATATTTTCTGTTTCGTGCCACTGCCCAGCTCTGTAGCTAGAATGCTGGGAGGGCCAGGATCCTGCAGAAGAACCTGTCCCATCGTCTGACCATGCTGAAGCCTCCTGACTTCAACCACTTCCTAGTCCGAGCAGAGAGCCGGCCGCCCATCAAGTGGTTGTTCTCAAGGGAGAACCTTAGAACCTTTACTCATTCTGAGTGAACTCTGTTTCAATTACTCTATTCCAAAAAATGGAAATTAAGTAGAGTAAGTAAAATATGTAGATAGAATCACAAAAGCAATATAAATATAAAAATGGATCATTATTGTATGCATGTACTGTAAAAAATCCATGTAAATAAACATTCAGATAACATTTATTATTATATCATTCCTGTGTTTCAGTGATCATGTCATACCATTCACTTCCAATCTGCATCTTCCCTGGTCATGTGACTTGACCGTGTCCTGATTGGTATGTAGATGGCTGTGTGTGTGGAGAAGTGTTGTCCCCTATCCTCCAGATGTTGAGCTGTTGGCTCTCATCCTGTGCCCACAAATTCTCCTGCTGATGGATCGCTCTCTTCTCTGGTCAAAAGGAACCACAAGGAATCAACCTATGGTCAGATGGAACCACGGCAGCCCTGCACTAGATAAGAGTTAATGGCTAGATACCTCTGTACAGTTTTACCTGTGCAGATGAGTCTTTCTATTCATCTGTGTAGTGCTCACTCATTCAGATAAGTCAGGGGTGTCAAACTCATTTTCACCTCGGGCCACATCAGCATTATGGTTCCCCTCAAAGGGCCGGTTGTAACTGTAAGACTATATACATTTAAGTAACTGTCTCTGCTTTTGGTTATTATTTATTACAGTGAACAAATATTGTACATCCATTTATATCCATGTACAAATGGAAGCATTGGAACCACTGCAATCTAGTGGCAGGATTTGCAGATCACAACATTGAAATGCATTGTGGGAGATGTAGTTGATGGCCGCTCTACGGTACACTGTGAAGCAGTATATGCCTTCTAAGCTCTCGCGGGCCACATATAATGATGTGGCGGGCCGGATTTGGCCCGCGGGCCTTGAGTTTGACACATGTGAGATAAGTGATGAGTCTTTTTTCCAATACAACTAAAGTACTGAAATTGATCTGACCTTCTCCACATAATTTTGTGTAAAATGACATTTCCAATATCTAGTTCATCCAGTGGTGGTGGTCTCTCACTGGTTGGTCACCTGCCAGCCTATGAACAGTGGTGGTGGTCTCTCACTGGTTGGTCACCTGCCAGCCTATGAACAGTGGTGGTGGTCTCTCACTGGTTGGTCACCTGCCAGCCTATGAACAGTGGTGGTGGTCTCTCACTGGTTGGTCACCTGCCAGCCTATGAACCAAAGCTTTGGAGACATCGAGCAGACGTCAGGCAGATGTCAGGTGGTAGGACATTGAAACGACTGCAAAGATGTTTCTCCTCAGCTGGCTAGGGTTAAGGCTAGGGTCAGGGCTAGGGTTAGGGTTAAGGCTAGGGTCAGGGCTAGGGTGAGGGTCAGGGCTAGGGTGAGGGTTAGGGTTAAGGCGAGGGTTAAGGCTACGGTTAGGGTTAAGGCGAGGGTTAAGGCTACGGTTAGGGTGAGGGTTAGGGTTAAGGCGAGGGTCAGGGCTAGGATTAGGGTTAAGGCTAGGGTCAGGGCTAGGGTGAGGGTTAAGGCGAGGGTCAGGGCTAGGGTGAGGGTTAGGGTTAAGGCGAGGGTTAAGGCTACGGTTAGGGTGAGGGTTAGGGTTAAGGCGAGGGTCAGGGCTAGGATTAGGGTCAGGGTCTGACGGTAGCAGACAAGGCCTTCTGTTCTCCCACCATGTTTGCTCACCATGGACCCTGTATGCTTCTCTCTGCTCATTTACCCTTCACCTCACGGTGTGAGGTGTGACTCCCCTGGGCCGTATGATTGGCTAGTTGTATTTACTTTATTATTCCTAAAGGGGGGGGGGGGCAACTACTGTCTATTCTAAACCAAGCTACATTCCTAATTGCACTCCTGAGCTGCAAATCATTAACATAAGTGGGCCCCATGTGGGGCATGGACCCATTTCCCAATTCTCTCCCTCTCCATTAACTTGAAGTCCTCAGTGGCTGCAGCTACGTGTATTGTGTTTGCGGACTCCACCCATTGGGATCAATGTGTTCTCTGCTTGTTTTCAATAAGCCGCTCACAGCGGTTGCCTGGGGCACGCAGGCAGCCGTGTGTGTGTGTGTGTGTGTGTGTGTGTGTGTGTGTGTGTGTGTGTGTGTGTGTGTGTGTGTGTGTGTGTGTGTGTGTGTGTGTGTGTGTGTGTGTGTGTGTGTGTGTGTGTGTGTGTGTGTGTGTGTGTGTGTGTGTGTGTGTGTGTGTGTGTGTGTGTGTGTGTGTGTGTGTGTGTGTGTGTGTGTGTGTGTGTGTGCGTGCGTGCGTGCGCAGGCGGGCACAAAACATCCTTGCCAAATGTTAAATACTGACTGTGTAAGCCAGCTGATTTAGAGCAGTAAAGTGTAGCCTCACGAGTGCTCATGTGTGGCTCTAACCACAGGTCACATGCAGCACTGTGACACTATGATGGCTGACTCGTCAGACCGCTCAGCGGCCCTCCGCCCTGCTGACCCGAGTTACGCTCAGCCACCAAAACAACCCTTAGTGTGCCTCACCCTAAACGGCCCACACCAGACCAGGAGGCCTGGACCGGCGCAGTCACTTAGAGCCCCCACTCTGCTCTGTCCAACAACACATGGTCCTTTTGGTGGTCCTCTCGGCATGGAGGAAGGAGAGGGATGGAGAGAGAAGGACCGAGATGAGTTGATGTGTGTGCTCTGCTAAGTGCACTGGAGCACTGTGTGGTTCTGGACTCTATGGGATCTCACCTGCAGGCCTGTGGTGCGGTCAAGGCACCCCCAGGGTCCAGCACCCCCAGAGTCTGGAACCATCAGGGTCCAGAACCATCAGGGTCCAGCACCCCCAGAGTCTGGAACCATCAGGGTCCAGAACCATCAGGGTCCAGCACCCCCAGAGTCTGGAACCATCAGGGTCCAGCACCCCCAGAGTCTGGAACCATCAGGGTCCAGAACCATCAGGGTCCAGAACCATCAGGGTCTGGAACCATCAGGGTCCAGCACCCCCAGGGTCCAGAACCATCAGGGTCAAGCACATACAAGTTGTCGTTATCAGGGTCGCTGCTAGGATGACTCCTGGTTTGCTGCATCGGTCCCTGGAGGGTTAGCATACAGCTGTAGCTTAGCATACCTGTGGGCTTGGATGCAGCTTATTTTACTCTTTTTATCACCTCGGAATAATCTTTTTTTTTTCTACGCCATTTTGGACTAAACTTCAAACGGCAAGTTCCCACTGATTGCATAAACAACGCCACAGAAAAGCATTTGAAACCCCATGCTCTGGAAACCGCTCCACACGTCATGCTGCGTAACAGACAAGTCTGCACCGCAGAGAGCCAATATACCACTCGGTTATCTCTTGTTCCACTCCTCCCTGTGGGTGTTGGGATGAATGAAGGAGTCGACGTTCCTGAGGAGGACCTCCATCACACCGGGACACTGTGCAGGAAACCGGCTGCTTGGAGTGTGTGTGTGTGTGTGTGTGTGTGTGTGTGTGTGTGTGTGTGTGTGTGTGTGTGTGTGTGTGTGTGTGTGACACAGTGGTGGATGAGAGTACCCTCTAAGCTGCTGGGGCAGCCCTTCAGACCGTGAGAGGTTGGGGGGGTCCAGGAGATTTGGGCTCTTTGTTTATTTGTGCTTTAGTCAAGCCGGGCTGCACTGGTGCCGTTGTGGTGTCATGCACGTGGGAAAACACTGAGAGGGTCTGACGCAGTGAAACAAGCCTGGCCAATCAGAACACCAGCTGAGGCTGGGGGGGAAGGGGTTGTACTTCCAGATGTATGAGATGTGTTTACGTTTCCCGGCCAATGGGAGCGTGTTTCTAACCTGTGTTTTTCCCTCTGCAGGGGCCGGGGAGTCTGGGAAGAGTACCATCGTGAAGCAGATGAAGTGAGTAACCTGCTGGGTAGGGGTTGGTCTGGGTTAGGGTTAGGTTAGGGGTAGGTGTGGCTCAAGTTAGGGTTAGACCTTATGTGTCACTGCTCTTATGCCTGCTCATCACATGATCACTGTTACAACAAGGCGCTAATGTTCTGCCAGCACAACTCACTGGATGGTCAATCATTTGCACTCAGCTTGACAATGTCGAAGCCTCTTGTAATGGGGTGGAAACTAACGCCCCAAGCATTTCACTGAGCTGAGGCCATGTGTGCCAAAGTTGTTATTTTTCAATGCCAACTGAATGATGAACAGCATATCTCATAATACGTACATTGCAGTTGGTACAGAACATTTTGTACAGTACAACATTTATTTTAGGTAGTCATAGTAGCAGTACAGTTGGCAACATCTATTCTAGGTAGCCAGAGTAACAGTACAGATGGTCAGTCACTTCCTTTCTTTAAAGAGAGGTGCACATGTGCCCTCACATCCATATGCCCCACAGCTGCACCATCACCACATACTGATGAGAGCACTGGTTCTAACGGATGCTGTGTTTTGCACACCATTTGCTGGGGTTGCTCTGCGGGGCTCAGAGCCAGAGGCCTGGGCCACTCTAATGCACAAAGTGCACTGCCAGGACAATACAAGCATCACATGATGGGTCTGGCTGCTGGGGCTGAGGGCAGGGTGGGTTTGTGTTGGGGTGGAGGGATGGTTCGGCATGGTGGTTGAGATGGATGGTTGAGCAATGCCTCTGGGCTTCAGGCTGAAGGTAAAGTGGCCATGGAGCATCTCCTAGTGGAGACTTCACTGGCCAACTGACCCACAGCGTGTGTTCAAATGGTGAAAAGTCCTTGGTGAAGACGTCCTCCTTGGATCAATGAGACCAGTCTCATCACTATTGTGTAGTTAAAACCCTCCATCGTCTCAGAGGCGTTGAGCTGGGTTCTCTAGCACAGCCAGATGGAGAACGCTTGGCCAATGGCTGTAAGGGATTATGTCATCATGATTTGAAGACGCTATTCCTCATTAGACCAGGGGGAGAATGTACTGGAGACAGGATCAGGATCTACAGCTGTGTCTGGGTGGTTTGGTGAGTGCAGTGTGGCCTCACTGTGACCATCTTGTTTTGTATCACAGTGGTACCTGCTTAATGAGGACCACGATGAAGCTGTCTATTGCAGCCCCGGCAAGGGGAAATGCCCTCAACATGGTGGACGTAGTATAAGGTTCAGCCCTAAAGTAGGGCTGTACCTCATGCATCATACAGTACGCTACCAACTGTGTACGTGAAGACAACTTGAGTGCTCAAAAGTGTGTCTGGAAATTCTTTGTGTTTAATGGAGCCTGGTTGTAACCAATCATGCTGTGTAGAGTAGAGAAAGGTTGGCCAAGCCTTCAGGTGCTTGCCAGTCCAGTCACCAGTCAGTGCACTGGGCCAGGGAGACTGGGACGGATGCCCTGGGTACCAGACTGCTGCAAAGGCATTCAGTAGTCTGGAAACAGCCTCAGAGCCTGTCTGTATGTACCGTGATGTACCGTGTAACAACCACACACACACACACACAGACACACAGACACACAGACACACAGACAGACACAGACACACACACACACACAGAAACTCACAGCCACAGCAATGTGCTTGCATTCAATCCCATTTTGAATCACTGAGATGCTCTGAGAAGAATCCCTTCTGGCAGAAAGCTGACTTGGGAGAACAATGAAATTCATATGGCCTCTAAGCATCTCTCTGGGCTGGAGAGCATCGTGTGGTTGGCTGTGTTTTCAATTCATTTGACATCAGTTTTCAGAAAGTCCTATACAGCATACTTTTCAACAGGGAAGGTCTACATAGAGACACCATGTCCACAATCCTGGTCAGCTAAAGATGAGCACAATACAATGCTACTATTTTTTGATCAATGAACATCCAAATCAAGCACCAGAACCATGCTACGTTGGCTGGAGATGGGTCAGGGTTAGCAGAGGCTGACATGTATTCAGAAATTAATGTACTAATTCAATTATTTATACATAAATTAAGGACCATAATGCTTGCGGTCATTAGAAATGCCTTTGACATGCATTTGAATCAGTAAATTAATCCCTACATTCACTGACTTTTTGTTTTGTTGATGTCATTCTGTTGGAGTGTACCAAGGGTTGTGTCCATTGGCTGGGCTCTTAGTTCCCCAGTGAGCACCATAGCATTTGGATGAGGAGGTCTCTTTCACTTAGTTAGTGAGTGAGTGAGTGATTGAGTTAAAAGCGTAATTAAAGAAACTATAGGTATATCTATATTATATCATGTCTTTTCCCCTCTTTTTCTCTTGGTCTCAGGATCATCCATGAAGATGGCTACTCAGAAGACGAGTGCAAGCAGTACAGAGCTGTGGTCTACAGCAACACAATCCAGTCCATCATGGCCATCATCAAAGCCATGGCCAACCTGAAGATCAACTACGAGGAGGACGCAAGAATGGTGGGTCTCCCAGGCCACACACACACACACACACACACACTCTAAATCCCTGTCCTGGTTCGTGCTGTCAGTTGTTCCCCACTCTGTGTTCACAGTGTTCTGTTGCTCTTTAGGTTCTCCATGCAGGCGTCACCTAGCCAGACATAGTGATGATGTCATCTCCTATATAGGAACGTGTCGAAGTGAAGAGAGGGCTTGTAGATCGCATTGAAATGACCACAATGTTTGGAAGCGTTGGACCCTTGGAATGCCGGGATGCATTGTGACGTACAAACTCCTGTCTAAAGCACTGGGATCAACCCCAGTGTTTTAGCTCTGTCTGTAGCCTTCCTGTCGCTGCTGGATCATGTAACTTCATATGAATAGACATGCTGAAGGATACAGCCAGTGTATTGGGCTGCATTGGGTTTCTATTGGGATTACCCTGGTGTCCCTTTGGATGTCGTTTCAGTGCTTCAGCTGGAGCTTTGATGATTAGTATTTATAGTTTGACACTCAAGGTGAAAGAGGCCCTGAGCTGACGACACAAGAGGCAGCATGGTGAACCCTGGTCATGAATGAAGGATTTGGGGAACTGCAACCTTGTGTCCCCTCCCTCACTGTTGCTGTCCATCACAAGCACATTTTCACTTGGCTTCCGAAGCCATTTAAATGGGCCCTTGGTGTTCTGTCCCTTTGCCTCCCTTAGTGTGTTTATGGCCCTGCCTGAGACATGCTCCACCATGTGTCTGATGTTGCATTGTCATGAAGGAATGTAGTCTGTTCTCCAACAAGCTCTGATACTCGCTTCAGATACTTTGATCAACACATTTTTTCACGTAGCCAGAAGCGCTGTAATTAGTATTCGGTGATTTCTGGGAATGTGTGTGTGTGTGTGTGTGTGTGTGTGTGTGTACAGGGCAGTGGGGTGAAGCAGCGACAGTGTTGATGGCTAAACATCAGCAACACAGTAATCAGTCATAATAAACACGCAGGGAGCATTATCACCTCCAGGGGGAAGGAACGTCCCTCTGAGCCCTTATTTACACACACACACACCTAGGAGTCTCATAAGAAGAGAGTTTGGTGTCTACATGAGACGTTACGGTGAAGTGTTTGCAAATCCAAATGCTGAATCCAAAGCAGACCTCTGCTGGGAAGAACGTTAAACAAGGAGATTGCTAGTAGGCTTCATTATTTCCCTGCCTTCGCTTGCCGCTCTTTTCTTCCTTGTTTTCATCATCTCCCTGTGATGATCCCCCCTGACGGCCACAGGGCCTGCTGAACCAGCTGTGTCCCCCCACGTCGCTCCACTGTGTGTGTTCACACTGCACTGAGCTGCTGGCAGTGCCCTGCTTGTGCTCTTGCAGTTGCAACGTCACCTTTATTGTTTTCTTACGTGGCAGTCACCTTTTGCCTTCATATACACGCACCTCCATGCATGAGCTGTCCCTCGTACTCTGAAGCCCAGATGGATTCACTATGATCAACATGTGAAGGGTGTGTGTGTGTGTGTGTGTGTGTGTGTGTGTGTGTGTGTGTGTGTGTGTGTGTGTGTGTGTGTGTGTGTGTGTGTGTGTGTGTGTGTGTGTGTGTGTGTGTGTGTGTCCAGGATGACGCCCGTCAGCTGTTTGCTCTCTCCTCGGGAGCCGAGGAGCAGGGGCTCCTCCCGGAGGAGCTCTCCAATGTCATCCGGAGGCTGTGGGCGGACGGAGGAGTCCAGGGCTGCTTCACACGGGCCCGCGAGTACCAGCTCAACGACTCAGCAGCCTAGTAAGTCACATGGCACAGCTGTGACGGGGGTCCGCTGTCCCCTTAGGGCCTTACTCGAGTCTCTCAGAGGTGACTCTTTCGGAGGTAACTCTTTAAGCCAAACGTATTCAAGGGTCTTGAGTGACACAATGGTTTGGTTTTCTTAAGCTGAATATCCAGTAACTTTGTGACTTTGTGTATTTATGTTGTAGGCGTAACAAATCTCCAACAACCCACGTTGTTGTTCTGGTTCACAGTCTGAGAGAGGCATCACCGCTTGACCATCGGCTTTAGGAGGAACATTTGAAATGAGATTCTTCTCATGGTGTTGTCCTCACTGATCACGACTGTCTGAAGGGGTCCAAGAGCCAGAGATCTGCCCCATGGCTCATTCCTCCAGACGAGATTCTTCGACAGTCTAGGCCAAAACACTTCTAATGAGGTAGAACCAAAGAGTGTGCAATAAGAAGGAAGGGAACATTCCAAGCCTCGAAGCTCCTGTGGTTTGCCTGTGTCAAAGTTTGACTGGCAGGGCAGAAAGTGTGAGCAGTCACTGTGAAAGCACATGGCTGTGCTCCATTCAGTTTAGAGGAAGGACCTCATTACAAATACAGACAGTTGATCAGCTCATTAGTAATTCCACCTGTCTGTCTCTCTCTCTCTTCCCCTCTGTCTATCTCTCTATACGTCTCTGTCTCTCTCTTTCCAAGCCTCAAACATCTCTGCTGTAAGATGCTGGTTCCTGAGGGAGCTAGCCCAGAGTCATAGCAGTGTCTGAGTTTCAAAGAGAATGTTTCCATAGCAGTTGCTATGAGCAGTAAGCTATTGTTTACTGTGTTTTCATTGGCTTGGCTCAGGCCTTAAGACCCTGCAGGGTAGAGAGGGACAATCATTTCCATGACCGAGATAAAGATTCTCTTTGTGTTGAAGTGGTCCTCTATGTAGGCTGTGTGACCACGTCCACTTGTGAATATACAGCTTGCAGTGTGGTAGGTGGAGCTACATATAATAATAATGATAACGGCTTGTCAGGCTGGCAACATGATGTATTCACGGTCCAAACGCATGGGGACTCATTGATGAGAACCTATTGGTTGACTGAACTGATCCACCAGCATGAGCAGAATGGCAGAATGAAGTGGACTATATCTTGCTGCACAACAGAAGGTGGTCTGAACCTCCCTCCGCAGGGGGAGGTTCAGACTTCCAGCTTCCAGACACTCTGAAGTCTGGAACCTGAAGTCTGAACACTCTGAGATGCGCTTCATAGCCTGTGAAGACGCAGAGTGCCGATGCTCTGCTGGTGGTGTGGAGGAAACACTCCATGACTGACCCTTCAGATCACTCTCCAGTCCATTACATGACTGACCCTTCAGATCACTGTCCAGTCCATTACATGACTGACCCTTCAGATCACTCTCCAGTCCATTACATGACTGACCCTTCAGATCACTCTCCAGTCCATTACATGACTGACCCTTCAGATCACTCTCCAGTCCATCACATGACTGACCCTTCAGATCACTCTCCAGTCCATCACATGACTGACCCTTCAGATCACTCTCCAGTCCATCACATGACTGACCCTTCAGATCACTCTCCAGTCCATTACATGACTGACCCTTCAGATCACTCTCCAGTCCATCACATGACTGACCCTTCAGATCACTCTCCAGTCCATCACATGACTGACCCTTCAGATCACTCTCCAGTCCATCACATGACTGACCCTTCAGATCACTCTCCAGTCCATTACATGACTGACCCTTCAGATCACTCTCCAGTCCATTACATGACTGACCCTTCAGATCACTCTCCAGTCCATTACATGACTGACCCTTCAGATCACTCTCCAGTCCATTACATGACTGACCCTTCAGATCACTCTCCAGTCCATCACATGACTGACCCTTCAGATCACTCTCCAGTCCATCACATGACTGACCCTTCAGATCACTCTCCAGTCCATTACATGACTGACCCTTCAGATCACTCTCCAGTCCATCACATGACTGACCCTTCAGATCACTCTCCAGTCCATCACATGACTGACCCTTCAGATCACTCTCCAGTCCATCACATGACTGACCCTTCAGATCACTCTCCAGTCCATCACATGACTGACCCTTCAGATCACTCTCCAGTCCATCACATGACTGACCCTTCAGATCACTCTCCAGTCCATCACATGACTGACCCTTCAGATCACTCTCCAGTCCATTACATGACTGACCCTTCAGATCACTCTCCAGTCCATTACATGACTGACCCTTCAGATCACTCTCCAGTCCATCACATGACTGACCCTTCAGATCACTCTCCAGTCCATTACATGACTGACCCTTCAGATCACTCTCCAGTCCATTACATGACTGACCCTTCAGATCACTCTCCAGTCCATCACATGACTGACCCTTCAGATCACTCTCCAGTCCATTACATGACTGACCCTTCAGATCACTCTCCAGTCCATCACATGACTGACCCTTCAGATCACTCTCCAGTCCATTACATGACTGACCCTTCAGATCACGCTCCAGTCCATTACATGACTGACCCTTCAGATCACTCTCCAGTCCATCACATGACTGACCCTTCAGATCACTCTCCAGTCCATCACATGACTGACCCTTCAGATCACTCTCCAGTCCTTTACAATCACACCCTGAAAACAGGAGGGCTGCTCTCAGGATTTAATTGAGAATTGCGATGCAGAATGATGAACACGCTGGAGGTGGAAGTGTAATCACTCAAGCCCGCATGTGGAGCCCAGCGCTATGTTGTACTGGACCAGCAAGTTGCTTTGTTTAAAAAGCAGATAAAGATATTCCACAATCGATGGGGCATAAAGCAACAGAGCTCCTCAGAGCTGACGTACGGGCGCTGGTCCGGAGACCGTGCCGTCGTACGGGCGCTGGTCCGGAGACCGTGCCGACGTACGGGCGCTGGTCCGGAGACCGTGCCGACGTACGGGCGCTGGTCCGGAGACCGTGCATAAGAGGAATAACGTTGACTGTCCCCACGGCTCCAACTCTCTGCGCTTTGCTTGGTAATTTAGTGTTTTTGTCTGCAGACGGAATCACATGGTGTTCTGGGGAGCAAACATTCAAACTCGGGGGAGAAAAGGGAGCCATTGAGTTAAATGTGGGTTGTTAGTATTATACTGAATCCCTCGGAGCAATAATTACAAATACATGAATTCTATACAGTCATCATTGTGGAGGATGGAGGTTACCTTATGAGGTCAGGTTGTTCTGAAGCCTAACATCTGTATGGAGGAGGCGAACGAGAGTAGACCCCACTCAGCGGGTGTTGGACAGCGTGAGGAAACGTGGAAGGTAACATCTTCCAGAGTGAGACCATCACAGCCTTTGTTTAGACGTGGCACTCCATCTCAGCCATTCCACCCAGGTGTGTGTATGACTCTCACACCTCTGGTGGAGAGCTGGAGGTTAGACTCCCAAAGCCCGGCCCCAGGTTTGATCCACAACCTCTACAGCCTATAGTCTTCTCTGATCCACAGGCCCGCCCCTACCTGATCCTTAATGACAGGGCTGTCAAACTCATTGTCACCTTCCCTGGGCCACAGCAGCATTATGGTTGTGATCAAAGGGTCGGTTGTAACTGTAAGACTATATACATTTAACTGCTCCTTAACATATTGTTAAGTAACTGTCTCTGCATTTGATTATTATTTATTCAAGTCTACAAATATTGTACATGCATTTATATAAATGTAAAAATATGTGGAAGCACTGGAACTGCACTGCAGTCTAGCGGCAGGATTTTGCGGATCACAACATTGAAATGCATTGTGGGAAATGTAGTTCATGGTGGCTGTACGGTACGCTGTGAAGCAGCATTTGCCTTTTTAAGATCTCACGGGCCACATGGAATGGCGTGGCGGGCCGGATATGGCCCGCGGGCCTTGAGTTTGACACATGTGCTCAATGACCTTATGGACCTGTATGGATAACGCCACTAAATATCAGCTACCCTGATTAATGATGTAATGAGTAATTCTGCATGGGCCAGTATGATCCGTCACGTGTGTGTGTGTGTGTGTGTGTGCTGACAGCTACCTTAACGACCTGGAGAGGATTGGTAAGGGCGACTACATCCCCACCCAGCAGGACGTGCTGAGGACTCGAGTGAAGACCACAGGCATCGTGGAGACGCATTTCACCTTCAAGGACCTGCATTTCAAGTGAGTTGACTCTCTTCATACTGTACATGTGGGCAGGTCCACTTTCTTCTTTTGTGGTCCTTCTGGGAATGAGAAGGCCTGGTTAAGTATCTTGTGGTGCTTTCTGTTTTGTAGTTATTGATATTCTTCCATTATGAACGTGATGATATTGTATGGAGATTGATTGATTCATCTCCTCTCATGATATGAGTGTTTGCTGAATTCAACTGAACTGTAACTTGGCGAGGCCAGGGAGTCCTGGGGAACACGCTGATGCTGAACCTGCCAGTCAGTAGGACTGCAGGCCTCGAGACCTGCTTTCATCCATCAGTTTCATGATTGAACACAGAGCTTGAAACGTTGGCCTGGGTGGCGGAGGGAAAGCTAGGTGTGCAGAGAGAGAGAGAGAGAGAGTGACTGACTGACTGACAAGCCCTCTAGCGGTCATATGGTGTAAGCGGCCTCCTGCCTTTGCAGGATGTTCGACGTGGGCGGCCAGCGGTCCGAGAGGAAGAAGTGGATCCACTGTTTCGAGGGCGTCACGGCCATCATCTTCTGCGTGGCCATGAGTGCCTATGACCTGGTGCTGGCAGAGGACGAGGAGATGGTGAGCACACTGCACATCACGACACGTTACAGCACGCATGGATCTAGACTTGTGTGCAGATAGTTAGCGATAGTTATAGATGTATATCTAGACATATATATAGATATCCAACACTTGGTTCACAAGGATAAAGCCAGCTGTTCATCCGGAGGTGTGCTGAACCTCCCTGTGGCCGTGGGAATTGAATTTCCGTTTGCGCCCCCCCCCCCCCCCACAGAACCGCATGCACGAGAGCATGAAGCTGTTTGATTCCATCTGCAACAACAAGTGGTTCACTGAGACCTCCATCATCCTGTTCCTCAACAAGAAGGACCTGTTTGAGGAGAAGATCGCCCAGAGTCCGCTCACCATCTGCTTCCCCGAGTACAGCGGTAGGCCCACTCCTCCTGACGTCGCAGTGCGTCCTTGTGTCTGCTTGTGTTGGTATGTGTTTCTGGCTCCCTTTGGATTGACCAGAATCCCTGTAGCCCCGGGACCAGTTCCTTTGAGAAAACGTTGGGTTCAGTGCATGCATGTCTTCCAAGTGGAATTGGATAGACGCGGAAACAAAGAGTTTCATGTCCGTTGGTTTGAAGCCTCTTCTCAGAAGGTACCTTCTAATTCCCCAAATCCCTCTTTCAAGGCACCAACAAGTATGAGGAGGCCCAGGCCTACATCCAGACCAAGTTCGAGGACCTGAACAAGAAGAAGGACACCAAGGAGATCTACACCCACTTCACCTGCGCCACCGACACCAAGAACGTGCAGTTTGTGTTTGACGCGGTCACTGACGTCATCATCAAGAACAACCTGAAGGACTGTGGACTCTTCTAGGAACGCTGCTCAAAAGGTGAGGGTGAGGGTTGGTGTGACTAACCCTAACCTTAAGGACTGCAGACTCACCTCTTCGCCAAGGTGAGGGTTAGGGTTAGGTTAGTGTGGCTAACCCTATAGTCCTCATGTGAGGAGGACTGGTGGTTTAGTCACACTAACCCTAACCAATAAACTGGTTGATATGGACAGACATGAGCATTTTAAACTGGTATATATCATAATAATAATAATAATAATCCCTTTCATATTTGTTTCAAACCATCATGTTGCTGGAGGCGGGGGTCCGTATCCCCTCATTGGCTGACCGTCCAAACTTAGCAGCGCTAGCCGCTGTCCCTGTGGAGACAAGCTGACTTCCTGTGCAGAGACCAGTGTTGACCATTTACATTTAGGGCATTTAACAGACGCTTTTATCAAAAGCGACTTACAAAGAAAGAGTACATTTGTCATAAGAAGGTGAAACATTTAATTGCTGCTAATACAGTAAGAAAGTCACCAGAACAACTTTCAAGCATTTCAATTGCTAGATTAGGCATAGCCAGTATACAACACCTCTGACTAAGTGCCAAGTTACAAAGAGCGATCAAAGTGCCAAGACGTACAACAAACAAGAGCATGAGGGTGGGGTTACGCAGGGTTTAGATGAACTAAGATGGGGAGTGACTCTGCAGTCCTGAGTTAGAAGAAGTGTCTGTAAAGGTTTGAAAAGCAGACTGGCTGGCCGGTCCACTGCAGAAGTACTTCACACCCCCTTCTGGAAGCTTCCGCCACTCAGAGACCTTCTCTTGGGTAGAGTGATGAAACAAGGGGTAATTGCGCCCCTTGAAACTGGTCTATATGGAATGACATGAAGATTTTGAACTGGTTTATATGGAGTAACACAACATGGGACATACAATTGGCCATTTGCAATCAGTCAGCCAGATGAGGCTGGATTTTGAAAGTATCCAAATGATAATCCCACCTCTCCCCAGAACATGTGACCAGCTCGCCATCTTCTCAATAGGCCTGCCAGCCTGGTAAAAGACTCTGGTCCTGAGTGCAGAGGGTGCACAGGTAGCCTGGCAGGTCTCTGGGTAATAACTGTACGGCTTACATTGAAGCTGTCCAATCATTTCATAGGGCCAGAATGACAGGTTTATTACAGATTTGGGTTTATTACAGATTTAAGATTATTACAGATTTAGGTTTTTTTTTTTACAGGCCGGTCTTTTTTCTTCTTTTGTCAGCATTTGATTTGTTGATTTCTCTGTCATGATGTAAAGAGAATTTCAACAAATATGACACAACATGCTTCTAAAATAAGTTGCCTCCCCTGGCTTTAAACTGATTTACATGGAGACACATGGTGATTTGATACTGGTTCATATGAACATGTTACAGCTGTGGCTGGTTTGCCAGCAGTGACTCGATGGTTTTACTGGTGTCTCTGCACAGACAGAGCAGCGCTGGGTTCAGGGGTGAATTGGATTTCCTTTATGTGCTCCAGGTCACAGAGATGATGCTAATGAGTCTCACAGCATGGCGGAGCAGCATGCTTTGGTGACGCTGGTGTTGAGACCAGAGCACACAAAGCCGTGTCTAAAAAGATGCCACAACGCCCCTCCGGGCATCCCTGGGCCGGGCATTGCGCCTCGTCATTAAGATAGGTGGAGGGGCCCCGCGGCCCCCCTAAAGAACCCTAGAGCTTCAATTTGAGCATTGGCGTCAACTTGCCGTTGTCACTCATAAATGGGTGACATCATCCTCTGAACATCAAGACCATGTGATCCTTTCAGTTGGAACAAAGCAATGTTTTGTGATGCTGCCCATGGCGCGCATATGAAGGAGTTGAGGCTGATGGCGTGAGGTTTATGACATGAGGCTGACGTGAGGCTGATGACATGAGGCTGATATTGTGAGGCTGATGACATGAGGCTAAGATTGTGAGGCTGATGACATGAGGCTGATATTGTGGGGCTGACTGCGTGAGTCTGACAGCGTGAGGCTGACATTGTGAGGCTGATGACATGAGGCTGACATTGTGAGGCTGATGACATGAGGCTGCCATTGTGAGGCTGACGTTGTGAGGCTGATGACATGAGGCTGACATTGTGAGGCTGACGTTGTGAGGCTGACGTTGTGAGGCTGATGTTGTGAGGCTGATGACATAAGGCTGATGACATAAGGCTGATGACATAAGGCTGATGTTGTGAGGCTGATGTTGTGAGGCTGACGTTGTGAGGCTGACGTTGTGAGGCTGATGACATGAGGCTGATGACGTGAGGCTAATGTTGTGAGGCTGGCGTTGTGAGGCTGATGACATAAGGCTGATGACATAAGGCTGATGTTGTGAGGCTGATGACATAAGGCTGATGTTGTGAGGCTGATGACATAAGACTGATGACGTGAGGCTGATGACAACGCAGCATCGCATCTTCACTGGCGTTCTGGGTTAATGCACAGTTGTTGAATGATTGTTGTATTTTCTCTACTTTTCTGTTAGATGACGTGAGCAGTTCTGGGGACCAGAATGAGGGGATTACACACATCATGAATGACTGCACTATCAGACCACAATCTCTGCTTTGATCTGCTTTTTGTAAAGATGCCTGAGAGACTGAAACACAAATGAAACAAGACTTGCAGAATTTCATGTCTGACCCAGTTACTCGTATTGGTAACTCTGTATTGTTAACTCTCTATGACCTCAAATCAATATTTTGTCATTGTATTTTAGCTGTTCCCTCCTTTTTTTATTTTCAATTACTAGTTGAGGCACAGGACAACTGTTTTATATAAATGCATTTGTTTTACTTTAGACAAATCTGATGTGCAAATGATTAAACTTTTAATTGCATACAGCTATTTTTAAAACTGATGCACAGGCATGGACATGGAGTGTGATCTTTTTATATTGTTTACATATGTTTGTCACTCATAGCCAAACCCGTTATTGTTCTGCATGACTCAACATGGCAAATATAGCAGCTCGGTATTCTGCACAAATTCTTAAAGGAAAATGCCACCGTTTGTCCATACTGAAGTACGTTCTTCCCTGATCTTAGATGAGTTGATACATACCTCTCTCACTCTTGTGCGTGCACTCAATCGCTCTGGCATGCAGCGCTACTTCGATAGCATGTAGCTTTGCCCAGTATATTCCTTAGGATCCAAACGGGGGTGAAGTTAGAAGCGACCAAGCACTTCCACGTTTTCCCTATTTAAATACGGTTACATGAGTAGTTACACGACCCAAGTATGGTTACACAAAATGAAACATGGCAATTTTCTAAGTGGATAAAAAAGGATAACTATAATGTATGGCGAAATAACACCAGGGAGCACTTTGACGTCGGCACAGTAATATCATCACTCCTAAAAGATCCTCTCCCGCTCCCCCTGTTACTTCAGTCAATAGAACCAACGTGACCTGCACGCCGTCGCCTGCACTACCTGTAGTAGCAGAAGTAAAAAGTCACGTTGGTTCTATTGACTGAAGTAACAGGGGGAGGGGGAGAGGATCTTTTAGGAGTGATGATATTACTGCGCCGACGTCAAAGTGCTCCCTGGTGTTATTTCGCCATACATTATAGTTATCCTTTTTTATCCACTTAGAAAATTGCCATGTTTCATTTTGTGTAACCATACTTGGGTCGTGTAACTACTCATGTAACCGTATTTAAATAGGGAAAACGTGGAAGTGCTTGGTCGCTTCTAACTTCACCCCCGTTTGGATCCTAAGGAATATACTGGGCCAAGCTACATGCTATCAAAGTAGCGCTGCACGCCAGAGCGATTGAGTGCACGCACAAGAGTGAGAGAGGTATGTATCAACTCATCTAAGATCAGGGAAGAACGCAGTTCAGTATGGACAAACGGTGGCATTTTCCTTTTTCATTCCTACAAAAATACATAAAAAGCCAAAAAGTGAAAAATAACAAAAAAAATAAACAAGTAAAAAGTGAATAAAAAGAATTGCTTCAACTGAGGAAGTTGTAAAAAAAAGTAGTTTGTGTGTTCCTAACATTCTCCTGCTTCTTCTTGGATCTGTTCCTATGTCTGGCATTATGATTGTGCCTTTACTTCAGTTTACAACCAATTCCTGGACATGTTTTGTCATTGCTGCATATACGATATGCCAACCATCTTTCTTCCATTTTCATCATAGCACCATCTTAGCATAGCTGATATTAATGAGAGGTCCACATCTAATGAAGAAGGGCTTTAGTGTTTTTTGGTAAATATAAAAATGCTTTGATTTAATTTAAATAAAAGTAGAGTTCACCAAACTCTTGTCTGTACTGTTTTTCTTTGGTTTGTTTAAATAATCAAACCCAAACCCTTATGTTTCTTTATCTTTATTTGAAATGTGTGGAAATGTGATCAACATAACAAAATAACTAATTATTACGAGGATGGATCATCTAATTTGATATTAATTAATTCATAGGATGTTGGAGCTCTACAAATGCATTTACTCCAAAATGAAGACTAATCATGTGCAGTGACTAACCTGTGACCTGTTGAACCTGATTAGTTCAAAGTTTTTTTTTTGTTGCAGAATCTAGTAGACTAGGGGTACCTCTTTAAGATTTAGGAGGGTGCCCGGTGATATCCCTTGGGCAATTCCGTATATTAACCCTTTTTTGTTCAATGTGCTAAATATAAGGCGAGACACTACAGGTGAATAGGGTAAAAAAATTAACTAGCAGATATCACTATGAAACTTCACAAGTTGATTACTTACTCGAATATGAAAAAAAAATGTATTACAAGTTTTCTGTAATTTAATGTTATAATATGCAAATTAGGTATGATGTAATTAAATATGCGCTGATTAGCATAAACTTTAAATAATAAAATCTGAACAATGGATAAAGCCAGTTTCAAAATTATTTTTTCATTTTGTTGACATTGGATATGATTGACAATTATGGATATCTCGTTTAGTTATTCAGTAAATCAGAAAATACTGCCAATAGCCTGCTTCTACACCATTACCAACAGGCAGGATTGGAAGTGCCACTATTCATGGAATCACCTAGTCTTCTTCTTTCGTGTAACGTCAGAGGTCCAACTCTGTGTCGTGTAGCCATGTCAGCATCTCGGGTCCTAGGTCGAAGAGGCTGGCTTCCGAAGGTGGTCTGTATAAGGGGCAGGAGTTGATTATGTGGTCGGCAGTCTGCTCAGGGTTGCCGCACTCACATGCCGCACTGTCCACTAAGCCCCACTTCTTCATTGATGTTTTAAAGCGGCCGACCCCAGTTCGTAGTCGGTTCAGTAAGGTCCACTGCCGGCGTGGTAGGTTGTCTCCTCCTATGGCACCATCTCCTGGGTCCCTGATGTAACGATGGATACGTGAAGGTCCGGCTCCTGCTTCCAAGCTGCTGCCAACCATGCATCTCTGGAGATGTCTTCAGAGGTGGAATTGAGCATCTCTTGTACTGCCTTGTTGTAGGGGTGGCGGGACTTGAGTCTGCTTGGGGGCGCTGCTCTTGTTGTGATGTTGTGCAGGATGTGCCAGTCAAATCTTTTTGCTTTCCTGGCCAGGGCGAGGGTGGCAGCCTCCCGTCGGAGGCCGGACGGGGCTATTCCCGCGAGGACTGGCAAGTGGGACACAGGGGTAGGCTTCAGGCATCCAGTTACAATTCGAAGGGCGTTGTTGATGGCCACGTCGACCTTACTTGTGTGAGGGCTTCTGCTCCAGACTGGGGGAGAAGATGACAGCCTTCACGTGGCCTTCCCTGTGAGTAGCAAGAGATGGTGCAAGACCAACTTGCGAAACGAATGTCGCCAACCAAACGTCAAGCTGGCAGACCTAGGAATGGCGGACGGGCAGTCATCCCGACCGTCGAAAACCGAGGCCTGTCAGTGCTTCAACTCAATGTCGAGGGCCTAACCACCGCCAAACTCGAAGTCCTGCGTCACCTGGCTGATTCCAGTGGGGCATCGGTAGTGCTCCTGCAGGAGACACACTGCATGTCTGACAACATCCTCAAGATCCCAGGGTTCCAGCTCGCTGGCTCCACCCACAGCAAGCAGCACGGTGTGGCAACCTTTGTACGGTCTGAAATAAGATGGTCAGCCAGTAGCCAATCCCCTCCAGGCTCCAACATCGAGTGGCTGGTCACAAAAATCCAGGAGACATCAGTCATCAACGTATATAAGCCTCCACCATCAGAGATGTCTGCCTCCTCACTCCCGCCAGTAACTCCCCCCGCCATCTACGCAGGTGACTTCAACTGTCAACACACAGACTGGGGTTATACCCACACAACACCGAATGGAGAGGCACTGAGTGAATGGGCCTCCAACATCGATGCCCTGCTGCTGTACGACCCCAAGGAGCCTCCATCCTTCTACTCTGTACGATGGAATACTTCCACCAACCCGGACCTGGCCTTCGCCACCTGCCACGCTTACGACCCAAAACCGGAGAGACGCGTCCTGGACAGGTTTCCCCGATCACATCACCGACCAGCCATCATTAAAGTTCCATCACTGGTGCAACCGGTACCAGGGAAACCTGTCAAACGATGGAACTTCCGTAAGGCCAAGTGGGAGCTGTATGCTGAGGAGACGGAAAGAAGGTCAGCTGGCCTGCCAGACCCAGAAACATCTGATGTGGATGCGGCCTATGCAGCCTACTGCCAGGTCCTCTTGCGTGCGGCAAAGAAGACCATCCCACGTGGCTACAACAGAAACTACATCCCGGGTTGGGACGAGGAGTGCAGCTGCCTTCTCAGTGACCACCAGAGGGCTAGCTCCAGTGAAGAGGTGGACATGACTGCAGCAGCACTGATCCAGAGGCTGGACGTCACCCGCAGGTCTAGATGGACAGAAGTCGTTGAATCAATCGACTTCACCCACTCTAGTCGCAAGGCGTGGCAGACCATCAACCAGCTTACTGGCAGATACTCAACACCCCACAGCTGCCCAGTCACAGCAGATTCCATCGCATCTCAGCTCCTGAAGAACAGCCGCTTCCCAGATGCAGACAAAGACTTTGCCCGACGGACATCGCATGAGGTGTCCAGCACCTCGGGAGCGGCCAGTGTGGATTGCAACCTTTCGGGAGACTTTACAGCGGATGAACTCAGTGAGGCCATGAGTAAGCTTAAGCCGGGCAAATCTCCAGGCCGTGACAACATCCACCCGGAGTTTGTCATCCACCAGAGCTCAACAACATCTAGCTGGCTCTGTGCGTTCTTCTCATCATGCTACCGGAGGTTAAAGCTCCCTAAGACCTGGCGACGTGCCTCCGTCATAGCTCTACTGAAGCCAAACAAACTCGCGGAAGACCCCAAATCTTACAGACCCATCTCACTGCTCTGTGTCCCATTTAAGATCTTGGAGAGGATGATCATAGCCGCATTGAGCCAGTGGTGGACTCACAGCTTCCACTGGAACAAGCCGGTTTTCGTCGGGGAAGATCAACAGCAGACCAGGTAACACTACTCTCTCAGGACATCGAGGATAGCTTCCAGGGCAATGAGAAAGCTGGGGTATTGTACCTGGACCTGACCGCTGCATACGACACTGTGTGGCACCGTGGCCTCCACCTGAAGCTGCTGAGGACAATACCAGACCGGCATATGGTGAAGTTCATCATGGAAACACTCTCAAATCGCAGCTTCGTCCTCCAGACCAGCAGTGGCCAGCATAGTAGGCTCAGAAGACTGAGGAACGGGGTACCGCAGGGGTCAGTTCTCTCGCCAATGCTGTTCAATATATACATACACGACCTACCTGACACATCATCTCGAAAGTATGGCTACGCAGACGATCTTGCCATCATGCTGAGACGACCAACATGGAAGGCGATGGAAGATGGCCTTAATAAAGATATGGGCATCCTGGTAGCATACCTTCGAAGGTGGCGCCTACAGCTCAGCGTCAGAAAGACAGTGGCAGCGGCATACCATCTTAACAACAGAGAAGCAAGGAGGGAACTTGAGGTGCGTGTCGACGACAAACGCCTGGAGGTCCAGCAAGCCCTGAAGTACCTCGGTGTGCATCTGGATAGGACACTGTCCTTCAGACAACACCTTGAGGAAGTCAAGGCCAAGGTGACATCCAGGGTCGCGCTGATCCGCCGCCTAGCTGGAACAACCTGGGGAGCCTCCGCCAAGACGCTTCGAATATCTACCCAAGCTCTGGTCTACTCTGCAGCGGAATACTGCGCCTCAGTCTGGAGCAGTAGCCCTCACGCAAGTAAGGTCGAATCACCTAGTAAAGAAAGGGCAATAGTAGATATCAAGTCAACAGTGGCTATGCATGAGAAAATTGTTAAAAAAAACCTTTTACCAGCCCATGCCATATCAGGATGTGACACTGGCGTGTTATCTTGGCATTGGAAAAGGCTTAGTCATCAAAACCCTGAAAGCTGGGTATAAATTATCAGCTATTGTAAATGTGGACGTGCCATTCCAACAAGTCATGATGAAGCCACTGGTTTAATATTGGCCTGTTATGGCATAAAGAACAGCAAGAACATGTCACACACAAGGTTGGTAGTATGGGGGGCAAAGAATGGAAAAGGTCATACATCTTCAGCAAATTTGGCTGCTCTTCCACCAACTACAGAAGCATTTATTGAAAATGTGAAGAGGGCCCACTTTCAAGCAGTCTTGTGGCGAACACTCAATATAAATCCTCCTCCTAGACTGAACCCTGAAGAATATGGATGGAAAAAGACATAAGCAATAAGCTACTGAGCCCAACGAGTCTACCAGAAAATGTCAAACTTGCACCAGACTATATTTTGGAGATGATCAGATGTGGCTGTAAGAGTGAAACCCCTTGTAGCTCTAACAGATGCAGTTGCCAGATAAATGGTGTGCCTTGCACAATGTTCTGTGCATGTTTTAGGGTAGGATGTTCAAGAACGAGTGAGCCAGAATTGGACAATTATCAGAACTATATCTGAAATACATAAATTTGTTATTTGACATAGAAAAGGGTTACATTTTCCAAATTGTAAAGTACTGTCTGAATAACTATCACACAGAAAACTGTGTTTTAGTACATTTTATTTGAGTTGATTTGCATTTGATGAGTACTCACCTTGAAATGAGAGGTATTTCCTATTTTTTCATGATTTTGATGATATTTCATGATAGTTATGGGTGTGAACAGCCCTCACTCTGAGAACAAAATCTCCACTTCAGGAGCATCTACATATACCAAACTTTCCAGTCTTATACCTAACCATATTTAGAAGGTTTTTACAGAGGGATTTGTTAATATATTATTCTTAGCTTGATTTCTATGACATTTCATTCCTAAAAACATGGCGAAAATTGATTTTTTTTAAAGGAATAACTAAATGAGAGATCAAGAATTCCCTGTGTAAAATACTTTTCATCTAATATGATTGTCAACAAAATAAAAAAATGAAACTGGCTTTATCCAATGTTCAGATTTTACTTTTTAAAGTTTATGCAAATCAGCGCATATTTAATTACATCATGCCTAATTTGCATATCCAAACATTAAATTAGATTAGATTCAACTTTATTGTCATTGTGCAGAGTACAAGTAGGCCTACAGGGACAACGAAATACAGTTATTATATTATTATATAAATTACAGAGAACTTATAATACATTTATTTTTCATATTGATCTAAGTAATCAACTGGTGAAGTTTCATAGTGATATCTACTTTTTTTTTTTTTACCCTATTCACCTGTAGTATCTCGCCTTATATTCAGGACATTGAACAAGAAAGGCTCAATATTGAGAATTGCCCAAGGGATATCACCGGGCACCCTCTCTAATCTTATTGAGTTAGCCCTTGGCAACAAGAAACAGCACAAAAAAAAACTTTAACCGAAAAAACCAGGTTCACCTAAATTATGGCATTTGGCTACAGGTGTAGGTACTTCAACAATGCGTCTTGGAGCTTAAGAAAGGGTGACTTTCTGATTATGTTGTTTACCTTTTTTAGACGGTTGGCGCCCCCTAGCGACTATGGTCCGAAATGTAGGCCTTTAGTGCCAAAAGATCTCTGCTGTCTGTTATATAGACCACACACACACACACACACACACACACACTACGTGGATAGTCTAACACTTAATTGATCAGAATAACCTTATTGACAGATGTAATTTCAAGATAAATCAAAATCAATATAATACAGTGATTGTTATAAAACAGAAGAAGAAGAATTACTCATTTGATCCCGTGAGGGATCAAATGAGTAATTCTTCAGATGATTCATTTGATGTTTTAAGAAAACCCAAGTGAAAGGTATGAGACAGAGATACACAGCTTTTGCTCCCCTAACCCTAACCCTAACCCCAGTCGGCTTATTCTCAGTCCTCTTCACAATGAAGAGGCCTAAGAAAGGCTTAGTAGAAAATGATAAACCAATGCTAACCTGTTTGAGCAGTGGAATAGATTCTAGGTCCCATGATTGTAAGACTCAGAAAATGTCCAACAGGAAACTGAAAACCCTTCATGTCACACTTTAGCTTCGAACAAACGTCATGGTGTTCAGGACAACCTGAATCATATCATTCCAGGTTGGACATTCCGTGTGATATTAGTGTTTGCAGTGGCAGGCTGTGCATTTCACAGTGATGTCCTACTTAGTCCGACTTCAATAAATACCTCTCATAATACCATCATGTATGACCTCTCATAATACCATCATGTATGACATCTCATAATACCATCATGTATGACCTCTCATAACACCATCATGTATGACCTCTCATAACACCATCATGTATGACATCTCATAATACCATCATGTATGACATCTCATAACACCATCATGTATGACCTCTCATAATACCATCATGTATGACCTCTCATAATACCATCATGTATGACCTCTCATAACACCATCATGTATGACCTCTCATAATACCATCATGTATGACCTCTCATAATACCATCATGTATGACATCTCATAATACCATCATGTATGACCTCTCATAATACCATCATGTATGACCTCTCATAATACCATCATGTATGACCTCTCATAATACCATCATGTATGACATCTCATAATACCATCATGTATGACCTCTCATAACACCATCATGTATGACCTCTCATAATACCATCATGTATGACCTCTCATAATACCATCATGTATGACCTCTCATAATACCATCATGTATGACCTCTCATAATACCATCATGTATGACCTCTCATAATGCCATCATGTATGACCTCTCATAATACCATCATGTATGACCTCTCATAATACCATCATGTATGACCTCTCATAATACCATCATGTATGACCTCTCATAATACCATCATGTATGACCTCTCATAATACCATCATGTATGACCTCTCATAATACCATCATGTATGACCTCTCATAATACCATCATGTATGACACCAGGTGACCACGGCTGGAGAAATAGTATACAGAAACACACTTATGCACTACTGGGCAATCACCTCAATTGTGTACAAAACGGGCTATTTTCCAGCTCATTTAAAAATCAATAAACTCGCATCAGCAATTAAAACATATCTCTATGTGGTACTGTCAAAACTAAAAAATAAAAGGGTATTTAAAATTATCTGTATAAAAAGTTTTAATAAGTTCACATAGAATACAGGCAAGCTTTAACAAGGTTGTACACTAATGCAAAATGGCAGTGTGCACCTGTTTGTTGAGCTGTGTATCCACTCAAGTGTCCCCAAAAGTTTTTAAAAGCACCGTAGCTTGTAAGTGTTCCGTCGTGCTTTGGTGTCTCATTGCTGCCTTAGTGGCACTTAGTGGCACATAGCATGTAGCTTGGCCCAGAATATTCCTTAGGATCCAAACGGGGGTGAAGTTAGAAGCGACCAAGCAATTCCACGTTTTCCCTATTTAAATACGGTTACATGAGTAGTTACACGACCCAAGTATGGTTACACAAAATGAAACATAGCAATTTTCTAAGCGGATAAAAAAGGATCACTATAATGTATGGCGAAATAACACCTGGGAGCACTTTGACGTCGGCACAGTAATATCATCACTCCTAAAAGATCCACTCCCCCTCCCCCTCTTACTTCCGTCAATAGAACCAGAGACACGTGACTTTTTACTTCTACTACTACTACAGGAAGTGCAGGTGATGGCGTGCAGGTCACGTTGGTTTGTCCGGAATTGTCCTTGGCTCGGCTTTCCTGTGCTGGCACATCCTGTCAATTCAGGTGTGGCTATCTAACTATTCCACAACTAACTCAACTACTAGTTGGTGTATATAAAGGGCTAATTAGATAGCATTTGGGACACTAAGCTATTGCTATAATTGAACTGAAGTGAGTACTACAATTAGTAGACTACATCTAAGATAACAAGCTGACATTGAAATTACATTGATTTTCCATCTGAATAATCAGAATGGTTGACATTGAAATCTTGATGCAAAATAGATGTTGAATCACCATTGCCAAACTGATGAAACCCGACATTGACAGCAGTGATGTTGAAACAACATTGATACATAGGTGTCCTTTATGATTGATCTATCATTGATATTTGGTTTACCGGGTGATAGTTGTAATGTTAAAAAGTCATTGATTTTGAGTTGACCGGGAAATCACGTATTGTCGAAAGCAATCGACTTATAGTTGACCGGGAAAGATGATCGAAAAGTCATGGAATTATAGTTGACCGGGAAAGATGATCGAAAAGTCATGGATTTATAGTTGACCGGGAAAGATGATTGAAAAGTCATGGATTTATAGTTGACCGGGAAAAGATGATCGAAAAGTCATGGATTTATAGTTGACCCCGGGAGACCGTCATGTGGTAGACCGGCGGTACTGCACCCCATCCCATTCATTTCGGAATCAATTTCAGGTAAGCAAGCACTTTGATCTAATCTTTGAATGCTGAACTGCAATACACAGTTATGTATGTATAGTTTACATGGTAAATAGGCTAGATACTGTCATAGCATGCTGTCATAATTCAAGCAACATTCCCTCCGATCAACACTGCTGTCAAAAGCAAGTTAACGGCAGGCTACCTGACTAAATAGTCAGTTATAGCTAGCAACGCTTTGTTCGCCGGTTGATTTTGTGGTTGCTATAAAATTTAATACATTGTACACCGAAAAAATACCTGTGTTACAGTATACCACTGCAGATCCTTGCCCTGCTTTAGCTGGGATCAGCGATCAAAGGGGCATGGTGTCTAATAAAACGATTATGAAAGGCTACACAACTATCAGAAGATTCACGTTAATTCAACTTGTATGAATAAGTTAGCATGCGCTAGCAACACGTCAGCTTGCATATATCCCATAACGTTCAAGTAGTCGGTGTAATTTATCAATATGACAGTTGTTTTCTGTATTAAGTTTTATTTATTTATTTATTTATTCATTCATTCATTCATTCATTCATTCCTTCCTTCCTTCCTTCCTTCCTTCCTTCCTTCCTTCCTTCCTTCCTTCCTTCCTTCCTTCCTTCCTTCCTTCCTTTCTTTCTTTAGTAGGCCATAATCGCCTAGGCTACATCAGTTGCTCAAAATGTGTAATTTCTCGTAACCGAAAATGTGTTTTGTGTTGATGTGTTTCAGATGCCCTCTTCCAGCAGCCTGGTGCTGCCATGAATGACTTTTCCTTTGCTGTCCAGAAGTGGCTTCGTTACGCGCCAGACCGAGCAGGAGGAGTTGGCCGTGGTGGAACTGATTTTCTAAATGAAAATTAAATTAAATTAAATAAAGTTGATGAATTAAAAAAATATATGTGTGTTTGCTATTTTTATGTAGTAGTTTTAAATTACTAAACAATTTCTACTGTATTATTAATTGAAATATAATTGAAAGGGCATTGATCTGTAGTTACGTTGCACTTTCAATGTTGTTTCAATATCCACATTAATTGAAATACAATTGAAATTCCGCTGGTCTATAGTTAATAAATCAACATTGTTTCAATATTAACTGAGGGTGCAAACATGATGTAGAAACAACATCGGAGTCCGACATGGATTTAACGACTTAACGTTGACAATGCAATGTTGATTCTACATAGTTTCAATGCCCGTCTGCTATCTGGGATTCTACTTAGCTGGCACTGAACCCCATGCAATCCCTGGTCTCACCCCATCTCACAGCAGTGAAGCCACCAGTGTGCCCTGGTTGTGCTTTGACATCACTTCCTCACAAAGACAATTTCCAACAATTTCAGATTGATGACATTTTTGTATAGCCTAGTTTGTAAAATTGAAACTTTGTGTGATAAAATTTGACAGAAAACTGTGAATTTGAGTCGAAAAATGGCCACCATCTTGAAAAATAGTCTTGAACTAGTTTTTTATTTGCACCATCGGATTTGTCTACTCAAAATACATAAAAGTTGATGCCTAGATCATTTATGAATGTGCAGCCATTACCATTGTACATTAAAAGGGTTTTGGTACACTTAATGTGGCAGCCATCTTGAAAATTGGCCGCCATGTTTTTTTCAATAAGTAGGGTCTAGGCATTATGCATGCCAAATTTGGTGCTTGTATGGCAAAGTGAACGATTGTCCTGAAAATTGGACTTAATCTGCCGAACTATTCCCAGTAGAACAATTTGCAGCACCCATTTCTTCTTCTAGTTGTTTTACGGCGGTAAGTGAGTCCAATCCAATGACAGGACTCGTCCATGTCACGTTCAACGCGAGGCCTTCTAGAAGGCCTACTGTCAATAACTCGTGATCTGATTGGCTATCGCAACTGTCTATCAACTGTATGTACGTTCACTTACATTAATGCACAGATGCCAGCATTGTTGATTCTGAAGGTCTCAGGCAGATTTCATACAGCCTGGCAACACAGGCTAACTGAATTCTGATTGGATAAAAACTCTAACCTAAAAACAGCACGAACATGAAGAGAATATGAAGAATATTTTTATATATTTAGGGTAAATTCAAAATTAAATTAACTTTTAGCAAATTATGATCATGATTTGTCGTTTCTCTAACAGATGTGACGTATTGGACTGATGATGCCAAAGGTACGGTCAAGATTACACTTCAATCGAATATTTAAAAAAAAAAAATGTGTGGGACGCCTACAGCCACGGCTGCGCTGTGCTCCTCGCTGGTGTAGTTCTCAGAACAGAACATCAGGGGGTGCTGTAGTTCTCAGAACAGAACACCAGGGGGTGCTGTAGTTCTCAGAACAGAACACCAGGGGGTGCTGTAGTTCTCTGAACAGAACACCAGGTGGTGCTGTAGTTCTCTGAACAGAACACCAGGGGGTGCTGTAGTTCTCAGAACAGAACACCAGGGGGTGCTGTAGTTCTCAGAACAGAACACCAGGGGGTGCTGTAGTCAGAGAAAGGGACTTTCAAACGACTTTGGTCGCGGTTGTATTTCTGTTGTCATTTAGGTAGCGGAGTCACGATTTGTCAACTCGTTTGTATGTGTATGCGTAAGATGCAATATAAGACTAAATGATCAAATAAGATATGACATTGTATTGTTGGTATGCCTATAGATGCATGCTATGTTTTCAGCGCTCATTCTTTGTTGAGAAATATGGCCACTTCAGAGGCCAGCAGGCCATCCTTTCTGAGTGTGAGCCCTGCAGGTGCACTGAAATACTGAAATCCATTTGATTTAAATCGATATCTTTTCAGGAGCAGAGAATGCTTCCAGACTTAAGACCCAATGGATTATGATCTATCATATACAAACCTGGTGATATGAAGAGATACGTTTCAGGTGTGGGATTACATTTTGATTGATATCCTATTTATAATGTCCCATTATATTGAGATTTGCTTCCTTTGTGGGTCCCAAAGCACCGGTCACCATCAACACACACCATCATCCAACCCGCCCAATTGCAACGGCCTGAATATTGTGTTGCTGTCCCATCAGAACCAGCGGGCAGCCCAGCTGCTGTTAGGGCTAGGGGTGACACTTACTAGTTACTTAGTTACTATTACTGTGATCTGTGATACGGTGTTCAATGATCTACATCAGATTACACAAATCCTGGAGATTCACTACTAATATGAGATGTATTATGATGTCATATCCTGTAAGAGTCCCAGTAGCGACGGAAGGGCTGTGCATGGACACGCCAGAGGCCACTGGCTCTACTCTAATGAAGACCAATCTGCACCTGAACAGCAAGACCTTACCTCCCCACACCCTACATTAGCATCAGCCTCTAGATGCTAATGTAGCTGCCCCATCATGCTAATGGTCGTTAATGGGCTGTGTATGTAATGTACTGTGTGCAGTGGATTTACATGACAGAAAAACACAGAAGACATACCAATGTTTTTATGGAGGGGTTATCCAAAATGTAGACATAGCTCAAGCATTTAATCAGATCAGGTACACACACACACACACACACACACACACACACACACACACACACACACACACACACACACACACACACACAGGATGTCAATATTACGAGGTTAATTTACGAGAAGTTTACAAGAATTACTACAGGTTGGGCGGGGCCAGTTTTCTCTGCTCTGATTGGCTGATTCATGCTGGCGCGTGCCGTAAAACCGAAGCGCAGCGTGTTAAGCGTTCAGTCCTCTGATGCTCCTCCGTCCTGCTCCTCCGTCCTGGACACCGCCGTATCAACACAGAGGAGCCGGGCGAATGACGATTTGATCCAACTTCTCTTTAGATTCAGGTGTTCAAGGTACGTGACTTATGTCTTCTTCAGTTGACTTTACTTTACCGTACTTTAGATATAGGACTTGTTAAGTCTTCTTTACCTTACTTTAGAAATATGACTTGTTCCTCAACTTCCATCATTTGGGATAACAAAGAATGTGTTTTTAATGACAGGAGCAGGACCTAAAGGAAAATGGTACAGATGAAAAGAACGGGAATGGTGAGTTACGTTGTAGTCTTTGTATTGGTAGTAGGCTTAGTAGTCGTTCTTAGGGTGGTTTTATTCGTGAACCTCTCCGTTAGATTTAATACGATTTTGTCCAGTTAAAGTTGTTTTCTCATCTTGTGGGCTTTCACAAAATAATCCCAATATCGGGCATCATTGTCCCCCGTGGAGCCCTTGGCCCAGAGGACAGAGCAGCCAACGGTCCACAGACACGTGGATGCTCTGCGTCTTCTCTGGACGCAAACCCCAAAACAGCGTTGTTCAAATGTCGAAACTAGTTGCTATTGGACGATGCTCTATATGTTGTCATTCATTGATTTATTCATTCTTAGAGTTTTGATTCGAGTGAACAGGCTCAGGGTCTTGATAAGGTTTTGTTACTGTCCTGGTCGTTTCCATGATTGTGGCTTTATTTTGAGGCAGGGATTCTGCATGACGTATCTTTCTTCAAGACGACGGACTTGCTCATCGTTTGAATTGCTACTTATTTGACTTATGTGGACTTATTTTATTTTGTAAGGTAGTTGAACCAGAAAACAAGAATTTCACTGCTGATGTACGTTGTTATCTAGTATGTGACAATAAACTTGAAACTGAAACTAAAACTGAATTGATCAGGGAAATGTGACCAGTTGTTGCAATTAAGACCCAGGGATAGAGGAAGTGAAGTTTCATTTTACTGAGTGTGTCATGCTTAGCTCTCACTCCAGTAGGCTCCTCATTAAGAACGCCACAGGAATACGATTCTGCCTGTCAGTGTGTAACGTCTGATGTCCCGGTCTCACAGCTCTGTCTGCAACGCTCCGGCAAGGACTGTCCACGTAAGCAGGCTCCTGACGTGATGCGCTCTCTCCAGGACCTGAGGCAGCTCCAGGGGGCCCAGCCCACGGTGCCCCCCGCCGGCCCGGCACCCTCCTCCCGCCGCCACTCCTCGGCGGTGCTGCTGGCCTGCCAGCAGAGGGCGCTGCTCAGGGAGCGCTGCACCCGGCTGCGCGCGTCGGACGCCAGTACGGCCAGTTCCTACGACTCAGCATGCTGCCTGGCCTGCCCCGAGGAGCAGGAGCAGGAGGAGGAGACCAGCTGCCGGCCAGACTCTGGTCTGGGCTTCCGTCTGAGTGCGGGGTCCCCCGGTAGTGAGCAGAGCCTGGAGTTTGACTCTGGCTACTCCCAGGCATCCTGGCAGGACTCGGTGGCGGTCCTGCGGAGGAGCAGGAACGTCCGCGTGTCGTCCTCCGCCTGCCTGCGCACCAACAGGACGGGGGCCGCCGGACGGGTCCGGCCCAAGTCGGCGTCGGATGCCGGCGTGGAGACGTGGACTTCGTTCGAGCTCGGCACCGCGGCTGAGTGGACTAACTCTCTGTTGACCCGGGGACGCAACCGCCGGCCCCTGGTGCTGGGGGACAACAGCTTTGCAGACCTCATCCAGAACTGGATGGACCTGCCGGATTGTCCGGCGGGCTCCAGGGCCGCCGCGGGGGGGCCGGCCGGGGGCTTTCTGGTGAACATGAGGAGGAAGTTGGCCGGGATCTCAAAGAGCGTGGGGTCCCGGCTGGGGGCGGGGTCTGGGGGGGGGTCTCTGTCTGACCGGACCACCGATGCCCCCAAGCGTCTCTCCTGCCCTGCGGGAGCCCAGATGCCCTTCCTCCAGCGGTCCCACCTGGGTGGTACCCGGCCGGGGGGGCACACGGCACAGGGTCACCTCCCAGCCCTGGTCAAGTCCTGCAGCGACATCATCAGATACGTCTGAGAACCAACGGAGAACCTCCCTGGCACTCTAAATTGTTATATTATATTGTTGTATATATTATATTGTTGTTACGTGGCCATGTCCCACACAGCTGTGCTTCATGCTATTTTAAATAAAACATGTTTTTGATATTTAAAATAGCAGTGTCTGCTTGTACTCTAAAGATTGGAGAGCTGTTATCGGGGTGTATGTGTAAGAAGTGGTCCGGCCACCCAGGAGTGGGAGACAGTGAGGACGTCTGTACCTACAGTCTGTACCTACAGTCTGTACCTACTGTATGTACCTACTGTCTGTACCTACAGTCTGTACCTACTGCCTGTACCTACTGTCTGTACCTACAGTCTACCTACTGCCTGTACCTACTGTCTGTACCTACAGTCTGTACCTACTGCCTGTACCTACAGTCTGTACCTACAGTCTGTACTGCCTGTACCTACTGTCTGTACCTACAGTCTACCTACTGCCTGTACCTACTGTCTGTACCTACAGTCTGTACCTACAGTCTGTACCTACTGCCTGTACCTACTGTCTGTACCTACAGTCTACCTACTGCCTGTACCTACTGTCTGTACCTACAGTCTACCTACTGCCTGTACCTACTGTCTGTACCTACAGTCTGTACCTACTGCCTGTACCTACAGTCTGTACCTACACTCTGTACCTACTGCCTGTACCTACTGCCTGTACCTACAGTCTGTACCTACAGTCTGTACCTACTGTCTGTACCTACAGTCTACCTACAGTCTGTACCTACAGTCTGTACCTACAGTCTGTACCTACTGTCTGTACCTACTGTCTGTACCTACAGTCTGTACCTACAGTCTGTACCTACTGCCTGTACCTACAGTCTACCTACTGCCTGTACCTACAGTCTGTACCTACAGTCTGTACCTACTGCCTGTACCTACAGTCTGTACCTACAGTCTGTACCTACTGCCTGTACCTACTGCCTGTACCTACTGCCTGTACCTACAGTCTGTACCTACTGCCTGTACCTACAGTCTGTACCTACAGTCTGTACCTACTGCCTGTACCTACAGTCTGTACCTACAGTCTACCTACTGCCTGTACCTACTGCCTGTACCTACTGCCTGTACCTACAGTCTGTACCTACTGCCTGTACCTACTGTCTGTACCTACAGTCTACCTACTGCCTGTACCTACTGTCTGTACCTACAGTCTGTACCTACTGCCTGTACCTACTGTCTGTACCTACAGTCTACCTACTGCCTGTACCTACAGTCTGTACCTACTGCCCTGTCAGCCAGTTGAGATTTTAGACCATGCCCAGCTCATTGTGGACCAATCAGGTCATCTCTTCTCTTTTAGGAATCCATCTTGCTGGTCAATCACAGGTGCACAAATGCAACACTTCTAAATTGAGGGGAAAGGGACTCTTGAGTCTTGCGTACTGTACCTTTAAATCTTTCAGGGGAGGAGGGCTCCCATAAACCTGTGGCCAATAGGGTTTTCTCCTTGGCTGTTAGTACCATCTTCAACATAAAACTATTATTAAAACTAAGTATTTACAGAGTTCTTTTGTACTAGCATCGCCTCATAAAGGAGTATTATTATAAAGGATGTCCCTGCTAACGCTAACCAAATATCTCACTATGTTTAAACAAAAAATGCATGATACATGAGTTTTTTTTATTTTTTTTACATTTTAAAGGATTAAATAAGAACAATGTATCCATCCATCCATCCATATCAGTGAAGATTAGTGAGCAGACAGACTGTACAAGTGAAAAAAAGAAATAGTCAAACCAGAATGTTTAAAACGACAACGTAAAAGAATGTGTCAGCAGGAAAAGTCATTTCCTGTGTGACCTCTGACCCCAGTTGGAGCAGGGATGCTCCACAAGCTGCCTGGCTCTGGACCCACTAGGGGCCATTCTACACCTAGAGCTTTGCTGGGGCACAGGCTCCTAACTCCCAATACATTTTATTTATTTGTTTTTTTTAATGTGAGCGCAATATGAAATAAACGGCTAACCTGCGGGTACAAGCTTCAAAATCATTATTGTCACTATAGGCTATATTAAACCACTGGTAAAGATACAATGATAGTTTCATGAATGCCGTTTCCAGCAAAGGCAGCGCTAGAATTTTACTGGCGACTTTTACTAAGGCACATGTCCCAGTGAATAAGGGCTAGTTTCACCCCTGCACTCCACCCTAATGCTCTACACTAGTCACATAATCCACACACCTCAGCTAATGGAGGGGAATTCTGGCTCTTTGTTCTCCCTGAGAAGAAACACTGTGTTAGGATTGTGATAACATTTACATTCATACTCAGATGAAGTTATTTATCCATGCCTTTTAATGTATGCATGGATTTTTTTTTTTACAGTTCACAATACTGCTAATCATCCTGAATTTGTGGTTTGTTTCAGAGAACATTTGTATAAAGTGGGCTGTAACCAGGCTTACAGCTAAAGAGTAGTGTTGAGATAAACTAATTCACCCCAATAACATAACATTATTCTTATGGATGCCTGTCTCCTTAATCCTGGAGATAAAAGACATCCAGTGATTGGAATGAATGAGTTCTGGTGCGTCCACCATCGCCTGGTGCTGCACACTCATGTGGGATGAGACGCAGGCCAGATAGATCTGAGCACGGCCATTCATCTCATGGGCTGTTTATCCAGGTCTTCTAGCATTACCTGATGAACCCCTTGAGCAGAATGAATGAGTCCTAACCCTCACCTAATCTGGACTCCAGACCAAATGAAAGTTGAAAAGAAAACAAAGTGTGATGATGACTCACTGTGCCTCTGGAGGATGTGGGAAGTTTTGAAGAATTGTGTTTAGGCGAAGAAGAAATTGCATTCAGATGAACCCTCTGTCCACACTGGCCCTCTGGGATCAGGCCCTAGTCCAGTCTGGAGAAGTCCATTCACCATGTATTTCCCTCAGTCATGGGAGTGACTCAAGGAACAAGGGAAAGTTCTGGATTAAAAAAGATAGTGCTTTCCATCCACAAGTCCTGTATTGGTCATGATTATGTGTGTGATTATAAAGACTGTATTTGTCACTGTGTGTCAGAGCATTGGTAGAAATTAGTGTTCAATTGATAATACATATTTCTCACACAAAATATCATATATTTGCAGTCTTGTATTAATTGGGATATGTTACGATTGAGATGGCATTGTGAAAACAGTACCCCCAAAAAATAAATGTTTATTTAATGGAATTACACAGAATTATGCTGCTGCAAAGGTGAAGCTGTGGAGCTTCCAAACACATTCAGAAGCTTCAATTACCATCTTGGTGAGCTCCTTAAAATGCTAAATCAATCAATTGAGTTTCACACGGTAATGGGCCCCACACAGACATTATGAGATTGAAAGAGAGTTTGTCCTCCAGGTTGCAGCCAGTTTAACCAGAACAGAGGTGAACGTGTTTCCTTTGTGTTGTCATGTCTTAAAAACAAGACATTCTAGGTTGGCTGTGTCATTCAGCTCATTCAGGTTGTGTTAGACTGTTACCTAATTGTGTAGATACCCTGAAGCCTTTGTCTTAGAATAGCCAAATGAATAAAGTAGGGCCTTTACTCATCCTAACTGAAGATACAACCAGTCAGACAAAGCACCCTCCCATCGCCGATATTCCTTGTCCGGTCTGGTTTACGCCAACTGGACGCATATATCCTGAAGCCTCCCCATGCTGATGATGTCAGCAGTAATGATGCTCCTTAAGAGGAAGGTCTTTGAATGGACAAGGTGTATTAGTACCATTGAATGGACGAGGTTGAGGTTGTTGAGGTGCTCGGGGCTCCGGGGCCGCTCACACACCACAAGCCTTCTGAGTACGCAGCTGGACATGGTGATGTCACAAAGGCTGACAGACCCTCAACACTCTCTCAGTCCCTCCCTATCGGTCTCTCGGTCCCTGTCAGGATCTCATGATGGGGCTTCACTGCATCTCAACAACAAGCATGCTGTTGTGGTGTGACATCTAGAGGAGCAGACTTCATTCAGGGTGACTGGTGACTCTGATGGATGAAATGCACCCAGCATTCAGAGAAGTCACCTGCCATGGCGCTGTCCCCGGCATCACGCAGCGGGGCTCAGCTCACTTCTGGGACCCATCCAAAGAATGCAGTGCGTTCACTCTGTGGGAACAAGGAGATCCCATCAGCGGAGCACGTTCAGACACGTCCTGCTGCAGGCATAGGTTTCCATTCCTGCTGTGATGGCCGTCAATGAAAGGTAGCAGGAATGGTTCAGCACGACGTGGCTCTGCGGGGCTTCTGGACCGCTCTGATTCAGCACCTTGAATGCTGAAGGTTAAGGGTCACAAATTCAACAAAAATTCCAAAGAAGGTGATATAAACCAAAGAGCAACATATGCATTATATATACACACACACACACTATTATATATAGATATATAGATATATAGATATATAGATATATAGATATATAGATATATAGATATATAGATATATAGATATATAGATACCAGCGGTCCAAACAGACAGTGGGACATCACTGTGCAGCCCTGGGACAGCCAGGATCTCTGCTGAGCTGAGCTCTGTGTGGAGCTGCTTGAGTTATGGGCTGGAAGGATTCCAAACATATGAGAAACGCAAGAGAGATGAACAACGCTTGCCTCCTGGGGTAGAACCCTCAACTTCTTTGTTTTACTGTCATTGAGGTTTACAGGGCAGTCCTTTCAAGTAGATGCTAAAATACATGGGACACACATAAATCCTTCAAGCACACACACACACACACACACACACACACACACACACACACACACACACACACACACACACACACACAGTTCGCCTAAAGTTACCTGGTGGGGAATAATATTAACATGATGTGTGATGTGTGAAAGATGTGTACATTCTACAAAAGTGAAGAAAAAAAAAAAATCGTATTTCAGGTTTTATTTTACCTTCATATGCTTTAGGGTCTTGGCATGCTGATTAATTAATACTACCATTGTTTTCTTCAAAAAAAATAATGATATAATTGATGTATAATAATGATATCAATGATATAATAATATATATATATGCCGTTGTAATGTTTGAATGTTAACAACTAAGTGAGGACAGTGATTTGGGCACTTTGACCTCAAAGTGAAGACACAGGTGTTTGTTGTGTCCCTTACATAATGGATATGTAACAGAACTATGTTACTTGAGGGACATGTAACAGAACTATCTCTTACATAAAGGACATGTAACAGAACTATCTCTTACATAAAGGACATGTAACAGAACTATGTTACTTGAGGGACATGTAACAGAACTATCTGTTACATAAAGGACATGTAACAGAACTATGTTACTTGAGGGACATGTAACAGAACTATCTGTTACATAAAGGACATGTAACAGAACTATGTTACTTGAGGGACATGTAACAGAACTATCTGTTACATAAAGGACATGTGGCAGAACTGTGTTACTTATGGGACATGTAACATAACTATCTGTTGCATAAATGATGTGTAACAGAACTATCCGTTACATGTTGGCCTCTTTGCTTCATATGAACTGGCCAGCGTGCTTCATGGGGAACAGAGATGGGAGGACATGGGCAAAGCAGATCCTGGGAGTTACTCCTTCAGCTCTGCTCGGCTCCTAATCATACGAACCCTAACCCTAACCATTTCCGTTGCAGGTCCACTAGCCACATGCAGCTGGAGGCCACTGTAGAGGGACTGGCTTGTTCATCCACACTCACCTCCTTGTGTGTTGAAGTGTCTTGGCTGTGGTAATAGTTGACAGTAGTTTTTGAAGAGTGGAGGTTGTGAATCATTCCTCTATTACGTTTCCCCACCAAACACTACCTTTTTGATTTGCTTTATTTGGGCTTCTTTATTCATGCTAAAGGCCCGTCCACATCAGAGCAGAATTTCGCAGCGAATATTCGCAGTGAAATTCGCAAATTAACAAACGCCCGTATTCGTATTACTCTGTGCACACCTAAAAGCGAAAATCCGCTGCGGAAAAAAAAAAAATCTGTCTGTTTTGACAGCGAATTTCACAAGCGAAAAAGAGGGTGCGACCAATCAGACAACGACTTGGCTGTGCTCTACTGTGACATCAGCAACACTGACACCTCGAAGGAGCTCACAGAAAACCTAAATAGCAGTAGAGCTACTAAACACTAGATAAAAATGGGTGAACAACTTGTGAGGGACAACCCGGCATTGTATGACAAAAGTAGGCGAGATTATATGGACACGGAGCTGAAAGACAACATTTGGGCTCGAATCGCGGCCGAACTGGGGAGAGATGGTTTGTTTCCCTTAATCGATATTAACGTCAGCTGAAAGGCCTGTCAGACTGTGGTAGCCAGAGTTGTATGTAGAAGTTCTCTTACGGATGCATAATGATAGTCGGAGTAGAGCGGAATAGAACGCGGAAAATCAGAAAAATCGATCCGCAATTTCGCTGGTGTGGACACTTTTTCCGCTTTTCGCATTTTTCGCATTTTCGCTTTCCGCTTTTTCGCAAATCCGCTTTCCGCGCCGGTGTGGACAGCCCTTAAGTTAGTGAGTTAAAAAGTTAAGACGTTTCTTGTTTTCCCAGATAAAATCAAAACCAGTAAATCATTTCTATGTAATTGAAGATGATTAAAGTTTGATTTAATCGGTTTGATCAATCAGTGATTGCTTCGGAAATTAAAGTGACAACAATTAAGTCTGGTCACACATGAACGGTTTCAGGTTACGTTTTCACAATTTGATAAACCGGTAAAAACAGTCACAGGTTTGTTCCACAGAATGAAACTTGCGTATTGAGCCCACGCTGTCAGTCTGACGTTCACCCCTGCAAGGAATGTAGCAGCACTCTTTACTGAAGGCTCTGCATGCATGACTCACACTCTGCATGCGTCCTCAGGGCCTGTCCATGCCTGTGTCCCACAGCTGGTTCTCAGGGGCTCTGCCCTGGGCCCATGCAGAGTCTCCTGCAGCAGACATCCCCTGGCTAGAACCCTGGACAGAACCCTGTGTCCACCGCTGGGGTACTGGCCTCTTCTCAGGTAGAAACACAGAATGAGAGGAGGGGCTAAGTCAGTGAGTAATGGAAAAAACATTAGATACTCTGGAGACAATTACTGTGTTTTTGTGTTGTTCTGTCTTGCTTGGCCTCCTGATCTCAGTTCTCTCATGAAAGGACCAGGCCCACTAGAACAGTGGTACTTCAAAATGAAGTACCACGTTATTTCAGAACTCATCATTTATTTTATACACATGAACCCGCTTGTGTGTCACTATGAAAGAAGAGTGCACACACGCTGAAGGTTGAGGTCAGGGTTATGCTCTGGTTTGCTCTGCTGAGGGTACAGCATGGACACACAGAGGAACTCTCTTCATGCCTTCCTCATGTTCCCCACTGCTCCCTGAAGGAACCAGGAACAATCTGTCTCACTTGTTACTCCAATGTGGTTTGTGGGCTTTGGTCCAAGCAGGCTCATGTCAGGCCGACAACTCATCATACAAACACAGGGCAGGGCCTGGCAGGAGGTCAGATGATCCAGCGTCTACAAGAGAGAGATAAGAGGAGCCCAGGAGGTCAGGCACGAAGCCAGCCCTGTGAGTAGCAGGAGGTGGGAGGCTAAGATCAGACCAGGAGAGAGGAGGGAGAGAGAAGGAGAGAGAGAGAGAGAGAGAGAGAGAGAGGGAGAGACATTGACAGAGAGACAGAGGGAATGAGAGAAAGAGAGAGAGAGACAGTGACAGAGACACAATAATGACAGAAGAAAAGTAGTTTAGTGGTCTGGGTGAGTAAGGCCGCCCCTGGTTCCAGATGGCCCCTGGTCCCAGATCCCTGGTTCCAGATCCCTGTTCCTTGCACACAATGGCTCATTGAGTCTGACAGGAAGCCGGGGCCTGAATAGTGTCCTCAATAAGCTTAAGGCTTCTTGTGGTTCTCCTTCCTGCGGTGCCCCCCCCCCCCCCCCCAAAAAAAAAAAAAAAAAGAAATGGCACCCCACAATATACTGGGCACCCCACAATACGATAATATGAGTAATGCGGAGGAGGTTTGGGTGAAGACGAGATCCCTCCTTCTCTCGCTGGGGCCGATGTCACTCTGACAGCAGAGTCCCTCCAGCGTCACTGTGAAACTCGCTTCATTCCCTTTGGGCTTCCAAGATGGCCCCCGGGATGTGTGTTTAATGCTTGTCATTAACAAGGACATTCGCCATATTTTTCTGCTTCCCAGTAATGCATTGTGGGCGACGCTCCCCCACCGCTGGGCCGGAGCATGGGCAATTTGTTCTGCTGCCGAATCTGTTTAGTGCACTCTTCTCGGGGTGATGTTTGCCAGAGCAGGCTGAATATAAACAGGAGGGCTGAGAAAGGCTGAGCAGAGGATAGAACAAACAATATCCATAATGATGTCCTGCTGGCGCTTTGTGGAGCTCTTTGGAGATTTGTGTGTGAGATGCACAGATCTGGGTCTCAGCGCAGGAAGTCACAGCAGAATGATTTCCACATTGTCCACGTGGTACAAAACATTGCATCTGATTCCCCTGCGTTAACAGGGACAAACTAATCCTGTACAGTGAAGAGTGAAGAGTGTTGTCTCTCACTGGGGAACATGACATCCCTGTCAGGAGGGCGGCGAGGAGCCCAGGGGCCCTTTAATGAAGGTAATAGTTTGCTGTGTAAGAACGATGTTTCCTGACGTGATGAAGAAAAGGTGATGTGTCCACGCAGGGCCAGAGGCTGACGCAGTGCAGCGAGCACAGCCGCTGGACGTGGGAAACATGGGGGAGAACATGAGGGTCAGCAAGTGTTGCTTTCTTCTCCCCCCCCCCCCCCTCTCTCTCCCATGGCTTCCTTTCCCAAGTGATGTTTTTGTTCTCATAGAGGGGAAAAAAAGACTTGGCTAATAGTAGCCAACATTAGCATTTTTTCTCACAGGATCATCGCTACCAAAGTCAAGCGCTGACCGATTCATGATTTCGTTTTTGCAGATTGTTTACAAAGGGCGTTATTCAGAAGTGATTTATCGACAGTGTTTTGTCATTGAAAGACATTGCTCCCAGCTGAGAACTATTTAGTAGCAGTCAGAATAATGTGTACAGCGTGATGGCTCCCTCCCAGAGCCCTGTGCAAACACAGCCCAGCTGAGGACCACTACCAGATGGTCCTCTGAGGATGGGCCAGATGGTCCTCTGCTGGGCTCCAGCACCTGGAAGCACTGATGGCAGACCAAGATATCGGCTGCTAATAAGTGACTAGCTCTGATGGACTCAAATATTACATTTGAGGCCTACCTTCTGTGTGTCTACACAGGTAGACACACAACACACACACACACACACACACACACACACACACACACACACACTTCCTAATTATCCAGTTGGCCTAGTAATACATTAATGCATTTTGAGGATTATTTTTGGATTGATACATACAGTACATATAATTGCCAAATGCTATAATTAGCCCTGTTAAATATATATATATATATATATATATATATATATATATATATATATATATATATATATATATATTATAAATCACAGACAACTGGAATATCCGGTGTTTGGCTGCTCTTTCATGCAGACGGTTAACTTCCCCGCCAGCAGAGCCCAACAGTCCTCCAGCAGGTTGGGTGACATACGTCATGTGTTGTTGTTCACTGAACATGTTAGTCATACACACCAAAACCCCCTCAACAGCTCCAGTAACCATGCCCTGATCAGGCACTAATCACCTTTCAGTGATTTAGGGCGCTCAGTGAGCACTCTCAGTGAAGAGCATGCCATCACCCCGGCAACTTGCTGTCAGTCATTTTGTTGTCTTGGACAAATCTAAAGTATAATGACTTCTGCTGGACCAACTGAATGGTGAGCTTCACAAATGGCTCGTATGGATAACACACCTCTGATCCAAAGGAAGGAGCCATGTGGGAAAAATGACGTCTCATTAGTGTGGGATTGAAATGTCAAACAGCAGATATCACCAGGGTCGGTCCTGGAGAGGGAGCAACGGGAGCAGTTGCACCCGGGCCTGGTGTGGAGGGGGGCCTGGTGTGGAGGGGGGCCTGGTGTGGAGGGGGGCCTGGTGTGGAGAGGGGCCTGGTGTGGAGGGGGGCCCAAAAAAATGAACATAAAAAGAAAGAGTTGTCTCTGATCCTGAATTAAGTGTATTACCAAGTGTGTCTCTAACAGCACAAGGAGACGCTGTACGTTGCAATCTCCCTATTGGCTGTTAACGATTTATTTTTAAAAATGTATCAAAAGCCCCCCCTCCCCCCGTTGGAAGTAGGCTCAAGACGTGAGATCTGGGCTACATTCAGTTAGTTGGTAGTAGGCTAAATCAAAATGTCTGGAAACAAATCAGGTTTTCAAAAGAGAAAATAAACGGAGGACCGAAAACACAAAAAGGAGGCAGAAAATGCTAAACGCGTCTATAGTTCTTGGCTGAGTAGACAAACGGCAGACGAATTTGAGGATACTGGGACAGATGCTAGCACATCCACCAGTGCTATATCCGCAACACAGGAAGGAGCAGACAGTGACCCTACCGCTAGCACATCCAGTGCTATGGAGGATGTAACGGTAAATGTTGCTGATGTCCAAGGCTTTAGACAGTCCATCGGAGAGTCACGAAAGGGAGCTTGAGATTGACTTATTTGATCCTGCACAGTGGCCAGACAGAATGCACCATGACACCACGACAGACATAGTCAGACATAAACCACTGCAGGTGACTGACTTCAATTTTCATAAAACGGATGGCCGTCATTTCACACCAGCAAACTACACCAGGAAAGTCGGTGCCCTATGTGTACCTCGGCCATGGCTAGTCTACTCAAAGTCTGCCAAAGCTGTTTTCTGTTTCTCTTGTGAATTGTTTGGTAGTGGCAAGGGGGTCTTCACTACTGGCTTTTCGAACTGGGTCAAGTTATCAACGAGATTGGCGGAACAAGAGAGTTACCATTGTCATCTGGAGAATTTCTCAAAGTGGAAAACTTTTGAATTCGCTTTGGCTTCTGGTACAACGATTGACAGCCATCAGCAGGCAGAGCTGGAGAGTGAGAGACAACGGTGGCATGATATGCTTACTAGAATTGTGGACTGCGTCATGTTTCTTGCATTGCAAAATCTTCCATTTAGGGGAAGTGTCGATCGACTTTACCAAGAGAATAATGGCAATTTCCTAAAGCTTGTAGAATTTCTCGCCAAATATGATGCGCCACTAGGCTGACTCCTCACTCAGTCGAAGACCAGGCCTACCCACTACCTTAGCAAACACATCCAGAACGACTTCATTGGACTCCTAGCTGAGGCAGTGTTAGAAAAAATAGTTCAGAGGGTCAGAAAAGCTGGATACTACAGCATGATGATGGACTGCACACCAGACATGTCACACAAGGAGCAGCTCTCCCTTGTTTAGAGATACGTCACAACAGACCAGAGGGTAGAGGTGCATGAGAGCTTTTTTTAATTCATTGTCGTGCAAAGTACAACAGGTATTTGCACTTGCAAATACTCTGCTTGACAGACTGACTGCATGAGGCATCGACATCGAGGATTCCAGGGGACAATGCTTCGATAACGGAGCAAACATGAGAGGTGTGCACAAGGCAGTGCAAGCAAGGGTGAAGCAGGTCAATAAGCAGGCCTTCTTTGTGCGCTGTTACCCTCATAACTTGAATCTGGCTATTGAGCATGCAGCCGAGTCATCAAATGAAGCCAAAAAACTTTTCAATCAGCTACACAAATTATTCAAAAAAAATCAACGAAGCGTTGGGCCATTCTCGAAAAACATGTACTGTACATATCACATTGAAATCTCTCTCTGAGACCAGATGGAGGCTCGCACCGACGCAACAAGAACGGTGATTGAGCAGCTACCCGAAGTCAGAGATGCGCTCTTTGCCGTCAGTGAGGATATCACCTGTGATTCTGACACCAGCTCTAAAGTCACAATTCTTGTGCAGGCGATTGAAACTTTTGACTTTTTGGTAAGCCTTGTTGTTTGGCACAAAGTGCTTAATACAGTCAATCAGGCCAGTGTTATCCTCAGTCACAACACTTAAGCATTGGTGATGCAGTAAGAGTTGTCACAGCTGTAAAAGAAGAGATAGAACAATATCGATTGAACGGTTTCCAAAAGAACTTGCTGAGAAAATTGACATCCCAGACCACTTTCACAGAAGATCGTATGCGACGCAGAAAACACCTTCCCGGTGAAAAGGCCATGGATGAGCCTTTGACAGGCCAGGAAAAGTTTCGTGTGTGCTTTTTCAACTGCCTGGTTGACACAGTGATAACAGAGACAGAAGAGCGCTTTTCATATTTGCGTGAGTGCAATCGTCTTTTTCACATTTTGGAAGACATTCAAAATGTCCAAAAACCTGACCACCACAGAGTGGCCTGTGAGGAGCTTGCAGAGTTTGTGGGGGGGATTAATGGGGGAGAACTGGACAGTGAATTTGGATTTTTGTCACATCTGCTGCCAGGGGATGTGAAAACTCCCTATGAAGTGTTGGATTTAGTTTAGTTAGTTGACAGAGACATGAAATCGGCATGTCCGAACACAACTACTGTTTGCCAGGTGTTTCTTACAATTCCATTCTCAGTCGCAAATGCAGAGTGCTCTTTCAGCAAACTGAAATTGATCAAGCATATTTGAGATCGACGCATACAGTTTTTAGGTAGGACAATGGGGACGTTAAGACAGCCCGCAAAGAATGTTGTTAATTCAAGTAAAATACATAAATGCAAAGTGCAAAGTGTCTGTGGTTGATGTTTTTTGTAGCCTTATTACTTGATCTGAATTGGATGGTGTCTGTTGTGTGTGTTAGTTATATGGTGGTTGTTCTGATTTAGACTGGTGTGCGTTTTTTTTAGAGGGGGGGGGTCTCGGTGCGCGATGTTGCACCCGGGCCCAGACTAGTGCTGGATACCACCAAGTGTTCTTCTAGCCTGGGTGCAGCATGTCTATCACATGTGTTGTATTAACTGGAGATAACAAGCTCTTCTCAACCAGTTGGTCTGCTTCGTGCCCTCGATGCACATGTGATGGGAGGAATGGAAGACTTGGTTGACATTAGGAGTCGGCGAGGGAACAGGAGTCACGGCGCTGCAGTGCGTGGGACAGTATGAGACCAGACCCACTGGTCTGGCTGCGTCAGGCTGAGCTGTTTTATTACAGTAACAGGGAACGTGGAAAACTTTGTGCAGTGTGTGGGAAAGTATTTGGGCCAACATGGCGGGAGAATTCATTATCTTCATGGATTCTTTTTCCTGTGATGCACCTCCAAACCAATTCCATTGTTACACAATGTGATTAGATCATTGCCCGCTACTCAAAGTAGACTACAGTTTAATCAATACAGTGTGCTCATACAACACAATACATGTGTAAGTGGTTATACAACACAATACATGAGTTGTTGTCAAAGACTATGAAGGCACACAGATACCCTCACACAGATGCACCAACACAAAGGCTGGTGTCTGGTGTTTTACTGCATCTGGGATGACCCATGACACCCCATTGTGTGGCTGCGGGCCCCAGAGCGTACGTCCCCCATCTGACCATCACTGACCAGTGTTCAGATAATTACCCTGGCCACAGGACGTTCACCCCTGCTGCCCCATTGGGACCCGTACCTCCTCCTCACAACCAGTCTAGCTGTGGGGACCAGGGAGGAACCACCATGATCTCCTGGTGGACACTGGGAGGCCGGCGCAGAGCTCTGACCAACAGCTCTCCGTCCGGTTCTCTGCACAGGTCAACCCCCAAGAGCATGATGTTGCCATGGAGTATCAGCTTCACATGTTGCATGGGCCCATGGCCACTCTAGGCTAAATACCCCTCAAGATAAAGTGCACACACAGTGAAATGCCCTGATTTTAGCTTGCGGTTTTCAGAGAGGTGTGGCTTCATGTCACTTCTGGAACCCATACTGACTTGATGGCCATTGACGGCCACAGCTCCAGGGTTAAGACTACAAACATGATGATGACTTGATGTTCACAGGAGGACATTTTGGCAGAAAAACCATTTGAATTGCACTGCTTGAAACTCAAAACACATCATTTTTGGGTGAGGAATGTAGTGTTTTTTCAGTCCTTCAGTAATCTACTCTGTGTTTTTGTTAAGGGGGGTTGGTTTAAACTACATTTAGTGCACGGACCTCAAAGGCACGCACAGAATCTAGCGCCCATTGCATTTTAACAATACATTCGGTCATGAAGAAAGTGTCTGAAACGGCTGACAGTGTGCATCTAGTTGCTTCCACTTATCCACTGACATTGTGTGTGTTTCTGCAAATTGTAGAGGTGCTAATTGTGTTGCAGCCTATTAGCTCGGCCCAGTGCTACACCTTTGGAGAAACGCTGCTGAGTAGAAGTACATTCTGCAACGGGGCAGGATGAGGTTTGGGCTGGGTGATCTGGGTTATCTTAGTGATCTGGGTGATCTGGGTTATCTTAGTGATCTGGGTGATGTGGGTGATCTTAGTGATCTGGGTGATGTGGGTGATCTTAGTGATCTGGGTGATCTGGGTTATCTTAGTGATCTAGCTGATCTGGGTGATCTTAGTGATCTAGCTGATCTGGGTGATCTTAGTGATCTGGGTGATGTGGGTGATCCTAGTGATCTGGGTGATGTGGGTGATCTTAGTGATCTGGGTGATGTGGGTGATCTTAGTGATCTGGGTGATGTGGGTGATCTTAGTGATCTGGGTGATCTGGGTGATCCTAGTGATCTGGGTGATGTGGGTCTATGGTTGGTTTCTAAGCGTGGTTGTTATGAATGGAGAGTGACCCCCACACCCCATGGGTCTCTTTATTTCATGTGAACCATTATTACGTTTGTGATTAGCCCTGTTACCTGATTACCAGTTGAATTACTCCTTAATACGATCCACATTCACCATTCTCCAAGTGTGAGAGTGCTCAGGCCATAACACTGTATGCCTTTGTCTTAAACCCCTCACCCACCAGCCCCATAATGGGGCTGATGTGATCAGACTAGCCCCTGGCACTGCAGCATCTCCTGGCCTCTGTAGCCCAGCAGGGTGCAGGGCGGTCTGCCTGCTGATCGTCTACTGATTCACAACCATGCTCTGCCTCATGTTCCATCCACATACCTGACAGACCTCTGTAGTCCTGCTGGCTCCGTAGACCTGCAGCTCAGAGTGAACTAGAGATCAAACCTGCCATCTGTGAATCACAACATTCACATACAACCATAAGTTCAGTGGTGTTTCCCTTTCTCTCTCCAACTTTCACTTTCACTCACATAGCTAGCTGTCGGCGTGAGCTGTGCACAATGTTGCTGACGGTGATGTCTTTTTGGGTCGGCTCGTGTTCACCCCGGTCCCAAAGGTGGTACAATGTTTTATCCTCTTTTATTCTGTACCTGCCCATGCTATCAGGGAAAATCCATTTACAGGGTCACCCTAACCCTGAGAGAACAGAACTAAGGGCAGACATCACCTCAGGGGTCAGAGGTCAAGAGGAGCCACACTTCCTGTAGTGGCGGTGTTACTGAGCCTCTCATTGTCCAGATTTATCATCCTGCCCATTTATGTGGCCCCTCGCAGGGCCCTTCAAAGACCAGCCAGTGTCACCCTGAACCAGATGTCTCTGCCCTCCTCTGGGCCTTCTGTCCCTGAAACAAATGGATCCAATGAAGAAAGTGATGTGTTGGGTTAGTGGGTCCACTGCAGTCAGATAAAGATGAGAAACGTCAACACAGTGACTGTGAATTAGAGTTGGCTCACCAACAATGTTCAGAGGAACACAACATGAATTGTGTCTACTCTACTAAGCAGGATCATTTTCAGACCAAAACAGACAGTATGTGTCCTGATAAAATTCTTTGTGTTTTACAACAGCCTGGCGCACTTCCATACATGAAAGTGGTCCATTAGGACTGAGCAGATGTCACATTAGCCTCCAGGAGATCAATAGTGTGACACAATCCCCATTCACTTTGGGTGTACCACCAGTCCAGCCTTTACACGCCACTTAGACACTTTTAGTGTTAATTCATACTCAACCTGAGTCTGAACGAGGAAGAGGACAATGGAGGACCCTTATACGGAGACAAAGGAATCCCACTTCTACTGACATGACCTGTTAGCTTTAGTGGAGCCCCACAGAGAGCCAGGCTGTACTGGGCAGGGCACGCGTTCATGCTGAGGGACGCTGGGGGACTATATAAGGACAGGGCCGTGGCGGGAGGTTGCTGCCAAAGAGTAAACAGCCTCCTGCGAGTTGTCTCTGGGAGGCTGGCGTCCAAACAGGGGCTGGGCGGGGGAGGGTTGTGCTACGTCTTTCTCCACTTCCATTTTTGGAAGAAGGGGGACATCAGTGGATTACAATGGCCAATAATACCAAATGATGCACCTAAAAGTAAAGTCTATGAGGCTTACATTACAATGTTACAGAACGTTAACAATGTTTGAATTCAATTTTGAATTCTTGTTCTGAAGTGTCTTTCAGTAAGCTATTCATGAATGCAACCCCCACATTCTTTCCAAGAAAATGCAAAGATAACACAGTCTCCTATTTCAATCCACCGAATCAGTCAGTGGAATTCTCCAAATGGCCCCCAATTCCCATCATTATCCAGCTTCAGTTGCAGCTGGTCCCAGTGGTCCCAGTGGTCCCAGTGGTCCCAGTGGTCCCAGCACCTCATGGTGTGTGCTCAGCAGGGGGACGCAATCACCTTCACCCCAGGCTGCCTGGAACCTCCAGCTCCCTTGTAATCAGCCTAATTGGCACCAGACTGCAGATTATAAAGGCAGGCTAGCTGTGCCCCCCACCCCCTCTCCCACCCACACACACAAGCCAGGATGTTCATGAGGTGGGATTGCTGACAAGGGTCCTACGGCATTATCTGAGTTATTATTATGGATATGTCAGGATGCATTGTGATAAGAAAGGCCTATCTCTACAAAAGTTATTACCCTCAGCTTGATTTTCTTACTGAGCATACTTCTTCATAAATCAATTGTTGAGGAGGTTCTACACATGTGCCAGGAGGCTCTGTAACTCTACCCACGTCTTTTCTGCCTGCCTTCTGCCAGGGCCATTAATAACACTTGACAGGCCTTCAGTGGCCCTGGGCCCCCTCCAGGATGGAGCGAGAAGACAGTCCACCATGTCCATCACACAATCAGAAGCTCATGCATCCTCCAGAGGACGAGCCCTGACAGAACGAAGTGCACTTACACAGGTTAGAAAAGAAGTCAGTAGCCATGAACGGTCAAATGTTATTCCATCATTTTTTCGTCTTTTCAGGCTGTTTAAAAGCCATTTCACCAGAAGAAAAGTATTTTATAAAGAAAGATAACTGCAGTGTTCATGACAACATCAGACATCATCCACCTCCCCACCATTCACAGGAAGCAGAGGGACAAGATCCTGCAGCACGCCCTCAACGCCACCATGGGCCTGCCTCCCTCCAAGGCTCCCTCACACTCTACCACAGCCACACCGAGGTTCACACAAAGAGGCAAAGTGCTCGCAGTACTGCATACTACGTATAGGATCATAAATCTCAAAACTCAAGACTCATTTGTTCAGAGTTCACCTGAACCCTGCATAACATCCATCCTCTACTGACCCACCCCCCCCCCCCCCCCCCCCTCAAAAAAACAAAAACAACCAAACAAACAACAGCCTTCCCTCATGCTCCCTTCAAATCCCATATCAACATCACCACCTGTACTGCCTATTTTCATCTCCGTAACATAAATCGCCTCCATCCTTCCCTCACCCCCCACCTCACCTCTATTCTTGTACACAGCCTTGTCACCTCCCGTATCGATTATTGCAACTCCCTCCTCTTTGGTCTCCCCCAGAAATCCCTCCACAAGCTCCAACTGGTCCAGAACTCAGCTGCCCGCATCATTTCCCAAACCCCCTCTTTCCACCATATCACTCCCATCCTTCAGCAAGTCCACTGGCTTCCTATTAACTTCCGCATCAACTACAAAATTCTCCTTCATACCTTCAAGGCCATCCACAACCTCGCCCCTCCCTACCTGTCTGACCTCCTTCACACTGCCACCTCCACCCGCTCCCTCAGATCCTCCTCTTCCATCCACCTCACTGTCCCCTCTGCCCGGCTCACCACCATGGGGAGCAGAGCTTTCAGACGCTCTGCCCCCAAACTCTGGAACTCACTCCCATCTGACATCCGAAATATCGTCTCCCTCCCTCAGTTCAAATCCTCTCTTAAAACCCACCTTTTCAGGACAGCTTTCTCACTATAGTTTTCTTGTTGTTTTTACTTGCACTTTTAATGTTTTTATTATTTGCTTGATCTTAATTTGTAAAGTGTCCTTGAGTGACGTGAAAGGCGCTTCCAAATAAAATGTATTATTATTATTATTATTATTGTATGTTGTACGTCTTGGCACTTTATAATCACTCTTCGTAACTTAGCACTTAACGAGAGATGTTGTATATTAGCAATGGTTAACCCATCAATTAAAAAGGCTTGAAACTACTGGTGACTTTCTTACTGTTTTAACAGTGATGAAATGTTTCACCTTCTGACAAATGTACTTTTAATAAGTCGCTTTGGATAGCGTCTGCTAAATGCTGTAAATGTAAATGAGTGTGTGATTGCAGGACATTCCCTCCTGATACGGAAGCTTTCATGATGCTCTGCTTAAGGTGACGCAGGACAGGAGATAGAAGCCTAGATAGAAGAGGGCTGTTTTGCTGCTATTAGTCGGATACCAGATTACAGCACACTGCCCATCAGCCCCCTGTGTTTCCCAAGAGCTTGCTCACCTGGCTGGTTGCTAGGGAACTCATACCTCCTTTAGGACACCTGGAAGGTGACCTCACAGCCTTGGCCCACCAAGAAGAGAAGGACCAAGACTTAAGAAAAGGGCCAGTGCAAAAGACCAGCAGGATGGAGCCAGGCAGAGAATGGAGAGCACCAACCCTGAGCCAGCAAAGATGTTAGAGATGATGAGAAAGATGTTCCCCTCATTCGACCAAGGGGGAAAATGAGGGGAAATCATTAGGAATTAGCTGCAGTCCAAGTCCAAGACACAATGAACTGTTCTTACCACAGACTGTTTAAGTGGATATTGTACAGATGAATACAGATCCACTTTCACTTGGAGATGTCCCACTGGTGACAGCTGCATTTTCGCACAAGGATTTAAAAAAGGTAAAATTGTGGTACATAAAATGGTGCATTTTCCCTGTTCTGATTTGTACTGAATTGTGTTCATTGCTTCAAAATGTAAATAAATATAAATATACACATATATACATATAAATAGGATACATCAAATATATACTTGTCCCCTTTCCTATGACCATAGATGACCACAGGGGGCTATCTCTGTTTCCCAGCACCAGCTGGAGGTAGGCAAACAACAGAACATCTCAGTGACCCAGGGAGCCCTCCTCTGTGGGGGGTCCCATCCCTGGCACACTTCCCCTGACCCTGGGGTCATCACCTTGGTAACCCTGGGCTTCAGCCTCTGAGACACTATTGGCCAGCGGCTGGTACCCCACACTCTGGTAGGTGCTGTTGACCTGACCGCTCTAAGTAGCACCATGGCAGCTGTGTCCCTGTATCTTCCATAGGGTGCTCCACATTTCTTTGATTTCACAACATATAAATCATCCTTTACCTGCGCTGCAGTGCGTCATGTATTGGATGAATCAACGCTCCTCAGCCAGGTGCCTCCAGTCCTCCATCACTCACTGTGTTCCAGTCATCAATTAGCACTATACTGCATGTGGGTTTGTCCGTGACTACATATGGTAGTATATAGTGTGCACAGTGTGAGAGAGTGTGTACATGCTTCTGTATATATGTATATGTGGTGTGCAGCGTTCTCTGCAGGCCATCCTGTGTGTTTGGGTTGAGTCCAGGGTCAGTGAAGCTCAGTCTGACACTTTTATACACCGGACTCCCCTGCCAGGGGACCTTCTCTGCTGCTTTAGAGTAGATGTTGTTATGGCGTGCTGGGCTCTGTATTTATACTGGGGCCACTCCACTCTTAAGACCCCCTCTTCAGAGGCTCTGCTCCGTGGGGGGGGGGGGGGGGGGGGGTACCGCGAACCCTGCTGGCCGGTCTGTCAGGGGGCTGACTTGAGGACTTCTTCGGGAAGCTGTGGGGTGTGTGAGCTCAGTGCAGTGTGATGAGTGGACAGGGCGCTGAGCATTGTGAGACTCAGTGGTTTAAAACTTTGTGTTTTTTTTGGTATCCCAACAACCTAAGGAAGGAGGAGATAGGTTTCACTGCTGTTAGACACCCACCCCCCTGCCCCTCCACCCTCCCACCCTGTGCAGACTGGTTTCAGCTGGTCTGGGACCTTAACAGTTAGAGGAAATCTGTTTCCAATATGAGCCTGGTTTCCTGGGAGTACAGGAAACAGGCTGCTTTAACAAAAAGCAGGTCTGTAGTGAACTGGACCAGGAAATTCTGCTTCCCCACTCCCTTTGTGCTTTGGAACCCACTAATCCATGAGACTGTTGAAGTCTCATGGAGGAACGTGAGAGGACAGCAGAACCGTCTGCACCTCTATGGACCCGTGGAAGATTTGCTGCCGTAACACAGATCAATCCTTCAAATGCTTCAGAGGGTTCTGACCTGAGAGTCAAACGGTCAGCAGCAACAAGCAGTAAAACACATCGCGCTTGAGTCCACTTTGAACCGCTTGTTGTCCCACCAAGTGGTGAATCAGGCTGTCTGGTGTTAATGAAGCACAATGAAGAAGTGTAACATAATACTCTTCAGTACCTTACCACAGACCTTCGAATGCTTGAGCCTCGCTGCGCAGCCCAGAGGAAGTGTGTGGAATCAAAGAGGCTTTGCCTGCTACTTACAGCTCCAGTAGTGCTTTGTGCCAACCAACGTCTGCACTCCTTAGCTTAGAGACAGTTCCACAGTCATCTTCAGGGTAATTATGCACCACAAAACATAAGCAGGACTTGAACAGCAACCTGTTCAAGCCATTTGACTCCATATTGGAGCATATCTGGTGGTTTCCCTTTCCTTCATGTTGAACTTAAATTTAAATGTTCATGTCTACCTTTCATAGTAGGACAATCTTTGGAAATGCTGTATGGTCCAAGATCTCCAACCAGTCATGATGTCATGTGCCAGATAAAGCTCAACAGATCTGGTCCTGGTCATTGTGTTCTGGTCTGCTTGCTGTGTGGAGCACCAATCCTGTCCACTGCATGGGACAATGCAACATCTAGGACCCTAACCCTAACCCCCTAACCCTAACCCTAACCCCCTAACCCTAACCCCTTCCCTTAATCCTAACTCTTACCCTAACCCTAACCTCCTAACCCTAACCCCTTCCCTTAATCCTAACTCTTACCCTAACCCTAACCCTCCTAACCCTAACCCTAACCCTAACCCCTTCCCTTAATCCTAACTCTTACCCTAACCCTAACCTCCTAACCCTAACCCTAACCCTAACCCCTTCCCTTAATCCTAACTCTTACCCTAACCCTTACCCTTACCCTAACCCTACCCCTAACCCTTACCCTAACCCTAACTCTTACCGTAACCCTTACCCTAACCCTTACCCTAATCCTTACCCTAACCCTTATCCTAAGACATACCTAAGCCTTACCCTTACCTTAACCCTTACCCTAAGCCTTACCCTTACCCTAACCCTAACTCTAACCCTAACCCTAACCCTAACCCATACCTAACCCTAGCCCACATCATGGTTACCAAACCCAGCACCCTCACCCATCTGGATTTATCCCCATGTTTAACTTCATGGTGTTTAGCATCTTGCTGTGAAGCTAACCCTGCGTCGAGCTCCAACCCTCCCTGTGTATGTAAGTGTGTATGTATCCATGTGATGTGTGTATGGATGTGTTATGCATGTGATGAACTAAGTGAAGAACAGTCTACAGGTGATTACTGAATGTAACATAGATTAAACACCTGACTACAGTGTAGTGAAGGTACAGCCCAACAACAGAAGGATGTGTGGTTGACTGGGTGATCAAAATGTGTTTTAAAGGTGTCTACAAGCTGTTGTGAAGCTACACTCCATCCATCCATCCATCCATGTCCTCCGCTTATCCGGGGTCGGGTCGCGGGGGCAGCAGCCTGAGGGAGAGAAAGCCCAGACTTCCCTCTCCCCAGCCACTTCGTCCAGCTCTTCCGGGGGGGATCCCGAGGCGTTCCCAGGCCAGCCGAGAGACATAGTCCCTCCAGCGTGTCCTGGGTCTTCCCCGGGGCCTCCCTCCCGGACTGAAGCTACACTCGCCTGGTAAAAAAGGTATGTGGTCATGTAGAAGACCTTCAGCGCCAGGGGGTTCAGACAGACACACACAGCCCTGGAGATACGCTGAGATCTCCATTGGTGTGTTATGACCCTCTGAAGGCTGCTGGCTTCCTAAAACAGGCCATTACCCCAAATTCTATTGAGAGAGAGAGAGAGAGAGAGAGAGAGAGAGAGAGAGAGAGAGAGAGAGAGAGAGAGAGAGAGAGAGAGAGAGAGAGAGAGAGAGAGAAGGGGAGGGAGATAGAGAGAGAGAGAGAGAGAGAGGGAGAGAGAGAGAGAGAGAGAGAGAGAGAGAGAGAGAGAGAGAGAGAGAGAGAGAGAGAGAAAGAGAGAGGGAGATCAAATGACCTAATTTCCAGTGATTGTGAGTTTGAGATTGTGATTGTTACAGTGAGTGTTTGATCATTTGGTCTTCAGAGACTCACATTTTCCATATTGCTTGTGGGGGTGTGGGGGTGAGAGAGGGAGTCAAGAGGGGGAGATGTAGCTACACAGATAAATATCTATATCTACTGTACATCACTCTAAACATCCAGACAGTATATGTCCCTATACTTCACTATAGACATCATATCCACGTCACTATAGAACACTATATGCATCACATGTACATCACTATCACTGGTCCATCTGGAGGCCTGTGGCCTGTGAGCCCTTGCAGGTGAGTGCAGGCAGGCGAGGTAACAGAATACAGCCACAGATGAGGTGTTTGAATGGAAGCAACCTGAAGGGACCCGCCTCCAGATCGCAGCCTCACCCTGGGTCAGGCCTCAAGCTGTCATCCTCCAGGAGGATCCATGACGTCTCTTATCCTGTGTTCCAAGACACACAAGAGCACACAAGAGCTCCCTCATATTCACTTCTAAAAGTGAGGAATAATGTTCTTCCCGGCTTCCATACGTGCTGCCTTGCATGCATGGCAGCTGCACCTTGATGCCTGATCAGTAATGACCACCAGGTGAGGGTCAGACAAGAGGGAGAGGTCACCAGGGGTGACAGGGAGGGGTCACCCTGCCCCAGGGGGTCCGGGGAGAGAGCAGGATGGAGGAAACACCAGAGGTCAGGTTTCCATCACAACCTGGATAGTGTGGAAGTGTGGCTGGGGGGACAGCATGGAGAGGAGGCTGCTCCATCTTGTTTGGTTTAAAACTCAAAAGAAATCAAACCAACGACAGCCCCATCCATCACATGTTGTTATCATCACCATGTTATCTCTCTCTTCTTTCTCAACCCCTCCCTGACAGAACCATGAGTCCACGCCAAACTTATTTTACACGCTTTATAAACACAACGGATATGAAACGCTTTGGCTGCCCTTTCCACACTTTCTACTGCAATCTGTCCTCACACGTCTGCCTTGAACATCTTATGCTGTAGTGTTGGCTTGCATTACATTTATTTTTTTTGTTTCACAACCGCTTGATCACTGAACTTTATCCGGTTCACCTCTGTGCTCCAGAGACACATGGTCTTTTATAAAGAACAAGACAGACAGGGGAGGGACAGAGATGAGCAGGCTGTAGACTTGGCGGATGGGCTGATGGTCAGGAGATCTGCTCAGAGCTCCAGTACACGTGGCACTCTCATGGAGTGCAGCGGGTGTTGGCCAAAAACAAGGCCTGTGTTAGCATGGGCATCTCCAGGCTGTAGTCACCTGCTGAATGGACTGGGAGCTACTTAGTACTTCTGGTTTTTGCCATCAAAATTGTTACCCAAAATAACCAACAAACAATGTCAATGTGCATGTTATGTGTGTGTGTGTGTATGTGTGTGTGTGTGTGTGTGTGTGTGTGTGTGTGTGTGTGTGTGTGTGTGTGTGTGTGTGTGTGTGTGTGTGTGTGTGTGTGTGTGTGTGTGTGCAGGGTGGTCAGCTCAGGTAGCCATAGCAGCCTTAGGTCAGGGTTAGGAAATTGACCACTGTAGAAATACACCTCAAAATCTAAATGTTTTCTTCAATAAAATATCTCTGTGACAAAGACATAACTCCGCCCCTTACAGTCATTGCTTTCCAGCCCAGGTTCTGTGCCGTCCCCCCCAGAGGTTCTGCTGCTATAATGTAGCAGGACTGCTGAACAAGAAGTTCTGCTGTAACATAGTAGGACCACTGAATCAGAAGTTCTGCTGTAACATAGTAGGACCACTGAATCAGAAGTTCTGCTGTAACATAGTAGGACCACTGAATCAGAAGTTCTGCTGTAACATAGTGGGACTGCTGGATCAGAGATTAGTGGCACACAGACCAGGCTTCAGACACAGTTTCCTGTGTATACTTCCTGTGGGTTGATGTGTGCAGCTGAGCACACGTTTCCTGTGTGTGATGGAAGCCAGGCGCAGCCCGGCACCGCAGCCCACCAATCACTAACCGCCATGACACAGGCAGCCATGCTGTCTGAACGTTTGAGAAGAGGACACGGTCTCACACAGCAGGGCTGGGGAAGAGTTTTTCTACCTGTGTGTTTTCTCTTTTATTTAACAGAGAGAGAGAGAGAGAGAGAGAGAGAGAGAGAGAGAGAGAGAGAGAGAGAGAGAGAGAGACTACGCACCGACACCCACCGACTGAAACTGTGACTCACAAAGGGACTCCTTGAATAATTTTTATGATAAAGTTTATGGTGTTACTGTATATATATACAAATATATGCTCAACCTATCTGTCTGAGTGTCTGTCTGTATATATATACAAATATATGCTCAACCTATGCCAGCTATAAATGTGCAGATGGTTACAGATAGAACAAAAAACATATCTATAAAAGTATCTTTATGATTACAATTGTTACTGTATTTAAGACTTAAATACAAGTTGTCATACAGACAAAAAAACTAACCTTGTATGCTGAATCCACCTTTCAATGTGAACCTGAGGTTATTATTCTCATTAAACATAATATCTTTATGGAGAGACTTCGATCTTACATTATGTAACATGAATAAAGCAGAGAGGTATAATATAAATCACCCCAATAGTGTAAAGTTAGAATAGCAATACTACTTGATTTAAAGTACTACTTTCCACCATAATGTTTCACCCTCAGCATCATTAGAAGGACAGTTCTCAGTCTGTAACACCAGCCATGGCAAACCGGTTACTGTACTCTACAGCTCACATATGATGATACGTCAACATCTGTAATACAGCATCACTACTGATACATCAACATCTGTAGACGTCAACATCTGTAATACAGCATCACTACTGATACATCAACATCTGTAGTACAACATCACTACTGATACGTCAACATCTGTAATACAGCATCACTACTGATACATCAACATCTGTAATACAGCATCACTACTGATACATCAACATCTGTAGTACAACATCACTACTGATACGTCAACATCTGTAGTCAAGTCAAAGTCAAAGTCAAAGCCTTTATTGTCATTATATGACGGTGCATACAACGAAATTGGGAGCGCTGCTCCACTTGGTGTATCAATAAAAATAAAAATAAAAATAAAAATGAATAATAATATTATAACAGACGAAAAGACGGTAAAGCTCAATATAAATAAAAATATTAATATAAATATAAATAATTGTCCGAAATTTTAGGTATGCCAATAAATAATATACGACAATATAGACAATATAGTATATATATAAGAATAAGAACAAATAATATAAATAATATAATAAATGTAATAAATAATACAAATATATATATATATATAATAATAATATATAATTAATATATATATAATAATAATAAATAATATACACATATAAATATATATATAAAATATATATGATACATTATGATATAGGACAATATAAAAGGTATAAATATAACATCACTACTGATACGTCAACATCTGTAATACAGCATCACTACTGATACAGCAACATCTGTAGACGTCAACATCTGTAATACAGCATCACTACTGCTACATCAATATCTGTAGTACAACATCACTACTGATACATCAACATCTGTAATACAACATCACTACTGATACATCAACATCTGTAGTACAACATCACTACTGATACGTCAATATCTGTAATACAACATCACTACTGATACATCAACATCTGTAGTACAACATCACTACTGATACGTCAACATCTGTAATACAACATCACTACTGATACATCAACATCTGTAGTACAACATCACTACTGATACATCAACATCTGTAGTACAACATCACTACTGATACATCAACATCTGTAGTACAACATCACTACTGATACATCAACATCTGTAGTACAACATCACTACTGATACATCAACATCTGTAGTACAACATCACTACTGATACATCAACATCTGTAGTACAACATCACTACTGATACATCAACATCTGTAGCCGCCTCATGCCAGGCCCTGCTGGGAGGACCACTCAGAAAGGGGTTGTCATAGCAATGTAGCTCTGTGTACAAAAAATGTATTAGTAGAGGGGGCTTTTAATGGCCCCACAGGTGACATGCCACTTGAGGAACCTCAACATCAAATTAAATGAAATGAAATGTTGCCATGGAGATGTTAGGTACAACAACGTTAATACTGAGAACCCCCGATGTCACAAGCCTCTCAGGCCATTATAGTCTACCATTAGGAGTACAGCATGCAGCCATGTAGCTATCTAGCTATCTACCTTCACATTATGTGTGTGTGTGTGTGTGTGTGTGTGGGGGGGGGGGTGTGTGTGTGTGTGTGTGTGTGTGTGTGTGTGTGTGTGTGTGTGTGTGTGGGTGTGTGTCTGTGTGTGTGTGTGTGTGCGTGCGTGTGCGTGCATGTGTGTGTGTGTGTGTGTGTGTCTGTCTATTCAGTGAGCTCTTCAGGGTAAGAGGGACAGGAACCCATTAGAAGGATTCCTAATGCCTTGTTATGTTCCGGGGGCTGAATACAGCCAGCTAAACCATTCACTGCAGAATCCATTTATGACAGAAATGAAAGAAACAGATATTCCCGAGCGTGGTCTGTGAGCACAGTGGATGATGTCCATTATGCTGCTCTACAGGAATGACTCCCAGAACCACGGCTCAGGTATGGAGACCTCGCTGGGACACCCATGGCTGCATCTGTAGGATGAGGTTGAAGCAGTTGGACAAATTGATTTATCATTTACATTTACATTTAAGGCATTTAGCAGATGCTTTTATCCAAAGCGATTTACAATAAGTACATTTGTCATAAGAAGGTGAAACATTTCATTGCTGCTAATACAGTAAGAAAGTCACCAGAACAAGTTTCAAGCATTTCAATTGCTAATTTAACCATTGCTAGTATGCAACATCTCTGACTAAGTGCCATTTATCAGGAACCAGAAGCGGTGTGATCACACAGAATGCGTCGCCACACAACTGGACGTGAACCAAATCCTTCCCAAAACAAGCCCTGAAGCGAGACCAACACACGGGGGCCAAAGCTCCCACTGTGCTGTTTCCTGACAAGAAGAAGTTTGCCGAGAGCTTCTGATGGCTGCATCACAGGGACAACAACCAGCACAGACACACTGCAGGCGTGGGGTGGGGGGGGGGGGGGGGCGGCTCAGAACTGGCAACAGACCCCTCGCCATTCAGCAAAGGCCCACAGCACCCTGCACCAGGCTCCTCAACTCATGAACATAAATATCTCCTATCTCATATCTGCTCGTCCTGCTGTTGCACCAGGACTCACTTTTACACCCTCATTGGAAATTCATCACTTCATTTGTCTCATTCAATTATTGCCATTTTTTGCTTATCTTCATTTATCCTAGTGCTGTGACGAGGGCTTTCACTGCTGATTCACAGCTTTTCATAACAAACATTTAATTGAATGTTTGGCCATGAGTAATCTACACATGACTACTAAAGCTGAAACTCTACTGAACTGGATGGGGAAAGTTTCCCTCTGTGTAGTGTGTCCCACTACAACAGGGACATTAACCTCCGTCCTCTTGGTTACTTAACATTGTCTCTATCTTCGGGCAGCCCATTAGAGGGTGGCAATGTGACACCTGACCTGGGATTAACATGAAAGGTCACAAGGTGTTCGTCTCTGCTTTGCAAGATGACAACACTGGTCGTTTCTCTTAAGTCAGTGACACACATGCTGTGCTGGGATTAGTATTGAACCATGACATTTAAAATGTGTCTCCTCAAGTAAACACTTTCATGTTCGTCACAGATTCTCGTCACTGTTCTCATAATCGGATTTTCCTTGTTTGCCAAATACACAGCGAACGAGAATTGAAACGTTGGTGGCCAGTCTGTAGTGGTCGTGTTTCTGCCATGGATTTGTACTGCCCTCTACCGGCATACAGGAGTTTATGCGAACCCACTACTGCTCTCTACCGGCAAACAGGAGTTAGACGAACCCACTACTGCTCTCTACCCATGGGCGTAGGTTTGGTTTGAAATGTGCTGGGGACAGAGACGCATTCGGAAGTGCATTTTCAGAAGTGCTGGGTACAATGACGCGCATTCATTTTCCCCCTTTCGCGCAGGTCATGTTAATTAATAAAAATGTATACAAAAATGTGATGATGACACACACACACACGCACACGCACACGCACGCACACACACACACACACACACACACACACACACACACACACACACACACACACACACACACACACAGACGCGATGTCTTGACTATGCTCACGCACAGAGCTCTAATACTTTTCATTGGATAATGTGATTCAGATAGATGCAGTTCATGGCCGTGTCTACCTGCTGAATGTAACCGCTGTGAAACAATCGGGCAATAACGTTTCATTTCTCTGATTAACGGCTTTATCGAGACCGGCGCTCGCTCTCTGTTATTGTTACTCTATGTCTCTCTACCAAAGTGCTAGCTCTCTCTCCGTCTCTCTCTCGTCATCGGACACAAATCAAATTAAATGTTGTTTCTATTTTGTGTAAATTAGGTTAATGCTTTTGTGTTTTCTTGTATTATCAGTTCAACTTGTTGTACTTGCCTGAGGAAATCGTGGATATTGTAACGTGTTGGGGGAGTGTTTCCCAGAATGCATTGCGACATTCTGGCATTCTGTGTCATTACATGTTATTGCTATTAGATAGGGTTTGGAGGCGAATGTTCAGGACATAGGTTGCATTTCACTGTTTCATTACGTTCACTTTGTTGACTGTTGTTTTTGGGATGAGTCAGGGAGCACCATTACTCAACACACTATGGCATCTTGGCATAGCACTACCACTCCGCTCGTGAACGCGTGAAAAGTCCGCTTGTGACCCTGTCATACTAAAGCGACTTGTAAGAGTGGAGTTCTTCTCTCTTCGTCGAGCTTGACGTAACTCCGACTGCATTTTACTGACGTAGTGGTGAAAGACACCGGTGCGAGTCCCACACGGGGGGTTCTTTCATAAAAAGTGGTGGGTACAAAATGACTCATGACGAAAACTGGTAGGTACGCGTCCCCACCGTCCCCACCGTATTCTACGCGCATGTCTCTACCGGCATACAGGAGTTTAGACGAACCCACTACTGCTCTCTACCGGCATACAGGAGTTTAGACGAACCCACTATTGCCCTCTAGAGGGAGCCCTTTTCTACAACGGGTTGTCATTATACATCATGGGAGGCGTATAAAAAAATAACATAACAAAAGAATGTTCGTCAAGCTGAATATTGTACTTGAACTATGTAGGCCAAATTAAATTCACTCTATTTCCTTTCATACAATTCAAAGTGCATTACTAATGACCAACACAACATCCATGGCACCATAAATAAACATGACAGATGACATTACATACAGCAACAATGATCTGAAAGGGACTAGGTTACAATGTGGGTACAGCTACTGATCGATGTATTCCTGTTCAATCATTTGGACAGTGTTTAAACCCAGTGGTGGTATTCCATTGAACCCAGCAATGTGTGTAACCTGTGCTGAGCTGTGGGCTGCTACAGTGTAGAACATCTCCCCTGCAGTGCCTCTACGTTGCTGTGGTGTGTGGAGACCCAGAGCCCCTGCAGGACACCACGTGGTGGGCCTCCACTCAGGGACACCTTGAGGCAGCAGAGCTGACCTCGGAGTCAGCCACCCTGCCGGGACAACCAATGCAGACGTATTCCAATTGTCCGTTGTCTCATCCGCTCGTTATCTTGTTGTGAGCAATGCATTCCTTTCCATCTGTCATGAGAAATGACACCAGGACTAGCAAACCAAACCTGATGCCATGAAACCTTTGCAACTCAGCTCATTTAGCTCCAATTTGAACTGTGAGCAACAGAGACAGTGAGATGAAACCAAGTATCTTCTAAATGTTCTCTCTCTGCATGACCCTCTCAATCACGGTACACTCCATGCAAGGCCATGCTGAACAACTGCACTCAGAAAGTATGTTTAGAGATTTAGGAGACATAGTTAGTTTTATTTTAGTATAACCAGACCACGGTATGGTAAAACTGGTAAAAACTATGACACAAACACAAGGATGAAGTGTTTTGCCTCATTTCATTGTCATTCTCATCTCTCTTATGTTTCATTTGACCGCAGATGGGACCTGCAGAGGAGAGGTAGAATGTCTGCCATCATCCTACCTGTCAATCTGACTTGAAAGTGTGTGGGCCCTGCTATTACCAGAAGGGAAGCAGAGTGAAGGGGTATCATTTGGTAAGTTTTGATTCCTGTACTTTATAGGCCACGTCCCTACACCTGTTCCCCCTGGATGATGGCATCTTCTTCCCTCTCTTTCTGTATGCCTTCATTTAGTCATGAGGAAGAGGTATCCTTATCTTCATGGAAAGATAAGGATCCTCAAGGTTGCTTTAATTGGGAAAGGGAACATGAGAACGTCTGATGCTGCGACCAAGAACCAAGACTTTGGAAGAAGTCCTTGAGTACCTCAGGACACCTCGGTGCGCCTGGGTTCCCCCTGCTGGCCTTCATGAAGACAGCAAGAGGTGGAGGAGCATCAAAATCCCAGGCATGTGCTGCTGCTGGCCAAAACAACTGGAGGCTGCTGAACTCTTGATCTACAGAGGCAGCAGGGAACTTTCACCTTTTGGGGATTCCCTCAAATTAGAAAATTGTTGGAACAAACTGAATGGTACAAAAGGTCCTTCCTTAACAGTTGAGCACTGCAAATCAGAATTAAATAAATATATTGTGATCAGAAGCAATCTAAGCAGGAAAACAACAAAATACAAGTACTGGAATTACAAATCACCAACGCATTTTGGATCTTGTTTCACATTTTGTATGCGAAAAACACCTTTTCACCTGTCTTTCTCTCAATCCTCAGCATTTGTCTTTCTCCCAGTCCTCAGCCCCCTGGGGCACTGAGCATGTTTCTTCTGGACAGGTGGAAGAATTGAGTGTCAGAGTGGCTCAGAATACCTGTGCTCTCTTCAGCTGATGTATCCTCTGCACTAGTCCTGTTCCTGAAAGGATTCGATGAAAGGACTTTTCCTAAGCCCTTCATTGTGAACAGCTACCTATAGGCAGGTTTAGCCATGTCCCCCGAGGTTGGACACCAGACAGCAGGCCTGAACAGAGACGACAGCCAGACTGGGAGTCTGACTTGGAAGTGGCGAGGATGAGCTGCTGTCACCAGGGAGCACTCAGGTATGTAAACAGCACCACGCACATCTTCACATGATCCACTCAAACTATAGGATGTTTCAAAGGTGAAAAGAGGCATAGAACCATTCTTAATCTTTGTTATGTTCTCTGTGCTGTCACACATATTCTGCAGCATCTACATTCTCTCTGCTCCACAATCTCTCTGTAGAGGATGTTAAATATAAGTCATTCACTAGTAACAGCCACAGGTATTGTAGCAATAGTTATAACAGGAAACATATAAACACAAAGTTATTGAATTATGACGACTCAAACCTCTGTGAAAAGGCCAAACAGGAATACAAATTCAAATGAAGCCTGGTGAGTTCACGTCCTAGTTCAGAGATGCTGAGGCAGTGTCCTGACAGGTGACTCTACAGCAGCAGCAGAACCCGGGGCTGACCTCCTCGTGTGTCGGGGCCCGATCCCCAGTCTTCTGCCTGGATCTCCTTCTCGTGGCCCCACCCTGGACGTCCATCGCCTGCAGGAGCTGTGAGCAGCAGGAAGCTGGTATGAGAGCACCACGTTCCCCCACAGCTCATTTATGACCTGATGTGTTTGTTAAAATGGCTGCACATCGCTCTGCAGATGAACCTCCTCTCAGGAAGGACGAGGGACCAGGCAGGAGAAACCATGTTTTCTGTTTTAGCTAAATCAATTCTGATCACATTGTGTTATCTTTGAGTTGTCATGGAGGGATTCTTTCTCTTTGCTTTTATTTGATTTATTTTATCCAAAATTAGGCTTTCATGTGTGTGTGTGTGTGTGTGTGTGTGTGTGTGTGTGTGTGTGTGTGTATGTGTGTGTGTGTGTGTGTGTGTGTGTGTGTGTGTGTGTGTGTGTGTGTGTGTGTGTGTGTGTGTGTGTGTGTCTGTGTGTGTGTGTGTCTGTGTGTGTGTGTATCGTAATGCTGTCCACTGACCATGGGAGTTTGGCAGGAAGCTGCAATGATCATTGAGCACAAGTTGAACACAAGTTGAACACAAGTTGAATACATTGAAAGGTTGTATTGTAGTTGTATTGTGACTTGTGGGCACAAGTTTTACCCACAATTCAACTTGCCCCCCACCCCCACCCCGCTTTATCCCTAACCAATCACAGACACTAAAATGCAGTGTCAGTAGAAGTCTTTGGTGGAATGTGTCTTTTATTAGAGCAGCATGGCTGTGGCCTCGGAGTGCTGCAGCTCCTTCAAAAGAGGCGACGCTGAACATCTGCCTGACAGTTCTCCTCGGTTCTCCTCGGTTCTCCTCACTTCACCTCAGTTCTCCTGGGGCCTTGGCTTTTCCTCTTTCCTTATCGTTGTTGATTTCCCTTTGTTTTTGTCGTCGTTTCTTCCTTAAAGGTGTCCTTCACCAAAAACCTGTTTAGTGCTTGTCCTTTTGAAATACGATAGGTCACTCTGAGTTGCATATGCATGCCTGCACAAGAAAATGTTCTACTACCCGCATTGCGTGCATTAGCCAATGTAAGAATATAGACGGATAAACGAGCGAGTCAGAAAAGCCGTTTCAACTGATGTCATTTGGTGAATTAGTATGCATGGCCTCGCCTACTTTGGCTTGTGCCCGCCTGCAGTCCGTCACAGTGTGTGACGGACAGTGCTATAAGACAGTCAGAGGCGAGTAACAGCCAACATCCTGTCCCCCCCCCCCACACACACACACACACCTCTTTCACCAAACTAGAACAGCCTGAAACAGGAGCACCAGAGCATTTTTTCACTAAAACCGGCTCACAGAGCATTCATTAATCCTAGAGACCACTGCAGAATTAATGAAATAACGATGCAATGACACCTTTAATTTCTTCCTCAAACTGCGTGTCTGCAGCCCGTATGGGTGTAAAGACTGCCACAAAACTGGTGCCTGTAATGGTAGACTGTGGCTCTGTCTCAATTCACGTACTTGCGCACTTAAACTTCCTTTTTTGAGTACATAGTGCGTTCACACTGGTAATTGCAGCAAGACGCAGTACACTACTAGTACCCGGATGGTGCACTCATAACTAGGGATGTCCGATATTGACTTTTTGCCGATATCCGATAGCCGATATTGTCCAAATTCTTAATTTCCGATTCCGATATCAACCGATATGGTATACCGATATATACAGGCGTTTTTATTTTCGCCCAGACTAATTTTAGGTCCCATATCTCCTATTGTGGAATTAACACATCATCTACTTTTATTGTGATGCCTCACTAGATTGCATTTCACAAATTAACACTGTCTATAAAAAATAAGGACACTATTTCAACTTATGGAAAAGTGCCATATTTATGCACAAGCACATTATCGGTCGTAAAACCGATATCGATATGAACCGATATTACAAAAATAGGCTAATATCGGCCGATATTATCGGTTGGCCGATTATCGGACATCTCATAACGGTCAAAAAGCTAGTGTACAACGCTGGACACTTTTCACCCTCAATGGTAGCCATTTTGTCTACGTAACGGAAGGGGAGGGAACGCCAGCACTTTCCAAAAAAATCTGATAAAGATTGCGGACGACACCTGTTGACCGTTGGCCCAGACCACTCCTTTTAAATGTAAGATATAACGTTACACATCAATCGAAAAGTGGTTATTTTTTCGTTATGTATCACCGTTTTATTGTTAGACAGATGTATGACAGATGTCATAAGCGATTGTGAACGGTTTGTGCTGATATGCTTATACGTGAATGCTAATACGGGAACGAACGCTTGTATCGTCATTTCCGGTAAGTGCAAAACGGGAGTGCTTCATTTGAGACGGTACTTCTTAGACGGAATTCACGCACTACATCAGTAAGTACATAGGGCACACAGTACACGTACAGAAGTGTACTCGTGGAAGTACGTGGATTGAGACACAGCTCGTGTCTCATGCCACAGTCTACCATTACAGGCACTCATACGGGGATGTCTGGGACTTCATCCACAGCCCCAGTGGTCCGGGGCCCAACATGTCCTGACAGTGCTGGTATTTTTCACCTCAAACCCGCAGAGCCTTAACATAGTACAGTCTGTCAATCTGGGAGACATGTTCAACCCTCACCTTCTCAATCTCCCAACGCAGTTATGGAAGTGAGAGTAGGCTTCCCACGAGACCTACGCCTACCTCGGGGAGATCAGTGATGACGTAGCCGCCATGGCTGTGGTGGAGTGCTGTGGCAACAGAAGTGTGTGACATCTAACAGCAACATTGCTTACACACTTGACGTTGTTAGGAGGTGGCAATCAGCCCCATCAATCTGCCATACAGAAATGTACGTACTACTGTGTCAGCCATTACTCTAGTACCAACCACTGTATGAGGTTATGAGGTATCTGAGCCTACACCCCCTCCAGAGAACACATCACGCCCATCCTCCGTCAGCTTCACTGGCTTCCCGTAAAACAGCGCATACATTTCAAGATCCTCCTCACCACCTACAAAGCCCTAAACAACCTTGCCCCTTCATACCTGACAGATCTCCTCCATCGCCCCAGTCACCCCCACCCAACACGCTCCGCTGATGCCAACACCCTCACCCCCATCACCAGGACCAAATACCATAGGGGACAGAGCCCCTACCCTCTGGAACTCCATCCCCCTGGCCGACCGTAACTCTGATTCACTGCACTGATTATTATTATTATTATATACTATACAACTATACTGTATAACTATACAGTCAAAATAAGGTAGGTGTGGTAGGTGTGGCTCCATCACGACAGAAGGACCTACCTACACAGTCAGTCTAGTAGCACAGCATCATGTGGATAATGTTGTAGCATTTTAAAAGCTTTAGTAATATACCAAAACAACCTGACAAGTATTCTGCGGGGAACGTGCACAAATACATTTACAGCAAAACATAAGCGAGGGCTGCTTTGGTACAAAGACAACAAGAGTCTATTTTATGTTACTTAACTTAACCTAACTTAACGTAACAAGTTTTGTTTTAGGGGAAACTGCAGAAGAATAAACGGAATGCCTTATGTTCTTCACTTTAATGAACATAGTGTGGTCAACAACCACATACACAACATTCAAACGATGGAAACCACCTAGATGTACACTCAAGGTTGACGGTGTGTTCTGCCTGAGATGCTTGGTCTCGTCTGGGTGTGATGACTTGCAGGCTGGGGCAGGGAGGCAGAGGGGGAGCTTTGGAGAAGGAGAGAACAAAAAAAGCAAAAGCGAAAAGGGAGAGCCAATGATCCCCTTCAGGCATCCCAACAAGTCTGGACTGTTCCGCTGCTGCTCCAGTAAAGCCCCAGTGCAAGCACCTCGGTCATCAGCTGTCCATCACCCCCAGGTTACCACGGTACCTCTCCACCTCACCTCACCTCTCTGCTCATACGCTAAATGAACCGGGTGAAGAGGTTCGGGTGACCGTACTGCGGGTTACTGCCACGTATTTCATCCGTCCCTATCGGACAGGTGGACGTCACTGCTTTAACTTTCACCGCTGAACGAAGGATACACGAGAGACGACAGGTGAACCGCTTGTAGAGGACGTGAACACGTCGTTGGTCCAGAGGAGTTGCTCCTCAGAGAACAGTCGGAGAAGTCGTCAGGTAGGCTACCTTCTATATCTTATCATGTCATGATGTGTGCGCAATGATCCAGCGATTGTAAACATGTAGGCTGCAGATTTAATATGATGCCTTTACTTAGTAGATATGAATGGACCTTCACCGGACCACTATACTCTTCGTAGGATGTAGACCATGGTATGCATAGGCCTACAGACAAAGTGCCGTTAATACAACGATCCGGATCATTCCTGTTGTGATCGTCATTATCAGTCAACCCGCAGCTCACAGCGCTCTTAACTTTTTATTGTGCATATGGCGACCAGAAAGATGGACCCGATCACATGTAGACTCCAGGAAAGTTGTATTTGCCTTAGAAAAAAAAAAACGCTGTTTTTGTTTGAATAGTGCGTTTCTAAAGCTTGGAGGATATTCAAAAAGTGTTTTGTTTAGTGCGTATTGGTAAGCATCCTCTCGCTCTCATTAATGCGAATGTTCCTAGATCCTCATCATTGTTACTTCTGCAGACATATGGTGTCTATCAAACTAGTATGCCATATTACCAAGCGAACTATCAGTCATTATGCCACCATTTTTTTTTTTTTTTTTTTTTTTTTTTTTTTTTTAGCTATTGATGAGTTCGTCTTTACTGGCATCTTAATTGTTTCCATCACTCGTCTCCCTGGGGCTCTGCGTTTGATAAAACGGGACGTTATCTCACACATCAGTTCAGCCTACAGTTTCTGCTTGTTCAGAGTGTTGCTTGTATGAGTGAAAACCCTCCTGCTAGTTTGGGATTGAGAGAGATGGTGCACTTGACCCACAGGCTATGTCAGAGGTCAGAAGGTAGACTCTGAAATTGTATTTCCTTGTATATATATATTTGTATATTTTATATTGTATATATATATCTGTTTATTAATGAATCGTTCATCCAGTCATTCGGTAATATTCAAAGACAATCTGTGAAAAGCATCAGATGAAATGATTGGAACGGTTCACTGTGTCACCAGAGCAGCATGCAGGAGACTGTGGTTGACTCTCCATGACACAACATGCCTTGCAAAGCAGCCTGCCTCCCGCTCAGACACTCTTCAACACAGTGGACAGACCCACTGGAGCATCTCTGCTAGCCTGGCTGTGGCAGGCAGCGTATGTCCATTCAGCTTTTCTTCTGACTGGACGCTGCTTCAATGTTCACTCATCTGTTCACTATTTATTTATTTATTGTAGTGGCTCTATTGCTTGTGGAGGCCCTGATCCTGAGCTACGTTACTGTTCTGCATCTTTGACCATTCAACCCATGCGATTGGCTAGATTCCCAGGTGAGAGTGAGAGAGTGGGCGTGGACATGGCCATCAGCCATATCAGTATGCTTTTAATGTGCCAGGTGTGAAGTCCCTCATAGGAATGTTCTAAGTATGGGTTACACTTGTGCATTATTCCACCATGTACTTTTACTTCCAGAGAGTAACTTATTTAAATCTGTTGCTAAATATATGTTGCATGCTATAATCATTTAGTAAGCATCGTCGCATGTGAGGCTGTACTGAAGTGGTGCTGGGGCACACGCCATTCTGGAGCGGGGAGGAGAGGGGACTGCCAAAGTAATTTGGACCAACTCATGTTGGACCTTTCTATCACCCTGGCAAACTTCAAGTTCTGGGTCGGCTTTGGGATCAGCACCTGCAATGCAAAAATAGCCTCCTGGTATAAAACCCAGGAGGTGGAGATGAACATGGAATGTGCTAAAGTTCTGCAGGACCCAATTCCACAACATTGTTTTTTTCATGTCGGCAAATCATCAAACATTGTCCCTTTAATCTCTCCACGATTACAAATAAGAAATGAAAACCAAATGTGGACTGTTTCATGTTATTTGTGCATTGCATGTTAGTGTTACAGCAACCAGGAAGTGCTGGCTTTGTGGTCTTCTGAGTCACAGCAGCACAATAAACACTTACAGATCCACCATGAGCTTTGGGCTGTCAACAGTCTCTAAAGCCTTCGTTTGGAACAAAGTCACAGAAGGGGCTTCGCCAACTAAACTCCCATTTCCTGTTTCACAAATAGGCATCTTAACAAATGTGCATGGTTTATTTATATGTATAGGGTTGATGCCCTGGCAATGTTTCTACATTTGGTCCAGGTACATTACACATTGTAGCACAAAGTTAGACTAACAGTTAGGAGATGTTAGTTATGAGAGGTTTACCCTTTCCTCTGTGAAAGTTTGTTTGCCTTTCCTGATACTAATACTATTTGGGGAACTACAATCTTCTTCCCAGTTCTTGCTCTCACAGTAATCAGAGCAGATCAGAGATGATGCCTAACAGAATCTGCAAAGCATTTGCAGGCCATTTTGCTGTGTCTCATCTTCCTGAAGACGCATGTCAGAGTTCCCAGAGAAATGAATGCCACATGCCCCAGTAGGCGTGATGTGTGTCTGCATTCTCCACAGATGCACGCTTCATGTAATTCAGACTGAATGTGAAGTCATGTTAGTGATGGGATCACCAAAAGTTCAATCAATGTTTTTAAATTTGATGTGTCTAAAACTGCTTTCAAAGCAATAACAACAATGTGTTCTCATTAAAAAAAAAAGTGTCTCCTTTGAAGGGGGAGAATAAAGCATGGGAGGGAAGAGGGAGTCACTCAGAGCAGTGCAGCTTGGGAATAGCCACCTTTAAGTCACAATGCTTTCACACAAAGATGCTTCTCAGACCTTAGTGGGCTTAAGTGATACAAGATGATTTGTAGTTTGTGTGCAGTCTCTCTACAGTGCATGGAACCCTGAGAAAAAAAAATTGTAGAAAATAAAAAAGCTTTAGAAATGACTATAAACACTATTTAGGTGGTTTTTTATCATCAACACATGATCCTACCTATTTATTGTATTTTTTTAATCTGTGGATATCAAACATACTTCAACATCCTTTTTTATTGCAAATATAATTTAGCGCTGAACTGGCATACCGAAGCGTCACAGTGAATCATTATCCCTGTTACCCTGGCCACGTGACGTATCACTCCTTCACTCACCCAGGCAGGTGTTATGTCATGTAGGTCAAACAGCCATCGGCTACACTGCCTCCAATTATCTTTCCCGGCCAGTCTGTAGACGGAAAGCAGCGTTCTGGTGGGGAGTTCAGCGTCATGCCCCTCAGACTCATTTAAGATCCTCAAGTGGAGTGTAGTCGTAGTCCAGGGACTCGATTAGCCTCGAAACATAAGCTCTCCATTTCCCTCAACATGCCTATATTACTGTTCACGTTGAATGAATAAGTGAATGACATAAGCAATAGCAATATTTGAATGTTCCACAAGTTGTTCCTTCCACAGTTTCTCTACGGTTCATGCGATGACAAGACAAGAAACATGGCAGTTAAAAGACTCAGGAATTATCACTAATCAGAGAGAGTTTTACTGTATCCACTCAACTGTGTTGAAGTGCATATTGCATGTACTTCAACTTTACATGCAATATGCAAGCATAAATGCTGTTATTTTATTATGTGATCTTCTTTAGTACTTGTAAACTGTAATTAGTTTGACATTGAAGTAGTAGTATTTTATTCAGTCTGCAATGTTGTAAGGATCGTCTCTTCTCATGCAAGACAAATATTCAAACAAACAGCAGGAAGAATGGGAGGGAACATGCAGGATTGGGTTGGATTGGCTAAAGTCACCAAACATGCTAACCAGCTGTGTGTTCGCTTGTTGCAGGCCTTGCATCAGGATGAACAAAGTATGTTTTGATATCATTGGTTGAAATGCTGAGCCTGCTAGTGCAGACATGTCTTCATAAACCCTTTTTTTCATTTTTATATGTCATGTTGATGTGACTGAATCTAAACAGTAAACACAAATATATTAAATTATTTTCCCCTTTCATTTTCACAGTAAAAGTGAAAAAGTGAAGTAGTGTCTATAGTATAGAGAAGTGTCAATAAACCTGTCTGTCAGTTCCCAGATAGTAAAGATGTGGGGCAGGTTTCTGCCTGTGGTGGTCCTGCTGTCCTTTGTAAACCAGGCTGAAACTCAGGGTAAGAATATAATTACAGTCATTCAAACCTGATATCATCATGTATGATAATCATGCATTCCGTAGTCATGCATTCCTCCGTGTCTGGCTGGGCATCCAGGCAGGTGTGACAATGTTCAGGCAGCAGACATCGTCTTCCTGGTGGACGGATCCTCCAGCATCGGCAAAGTGAACTTCCAGCAGGTCAGGGGCTTCATGGTGGGCATCGCCAAGCATTTCTCCAGCCAAGTGGGCCAATCGGGGGTCCGGTTGGGGGCCGTGCAGTACAGCGACACCTCTAGGTAAATCAAGACTTTACCATCAGGCGTGATGTTTGTGAAAGTGCTTGTAATGGTCCATCACACCGATCGCATCACACCGGTGATATAACAGGGGCCCTTTTCCAGTCTCCAATAACATGTGTATCATCTTAAGGTGCAGTGACCAAGCTTGTTGTTGTTGAAACCAGGGTTGAGTTCACGTTCACCACCTACTTGAACGGCACAGAGCTGCTCTCAGCTCTGGAGAACCTGACCTACAAGGGGGGGAACACGCGCACCGGGGCCGGCCTCAAGTTCCTCGCAGACAACTTCTTTAACCCTGCAACCAGCCGGGACGTTCCCAAGGTGAGTGACTCACGAGCAAATCCGAATGTGATGCTGAGTAGGTCACCCAGGTGTGTCTTGGGGTGTTGATACGAGAAAGGAATACAAAATACAAGTACATGATGATATAAACTACACTTTAAATAAAGAAAATCTTGAAATCTAAAACATCGAAATCATAGCGTGCGCAGATGTTAAAACAGCCGTATGTCTGGAAATGTCTTCAGTGGGGTCCTAGGTGAGAGGTTTGCTTCCAGATGCCCGGCCTGTTTAGCACGATACCCTCCACACTCCCATGTTTCCCTACACTCCCTGTCTGGGTCCTGTGCCGTCTCCTGTTCAGATCGCCATCCTGATCACGGACGGAAAATCCCAGGACAGCGTGCAGGAGCCGGCCTTAAAGCTGCGGAGCCAGGGGGTGGTGGTCTTTGCAGTTGGTAGGCATCTCTGCAAGGAAAAGAGTTTCAGCTCTCGAGTTCAAGTCTCGCTCTGCTCCCCATTCACTTGGACTTCTTCCTTTGTGACCCTCACCCTCACCCTCACCTGTAGGCATCAAGAGCGCAGATAAGAGCGAGTTGGCACTGATCGCCTCTGAGCCCCGCCGGGATTTCACCTCCTTCGTGGGGGAGTTCAGGCTGCTGCACACTCTTCTGCCCCTGCTGGGCCCAAGGGTCTGCTCCAGCGCCGGGGGAGCCTACGCAAGTGACGGTAGCAGTCTTTACTGTCTGGTAGCAGTCTATTGCATTAGCAGTCTTTACTGTCTGGTAGCAGTCTATGGCATTAGCAGTCTTTATTGTCTGGAATCAGTCTATTGCATTAGCAGTCTTTACTGTCTGGTAGCAGTCTATTGCATTAGCAGTCTTTACTGTCTGGTAGCAGTCTATTGCATTAGCAGTCTTTACTGTCTGGTAGCAGTCTATTGCATTAGCAGTCTTTATTGTCTGGAATCAGTCTATTGCATTAGCAGTCTTTACTGTCTGGTAGCAGTCTATTGCATTAGCAGTCTTTACTGTCTGGTAGCAGTCTATTGCATTAGCAGTCTTTATTGTCTGGAATCAGTCTATTGCATTAGCAGTCTTTACTGTCTGGTAGCAGTCTATTGCAGTAGCAGTCTTTACTGTCTATCCATCAGGGAGGCAGACACTGGTCGATTGATGGATTGACTTAACCTTGAGCTACAGGGAAGCTCACTTAAAGTGATAGACAACAGAAATGGTCTCTTTCTTTCTGTTCCTTCATGATTTATTGGGTGGACTTTGAGGAAGTACAAACTACACAACAGTACAATACTCTTTGAGATTGTTAGCTGACTGTGAGATGTATATTGGCATACTGCTTGACATTGCCTTACAATCCATTGGCTCCCGATCAGCGAACCAGCTTGGTATAGATTGTATCCACTGACAGACAGACAGGTGACAGGGGATCATCGCCATGCCCCTCCCTCTCTTCACAGAGGCCTTCTCTGGTCCGTCCAACATCCAGTTCGTTGGCCAAACCTCTGATTCGCTGAGGTTCCGCTGGAGTCCAGCCACGGGACCCGTCAGCGGCTACCTGGTCCAGTACACGCCTCTGTCTGGCCTCGGGCAGCCAATCACGGCAGAGTTACGTCAGGTGGGTTGCTGGTATGCCACTTGGCGGTAAAGCCTTCATTTGGGATCGAGATGGGAATAGCGGCAGGTGCAAGTGAGGTGAGGTGTGCTCAGTGCAAGAAACGCAAGGATTTGGGCATGTGTATGAACATGTCTAAAAGGGTATGTCTTGCTCCATGTACCCTTTATGAGTACATTTGGCAGCAAGAGCAGTGCGAACTCCGCTGCACAGGAGGATGAAGAATGCTCCGCTGGTTTTTTGCTGGAACCTCGTTGAACTGTTCCATTCGGTCCTGCAGGAAACCGTGTCCTCCAGCCAGCGGGCCTTCACAGCCCGGGAGCTGAGGTCCGGGACGGACTACCTAGTGACGGTCATCTCCCAGTACCCCAACAGTGTGGGGGAGTCCACGTCCGCCAAGCAGCGCACCAGTGAGTGTAGACGCAGGACGGAGGGCCGATGTTTGGAAGGGGCTTCCACTGAACAGTACTGATACATAGAAGACATGTTGTTGACATGGAGTTTGTTACGTACAATTGCGCTCAGACAGACTGACAGACAGGTGCAGAGGTGAGACAGCCTGACACATGACAGACTGACAGACAGGTGCAGAAGTGAGACAGCCTGACACATGACAGACTGACAGACAGGTGCAGAAGTGAGACACTCAGACATGCTCTGCTCCTGTGTCCTCAGGGTCCCTGCCAGGGGCATCCAGTCTGCGCCTGGTCCAGGCTGGCTTCTTCTCTCTGTCTCTGGCCTGGGAACGTCCCTCCACCTCCTTCCAGGGGTACAGGCTGACCTACGGTCCGCGAGGTCAGGAGAACCATTCAGGAGAACCATTCAAACCCCCATTTGCTTACATCGATTTGAGAACCCAATCCAGTGGTTCCTTACCACACCCAACATGTCAAAAATATACTGTAATGTAACATAATATACTGTAATATAATGTAACATAGTGTCATATAATAACATAATATACTGGAATATTAAGAGTAACTGTTGTAGATAATGATTAAAAGGCCACAGGCAAGTTCATAATGCATCAAATTTAAAAAAAAAAAAAAAAAGAATAAAATAATCTCCTGAGGGGCTGGTGATTCAGGTGATTTAGTACCTCAAGTCAAGTCAAGTCAAGTAAACTTTCTTGTCAGTTTCCATGAATGTACAGGACATACACAAAAACCGAAATGCCGTTTCCCTCGATCCCCGGTGCTAGACACGCATGCAAATATAAATATAAATATAAATATATAAAAATATAAGTACAAAAAAATCTAAATAAAAAGGTGGTCGCGAATATGTGCAATTGTTGTGGACAGTGTAAACCGTGTAAACAGTAAGAGGTGCATTATGGAGGGTAATAAACAGTAATAAATAAACAGTATGGACATAGTACGGTATAAAATATAAACCAGGTAAAACCTGGTGTTACCTCCAACATTGAGCACATTCTGCCATCGCTGAGCCCTCCATAGAACAGCTCAGGTTAAGGACCTGGCTGCTGCTCACACAGCCAGGTGTGTGACAGACAGGGTGTGTGACAGACAGGGTGTGGCAAATGTGAATTTATTATAACGTCTGGATGCCAATGCAATGACTCATGAATTAAAAGCTCCCCTTAGGGTTTGATTAAACAGCAAAACGATGAAATCACCGAGTCACATTGTGGTGGAGCATGAGAAGTGACTGACAGTTAGTCCAGCATGTACAGGAGCACAGGTCTCTGTTTGCTCCCTGCACCCTAGTGGGCATTTATTTTCCTTGTGCATTTAGGTGTGGAGCCAAGTCCTCACCTGTTCTCTGTCCCACCCCAAGAATCAAACCACCTCAGACACATAGAGATGGGGAGATATCAGGCCTGGATTCATTTGTTAATGCTGACCTTCAGGTTAGGTTCCATTGATGGCCTGAGGCAGCAATGTTCTGGTCTCAGTTGCCAGGCTTTCAATAGTGAACAAGTTCTAACACGAAGGGGGATAGGGGAGAAAGTGGTGAGTCTTGTGTGCTAGCTTTTGATTATTACCGTGAACCGAGAGACATTCTGTTGTCTTCCAAGTCATCTTAAAGAAAGAATGATCGTCTTTGTGTGCCTGGGGGGCTCCCTCATTGTTGCTAGCGCTGTGCTAACATTGTGTCTGTGCTGTTGGGGTCTCTGTTCTGGGAGCAGGCCAGGCCGCCAGCAGCCTGCTGGAGCTCACCCTGCCTGCCGACTCCACCTCCACCACCCTGGAGGGGCTGCAGCCCGACACGGAGTACGCCCTCAGCCTGTACCCGCTGTTCGCACGCAACACAGCCTCGCCTTCCACCCTCGCCGCGCGAACCCGTGAGTAACCCCTCTGTGATTCCCCCTCGCGCCGCGTACCCATAGCAACACAACGCCTGGCGTCACGTACCCATAGCAACACAACGCCTGGCGTCACGTACCCATAGCAACACAACGCCTGGCGCCACATACCCATAGCAACACAACGCCTGGCGCCATGTACCCATAGCAACACAACGCCTGGCGCCACGTACCCATAGCAACACAATGCCTGGCGTCATGTACCCATAGCAACACAACGCCTGGCGACACGTACCCATAGCAACACAACGCCTGGCGCCACATACCCATAGCAACACAACGCCTGGCGCCATGTACCCATAGCAACACAACGCCTGGCGCCACGTACCCATAGCAACACAATGCCTGGCGTCATGTACCCATAGCAACACAACGCCTGGCGACACGTACCCATAGCAACACAACGCCTGGCGTCATGTACCCATAGCAACACAACGCCTGGCGCCACGTACCTATAGCAACACAACGCCTGGCGCCACGTACCCATAGCAACACAACGCCTGGCGCCATGTACCCATAGCAACACAACGCCTGGTGCCATGTACCCATAGCAATACAACGCCAGGCGCCGCGTATCCATAGCAACACAATGCCTGGCGCCGCGTACCCATAGCAACACAACGCCTGGTGCCGCGTATCCATAGCAACACTTGTTAGAGCTAAATAACTATTATTATTACTTTATAATTACGCTGATAAATTACTCATTAACTATCAATATAAAATAAATATATATATATTTTTTTTTTTGTTCTCTTTTAACTAATTACAGATTGCTATAATTACTAGTGGCATCCCTCATGAATATGAAATGGTGGTTTGTACCCTTGTTTATGTATCTATGTTTTACATCAATGCGTGTGCGTGGCAGTGCGTCTTGAGCCAGTGCAGCAGTTGGCGGTGGACACAGAGTCGGGGAGCAGTGTGCGTGTGCGCTGGAGGGGGGTGTCTGGGGCCAGGGTCTACCGCCTGGTCTGGGGACCTTTCACTGGTAACCACAACACTCAGAACTAAGGACAGCACCATCGCTGGCCAAACAGAGTCACGTCAGGAAAAGATGTTTTGATTTTGTTTGTTACTGAAATCAGAATTGTATTGATTTTGTGCTTTATGTCCTTTTGTTTTCATTGATGTCTTGCTATATTGTTGGCATCAATATAATCACAAACATGTGTTTCTTGTTGAATGTGTTTTTATTTAGTCACGGGTCTCACATTTCCGTTTTGGTTTGACATGATTGGGCGTTCCTCCCTCACCTCCTCCTCCATGCTGAAGGCCGAGACGTGGACACGGTTGAGGTGTCTGGGAGCCTGGAGGTCCACTCACTGTCCAACCTGAGCCCTGACACTGACTACATCGTGACTGTTATCCCTCTGTATGACAGCGGGACAGAGGGCCCGGCAGCCACCGCCAGGTTCAAAATAGGTACAGTACAGCGAGCACGCTGGGACGGGTACTGAACTGGTACTGGTACTGAGCTGAGCTTCCTAATCCGACATGCTACATCTTACTTACCTCTATAGTGTATGCCTAGATGTATGTACATTTATGTATATATTTTTTATATTTTTTATATATTTTTTGTATATTGTTACATAGGTTTATATTATATATTTATATATTCTAACACTCTACTGTATGTAGAGTGTCTTTTTTTCCCTGGAGTATTGTAACAAATGCAATCTCCCTCAGGGATCATTAAAGTATTTCTGTCTGTCTGTCTGTCTGGTGCTGATACTGGTACTGGTACTGAACTAGTATTTATCATTATATATCTACATCTATATATATATATATATATATATATATATATATATATATATATATATATATATAGTTTCTTGTTTATCATAATCTAATGGTGTCTGAAATAGGAAACATTCATCTCTGTACATCAAGCATTCACCATTCAACTAATGCTACACACTGTGCTGAATATCATCATTTTCCCATTGCATGCTTTAAGTGAAGGTGTGTTGAGAAACACCAGGACTGGTGTGTTGGTGAGGACATACCCCCACACTACGACTAACTACTACTACATTCTTCAAAGAAACTCCCTGAATGCACCTTGGTGCCAAGCCTTTAATTAAGAGGGTTCTGTTTCAGCGTGAGGAGAAGGCCCCTCACAGCCATCCCTGAGCTCAGTGTTCTGCCCACCAGAGCCCCTGCCGTTGGCTGCAGGGGTTGCAGAAGAAATACACCTATGTTGATTTAGCTTATTACTAATCATTTTCTTCCTGCACTTTGATCCCTCACAAATTCAGTGATTATTCAACCCTCCAGGGTGCCAAGCACTGCTGTAGCCACACACGCACACACACACACACACACGCACGCACGCACGCACGCACACACACGCACGCACGCACGCACGCACGCACACTTGGTACGTGGTAAATATTGTCTTTGAACAGTGTTTTTTTAGTGCCAGTTGTCAGCACAGGAGACTTGGACAGGTTAAAGAGAAGTCGACGTGGAGGCAGGAAATAGAAACAAAGTTTAAACCAGACCCTGCATGTTACTGTTTAGGAAACATTGCAACCACGCCCGTGCTTACACACTCATTAGGCAGGCAGACACTCATCACACAGAGCTTTTATATGTGACTAATGGGATGGTTTAACTTCAGTGATTTTGTCTGAGTGACTCAGAACAGACGGACCCGGGGGCCGAGGCTCTCCCACCAGCCCATCCTGTACCTTGGCATGTTTACACACTCTGTACACAGCACTATAACAATAACAATGCTGCACAAAGAAGCCAGGCAGGAAGAGGGCCAGAAGTGGCCATGCCTTGGAATCTACTTTTGAAAATGTTTTCTCATGGAATAGAATAGATTAGGGATGGAATATTGCATGTGTTTGTAAGAAGCTATCTTGATTACCAGCTATCTAAGAAGCTAATTATCAGCTATCTAAGAAGCTAGTTATCAGCTATATACAAAGCTCATTACCAGCTATCTAAGAAGCTATCTTGAAGACTTTCTGTGATTGCAAATGTTCACACTGTAAGCAGCAACACTTTTTGGAGGAGCTGAAGATAGCACCCCACATTGAGGAGGTGTGCTTCTACTGTTGTAGGCATCTTCATCGGCTGCCTCGTTCACTGCGATGAAACCTGCCATGGGTCTCTGGGTGGCTGGTTGTTTGGAGTGTGCACTGTAAAAAAATATTTTACAGGGTGGTCAATACAATCCCTGCAAATTGGTTAAAATTTACTGACTTACTTAATCAGCCAGTGAAATAATAATGGGTAAATTCTACCTATTTATTATCAGTAACAACTTCTACCTAAAAAAAACTATCATAAAATATACCCAAAATATACCCTTCTCACCACTCGTCTCTGTTGCATTATGGGAAATGGAGATGCACCAGTTGTGAAATGAGTTTAAAATAACAATGTACTACATTTGACCAAGAACTGAAATGTATTGGAATAGCATATTGTTAATACACTAAAAATTATTTTGGGATCTTTGTTTTTAACATGGAGGACGAGTGTGAGGGACCCTTAAGTTACCCTTGAGCCAGGAGGATCACATGTCCACTGTGTTTGCGGGCAACAATGTCCTGAACAATAGGAATATTGCATATGCCGACTTTTGATCATTTGGTTGACTAACCAAGTTGACTTCATCAATACTGTCTGCTGTGTCTGAAAATAACTTAAAGTAAATCTAACCTTCCCTGAATAGGTAACAGTAAGATTGTTGCCAAACAATCTTAAAGTGATGGTTCGGAGTAAAATTCACCCTGAGGTAATTTCCACCAATAATCCAGCCAATCAGATGCATTTTTAAACTCCTGGTGTACTTACAAACTTTAAAATGCCTTGTTTTGTGAGTACAGACCATATATGTACTACTACAGAAGTTTGGTAACAATCCATGCATTATTAGTGGGGTAATTTACGAGATGTACACACTGTACCATTCACTCCAGTACTAAGCCATTCGGCTGATACCCCTAAACTTGATAAATATTGACCGTTGCTAAAAATGCATCTGAAGGGGTATTTGGCTGGATTATTGGTGGAAATTACCTCAGGGTGAATTTTACTCCGAACTATCACTTTAAGTTAATATTACTCAATTATTTTGAGTAATTTGTATTGAAAAATCTTAGGTAAAGTTTACCCAATGTATTTTAATATTTCATAGCTGTTGAATGTATTTAGGAATGAAGAAATGTAGGCCTTTACTCAAAATATTGGGTTTGAATTTACCCCCCCCTTGGATAAATTGGATAAATTCTATAGGTTGTTTGTTTTTTTATAGTGTGTGAGGAGTGTGTCTGGGTGGCTGGTTGTTTGGAGTGTGTGAGGAGTGTGTCTGGGTGGCTGGTAATTGGAGTGTGTGAGGAGTGTGTCTGGGTGGCTGGTAATTGGAGTGTGTGAGGAGTGTGTCTGGGTGGCTGGTAATTGGAGTGTGTGAGGAGTGTTCAGCAGACAGCAGCCCGAGGTCATTGTGTGTTGGAGGGGAAGACAAACGAGGGAAACTCCGGCCTGTGCACGCTACTTCAGATGTCATCCTTTCAAGATCAACGGAAACGTTTATGCAAGCACTTAAATGTCCATCCATCCATCCATCCATTCTCCTCCGCTTATCCGGGGTCGGGTCGCGGGGGCAGCAGCCTGAGGAGAGAAGCCCAGACTTCCCTCTCCCCAGCCACTTCGTCCAGCTCTTCTGGGGGGATCCCGAGGCGTTCCCAGGCCAGCCGAGAGACATAGTCCCTCCAGCGTGTCCTGGGTCTTCCCCGGGGCCTCCTCCCGGAGGGACGTGCCCGGAACACCTCCCCAGGGAGGCGTCCGGGAGGCATCCTCACTAGATGCCCGAGCCACCGCAACTGGCTCCTCTCGACGCGGAGGAGCAGCGGTTCTACTCTGAGCCCCTCCCGGATGACCGAGCTTCTCACCCTATCTCTAAGGGAGAGCCCGGACACCCTGCGGAGGAAACTCATTTCGGCTGCTTGTATTCGCGATCTCGTTCTTTCGGTCACTACCCACAGCTCGTGGCCATAGGTGAGGGTAGGAACGTAGATTGACCGGTAAATCGAGAGCTTCGCCTTTCGGCTCATATTACTTTAAGCACATTTAAGTGCTCCTTCTTCACACCGTCTTGGTGAAGAAGGAGCACTTAAATGTGCTTAAAGTAATATCTGTAGATATTATTCACAAAAAAACGTTCTGGAAATGATTTTGAAATGTTGGCACATGTAGTTCTGTGTGTTTGTTTTAGAAACTGCGCCCAGCAGCTATACACCTTTTGTACTTCAAAGTACTCAGTCCAAAGTACTCACTATAAAGTACTCACTCCAATATATTTAGTCCAAAGTACTCACTCTAGACTACTCACTCTAAAGTACTCCAAAGTATCCCTTCAGTGACAGGTCTTTCTTGTCCTTCAGAGCGCCAGGAGCAGCAGGTCCTGAGGGCACAACCTTCCAGCCCCTCTGCCGTCCGTCTCCTCTGGAACCTCATCAGCTCCTCCAAGGGCTACCGCCTGGAGTGGAGGCAGGGCCAGGGTGGGCTGTCCACACGTGATCGCATGCATGTTCAGCATCTCACTCCAATGTAAACACCACCACAGAGATGGTCACGCAGCAGCTCCCCGCACATGGAACCAGACGCTGTGCAGACGTGAACACACACACACACACACACACACACACACACACACGTGTACACACACACACACACGCTGTCTCTCTTTCTCTCTCCATCTGTCTTCAAGGGGCGTCTGAGTGAGTCAGCATTACTTGGCAGGCTGCTAATGAGTCTAGTCTGTCCACAAGTGTTCTCCCACTGAGGCCTGTCTCTCCCTGCAGGAGGGCCCCTGCAGAGCCAGTCATTCCCCCAGAGCACCACCAGGTACCTGCTGTCGGGCCTGCAGCCCGGCACCGAGTACCTCTTCAACCTGTACACCCTGTATGACGGCCGGGAGGAGGCCACGCCGGCCTCCACCTCCTCAGTCGGTGAGAGGCCAGAGAGGCCCAGTCGTTCATCCTGAAGAAATGAGCTCGTCTCCTTTTGTCGCTCACTCCTTGTTCGTCCTCCTTTCTCCCCCCCGGTGGACGGGCAGTGGATCAGCCGGTGGGCCGGGTGTCCAACCTGCGGGTGGTGGAGTCCCTGGGCAGCACCGTGAGGCTTGGTTGGACCGGCGTAGCTGGGGCCACCCAGTACCGCTTCCTGATCAGCACCTCAGATGGTGCCCAACTCAAGCAGAACTATTACATACTGTTACTAACTACAACTAACTCTTATACCAACTATCATTAACTACCAACTATTATACTTACTGACTTTTATTATACTTGTCAGGGATGGTGACCCGAACTCAAACGCAGGCCGGAGGTAGAGTGGTTTACAGAGATTTTATTGGAGTGACACAAAAACAGGTCGTGGTGAGAGTTGCTGGCGCATCTAATGACTCTGAGTGAGGGAATGGTGTCCGGGTTCCAGAGTTCTCGGTCTGGGCTGTGCTGGCGAGCAGATCTGGGTTCAGGCTGAGAGTGAGATGGTCTGAGGTGAAAACAGGGAAAAACGAGTTAGATACAGGTTTACTCATTGGAGTGTATTTCAAGGTGAGCTGGCGTGTCTCATACGAGCTGATACGACGATCCAGCGGGGACTGGAAGGTCGGACTGGTCTTTATAGGAGAGTTGATTGCGTAAAGAGGAACAGGAGTGCAGGAGTGATGACATGAGCAGCAGGTGTGTAGGCTGGGGTTGCAGCGACCACGCCCACCAGCAGCCCAGCTGCCAGATCACGGCCGGCGGGTCGTGACAATACTATTATATATAATAATACCAACTAACTATTACTAACTACCAATTACTACTACTTACTAACAATTATGTTATATTTATAACTGATATTTATAAAGCAATTCAGGGATTCATTCTTTTTTCTGACTGAAAAATATCAGCATGTATTTGTGATGTATATCTGTATTTATATATATGTATGTATGTGTATTTATATATATGTATGTATGTGTATATCTCATGATATATTGTTCCTTGGGTCTCACTCCAGGAGGACCTGAGGAAACCCGCATTCTCCCTGGAAACCAGACCACCCTTGACCTCCATGACCTCACTCTGGGCGTTTCCCACGTGGTTAGCGTCACAGCGCTGGTGGGAGAGCGGGCTGGGGACCCCGTCACCGTGTACATCAGACCAGGTGAGCCAGCGCCCCCTGCTGTTCCTGTTGCTGCTACTGTTCCTGTGGCTGCTACTGCTACTGTTCCTGCTACTGCTACTGCTACTGCTACTGTTAATGCAATAACCCTCAGGGATCATTAAAGTATTTCTGTCTGTCTGTCTGTACTGTTACTGTTACCGTTCCTGTTACTGCCACTGTTCTTGTGGCTGCTACTGTTACTGCTATTGTTACTGCTACTGCTACTGTTCCTGTTGCTGCTACTGTTACTGCTATTGTTACCGCTACTGTTCCTGTTACTGCTACTGTTACTGCTACTGTTACTGTTACTGCTACTGTTCCTGTTACTGCTACTGTTACTGTTACTGCTACTGTTACTGTTACTGTTACTGTTACTGCTACTGTTCCTGTTACTGCTACTGTTACTGTTACTGCCACTGCTACTGCTACTGTTACTACTGCTACTGCTACTGTTACTGTTACTGCTACTGTTCCTGTTACTGCTACTGTTACTGTTACTGCCACTGCTACTGCTACTGTTACTGCTAGTGCTACTGCTACTGTTACTGCAACTGCTACTGCTACTGCTCCTGTTACTGCAACTGCTACTGCTACTGTTACTGTTACTGTTACTGCTCCTGTTACTGCTACTGCTCCTGTTACTGCAACTGCTACTGCTACTGCTTCTGCTACTGTTCCTGTTACTGCTCCTGTTACTGCTACTGCTACTGTTACTGTTACTGCTCCTGTTACTGCTACTGTTACTGCTACTGCTACTGTTCCTGTTACTGCTCCTGTTACTGCTACTGTTACTGCTACTGCCCGTGGGCCGTGGAGGGAGGTTCACTCTGCCTCGACGTCCATCAGGATCCTGCAGCCTGTGGGAATGTTTTGCAGAGTGTGGGAGGCTACACTCTGGTGGAATGTTACGGAGAATGAGCTGGAGAGAACACAGCTATGTTTACCAGACTATGTATACATTTATGGTACAAACACATTACACAATACACAGAAAAGTATACATTTGCAGAAGAAAGACAAAAAGACTATTGTTCTTATGTCCATGATTAGTCTCAAACTGCAACTTGTGCAGCCCCAGAAATACAATGTTCCATAGCATAGATGTGTAAAATGCAGATGCACAATTTATAAAGTCAAAGTCACACGCATGCACACACACACACACACACACACACACACACACACACACACACACACACAAACACCCTCCAGTGTGTTCTCTCAATTCTACCATCTAGTTTGAGATGTAAACTTTTGTATGAAACAAAAAGAATGTCATGTCTCTTCCTACATGTGTTTGTCCTTTCAGAGCAAGGTGTTGGGAGGGTAACTGACCTCAGAGTGATTCATGTAAACAGTCGGAGGATTCGTATTGGCTGGCTTGCCGTTGCCGGGGTAACGGGTTACAGAGTTACCTGGAGACAAGGCAACAGTGAGTCTGATAATGCCGTCAGGGTTTCATTCATGTGCAACATAGCAGCTCCAGTCAAACTTCTGTATTTCTCCAACTATTTTTGTCATGACAAATGAAAAAATACATTTATGCAAATATTTAAAAAAAACTTAAATTATTTGTATAAAATATGAATTAAATAGGAAATGCATTTATTGACTCTTGTTTTGATGATGTGTGGAATATAAAGGCTATATAAAGATGGAGGAGGCCCCTTCCTCCATTTTCCTCCATCTTCCCTCCATCTTCCCTCCATCTTCCATTAAAGTTCCATAAGTGAACCTCCCTTGCTTATGGATAGAAGGCTCTTCTGAGTGCTGCCCTCCCTCCTGTGGTAGATGAGGAGCAGGCCCGGGTCCTGGGTCCGGAGGTGACCTCCTTCACCATTGAGGGCCTACAGCCGGATGAACCCCTGGTGGTGGGTGTGGCGGGCGTGGCGGGGCAGCGTGTGGGTGAGGCAGCCACCCTGTCGGCCCGCACCAATGCCAACGGCGGGGCGCTGCCCGCCATCCGCGTGCTCGAAGTCTCTTCACAACGGATACGCATCTCCTGGGGGCCTGTCTCCAGGGCGACGGGGTACAGGGTGGTCTGGCGCCGTGAGGACGGTATGTCGTGTCCCTGCTGTGATTCAACATGGCTGGCTAGATGGCCGGTCGAGTCGTGCTTCTAACTGAATATAAGAAGGCAACATATAGGAACAAGCTGTGTTTTCACCACGTGTCTTCTTCACATCTTTATATCTGACCTCCTCACGCAGGGGTGGAGGTCACCCGCAGTGTGGCCTCCAACACCACCTCCTTCTCCATCGACGGGCTCCAGGCCGACTCGGCTTACAGGGTGTCCGTTTATTCACTGGCCGGCTCTAGAGAAGGAAACCCCGCCTCGCTGAACATCCGGACCGGTACGTTCTGCTGGACCGCTTGCTTCCCCGCAGGCCGAGAGCAGCTGGAGATGAGCTGCAGCCTGGGGATATGTGACATGTTCATATGTTCATATGTTCATATGTTCATATGTTCATATGTTCATATGTTCATATGTTCATATGTTCATGTGTTCATGTGACAATTTCAAATAGACATTTTTTGTGATGATTTCCACATGATGGTGTTGGCACAGTGAGCTGCAGGGTTGGGAACATGAAAAGCAAGATGAGTTCTTCATCATACAAGATACTCAAGACTTGTTGTTCTGCAGAGTCGGACCAGCTTGCGGTGGGAACGGTGACATCGCTCCAAGTGCAGGAGCCCCAGGGGGAGGTCATCAGGGTGGCCTGGGTCGGGGTGCAGGGAGCAACGGCCTACCGGGTGTCCTGGAAGCGGGTTGATGGTAGGATCCTCCTCATGGACAATCAACTGTTGACTACTGTAACTACCGACAAAACTACTGGACGCAAATAAACACACAATCAGTGCCAGGGTCACGTGGTTGGAAACACCTCATGCAGTCTTTGAAAGCACAGAATTCCCCCCAAACCTTCTCTGTTGTTACATTTAAACACGACTAATTAGACACTTGTGTTACAGTTCAACTTTATGTCCTGCCACATGAAACACTTCAACAAAAAAAAGCAACAAGCAACAACGAGAACGAGGAGTCATGACAGCAGAGACCTCCTTGAGACCACTGAGAGACCACTGAGAGACATGAGACCAATAAGAGACATGAGACCACTGAGAGACATGAGACCACTGAGAGACATGAGACCACTGAGAGACATGAGAACACTAAGAGACATGAGACCACTAAGAGACATGAGACCACTGAGAGACATGAGACCACTGAGAGACATGAGACCACTGAGAGACATGAGAACACTGAGAGACATGAGACCACTGAGAGACATGAGACCACTGAGAGACCACTGAGAGACATGAGACCACTAAGAGACATGAGACCACTAAGAGACATGAGACCACTGAGAGACATGAGACCACTGAGAGACATGAGACCACTGAGAGACATGAGAACACTAAGAGACATGAGACCACTGAGAGACATGAGAACACTAAGAGACTACCGAGAGACGTGAGACAACTGAGAGACCACTGAGAGACTTGAGACCACTGAGAGACTTGAGACCACTGAGACCACTGAGAGATGTGAGACCACTGAGAGACCACTGAGAGACCACTGAGAGATGTGAGACCACTGAGAGACCACTGAGAGACCACTGAGAGATGTGAGACCACTGAGACCACTGAGAGATGTGAGACCACTGAGAGACCACTGAGAGATGTGAGACCACTGAGAGACCACTGAGAGACCACTGAGAGACGTGAGACCACTGAGAGACCACTGAGAGACGTGAGACCACTGAGAGACCACTGAGCGACCACTGAGAGATGTGAGACCACTGAGAGACCACTGAGAGATGTGAGACCACTGACAGACCACTGAGAGACGTGAGACCACTGACAGACCACTGAGAGACCACTGAGAGACGTGAGACCACTGAGAGACCACTGAGAGACGTGAGACCACTGTCCCCCTCCTGCAGGGGGAGCGGAGAGCCGCCGGATGGTCGGGGGAGATGTGACCTCGGTGGACTTGGACCAGCTGGACCCGGGCGCGCAATACGAGGTCCAGGTCATGGCTCTGGTCCAGAACAGAGAGGGGTCCCCCGTATCGGTCCGGGTCACTACGCGTGAGTCCGCCCCCATGCCTGTGGAGAGCGTTCATGATGAGCCTTTAGAAACAGACATGCTGTTTTCCTGTTGTCTTACTGGACACACGGGCTCCACAGAACAATAGTTATGATAGCTTTAGTTTATAAAGCACTATGCTAGGTACTTAAATACACTTTACATGATACAGTGGAGTACAAGAACATGAAAATACAGCACAAAATATCAATAAAAGGTAAAAACATTTAAAAACTATTAAGTTTAAGGTTAAGTTTAGGTTTTTTAAGTGTGTTCTGACTGATGTTTTAAAAGGGAGTCGTATCCGTAGACGAGAATTATTCTTGTTTGGCATGCAAAAGGCCATCCTATTTGTGAATGGTTGTGTGTATTTTTGTGTATCTGTGGCGTATCTTTGTGTTGGTGGGCCTGATGGTGGTCTATGCAGCCGGGGTGACGAGGCCGTCGCAGGCTGTGACCGGTCTACGCGTTGCAGAGGTGACAGAGACAGCTGTGTTCCTGGGCTGGGTACCGGTCCCGGGGGCCACTGGATACTACCTCAGCTGGAGAAAGGATGGAGGTGAGTCAGGGAGCGCTCAAGGCTTTAAAGGAGTACTCTAGGTTTTACATCATCAGTCTGATGGCAGATTAACTTTCCACCAATCATGTTGCTGGAGGCAGGACCTGTACGACTGGAATTACCTGCAGTAGTGCAGTGTAAAATAAAGGTTTCACATGAACACTAGGGAGATGGGCACTGTAGAAATACACTCACATCCATGGGTGTTCCATGGGTCCGATCCATGGGTATGATCCATGGGTCTGATGCATCAAACTCTAACCTGTGCACTCCACACAGAGCTCTCTCTGTGGATGGAAAGAGGCGTCGTGACTTTCGTGTCAAGGCGTCAAGGCAGTTGTCTATCTCTCTCTCCATGTCATTGCAAGCGTTTGCTAACAGACTAAACAGCGAACCTGTCTGTCTGCTGCAGACCCGTCTCCAGGAAAGTCCGTGTCGCTGCCCTCCTCCTTGAGCTCGTACCGTGTGACAGGGCTGCGTCTGGGGCAACGCTACCGCTTCACCCTGCAGGTCAACACTGACCAGGGCCTGGGACCAGAGCGCTTTGTGGAGGAACGCACTGGTAACACACACACAGCTATACACACACAGCTATACACACACACACACACACACACACACACACACACACACACACACACACACACACACACACACACACACACACATATACACAAACACACACACACATATACACACACACACACACACACACACACACACACACAGCTATACACACACACACACACACACACACACACACACACACACACACACACACACACATATACACACACACAGCTATACACGCACACACACACACACACACACACACACACACACACACACACACACATATACACACACACATACACACACACACAGCTATACACGCACACACACACACACACACACACAGCTATACACACACACACACACACACACACACACACACACACACACACACACACACACACACACACACACACACACACACACCTATACACACACACCTATACACAGGTACTGTTAGTTCATTTATTTGGACACACACACACACACACACCTATACACACACACCTATACACAGGTACTGTTAGTTCATTTATTTGGAATGACCAATACTTACAACGACCCAGCATTCCAAATATTAATAAAGAGCCCATTACAGCAACGCAAACACTGTGCAGGTACCTACAGCCAAGTAAATCAATAAATAAATACATAGTTATCAGGGGTAGAGATGGCACCGCTTTCTCCATACATGCCTTGCTGACACAGAGCAATATTTGGCTATTTGCTTAGATTTCTTCTTATTAAGTCCAGCAATTTGCAATCCTCTAACACAGAGTCTATGAACATGTCCAAGGCTACCATAAATAAGTACAACCAGTTTTGTGCTATAACCACTGACTGAAAGAGCATGAGTTAATGGCTGGTATTTTAACATGTTCTCTGAGAAACACAGGTCCATGTACATGTCAAAGCAACAAACCACTTCCAGAATCACAATAGTTTTTAAAAGATCATCAACAACAATGTCAGGAGTGTTTGGAGAGTCTCTAAGAACACTTTCTAGCAAGTTGTCATTCAAGTGTGTGAACCAGTTCAATTGTATTTTTTTGTTTGTATGTCTGCATACATATAATATATGCACTTTGTCTTTATATGCACTTTGTCCATATATTCTGCGTAGTTCGTTGGCTGTAATATCGACAATGCGATCGTGTCGGGCTATGTAGAGTGCTTTATATGCTGGGCAACCGCTCATTATGTGCGTGGTTGATTCTGTGGCGCTATCATTGTGTAGTAGACAGAATGGTTCATGATGTTGTGGATACCATAGAGAGAGGTTATACTGAGTGGGGAGTGCTTGCAGCCTAGCTTTAATCACACATTGTTGAATGCCTGCGTTAACAGATGGGTTATGTAGTGCAGAGTGTGAAACTGTCGGTCCGCACACTGTAGGCATGCGAGTTTACCTTGGAGGCGCAGGTTCACCCAGTGCTGCTGCGATCGGAAGTGTTGGAGGATCTCGTACCTGCATGACCTGTTCAGCTTTTTGCTGGTTTCGTCATGATGTAGAGTCGCTTCAGCATGCACATTTAAGTCCATGATTAGTTCCTCGCTGACGTTTACCTGTCCTCCTCTTGTGTGTATCCAATTTAGCTGTATGTTATTGCTGCTAGACAGATCGTTCAGATCAGGCCAATCTGACCGCACTCCAAATCCTGTGGCCCTGGTGTCCAGCTTCCCACTGGGTTTCTTTCTGAAGCCCAGGAAACCTGGTTCTCCGCGAGGGGCAAGGGGGATCTTACGTTTGCGTAGGTCCAGGAGCAATGAGCCCCTGGCCGTTACTCACACAGTCGGGTCATCGTTATTTAACATGTGCAATAGGTGACTTATTCTGGTGGCTGTATTCCATCCATTAAATATTGGAGACTCCAAGTCCCCCCTCTGATTTGTTCATGAAAATGATACTCCTTGTTGTGTGTTAAGATGTATCCATTTTCTCACCAGCTGCACTGTCTTATTGTTTAGTTCTTTCAAGTTTTTCTTGGCGATGTGAACATTGGCAAACAGGTGTTGGATTTGTCCCGAACTGCCTGAAGTTTCATACAGGTCGGCAAAGGGCATTGATCTATCAGGTCCAATCTGGTGGAATACTCATCACAGATATCTCTCACCTGTTCCTGCCATTCGCCCGCCACTTTAAACTTGTGACCAAGGTAGCTGTAGATTTCGTGTCTTTCAAACACTTGAATATCACTGCCAGCTATTGTGAATGAGGGAGGGTGGTCGTATTTGGCCCTATACCACCTGTTGCCTCCGCTGCACCGTTCGTAAAACACTGCACATTTGCTGTTGTTAACCTCAAGCCCAGACCATTGCAGGAAGCGATCGGTGTTTGACAGCATGTTGGTGATTACGCTCTCTTCTCTTGATACGAGGAGGACGTCGTCGGCAAAGACCTGTACAGGGTTCAGGGATGTACTACCAGGCGGGGCGAGGAGGCGTAGCCATTTCAGCCACTGGTTTAGAGCCACTATGAAATTCACAGCACTCCAGGGGCATCCCGTTTTAATCCCAACCTCAGGTTTGACGGGTTTTGTTAACTGGTGTCTGCATATCACTTGTAGAAAGGAATTTTCATACACATTTTTAACTAGCTGAATGTATTGTTCCGGTAGGTGTATTTCCTCTAGGAAATGCAGCATTACGCAGTGAGGCAGAGAACCAAACGCATCACGAAAGTCTAGAAACACTGCATAAAAGCGTGAAGACTCATGTTTAAAGTCATCAATGGCAGTTTTCAAACAGAATACGTGCTCATTCATTCCTTGCCTCTCTATGTATGCTTTTTGGTTAGTTGACAGTGTTCCGGTATCCACAAGCCAGGGTAAAATAGGATTCAAAATGCACTTCATGAATACCTTATGGTGGGGAGTAGTGAAGCTACTGGCGTCTTATCGCGCTGCGTTGTGATTTGATACTAATGTCATATCTATTACAGACCATCTCTTTTCACCAGCCCTGCAGATTAATAAAAAATATATATATATATAAATATCAGATATTCTCCTACTCCAGAGGAACCGTGGGACCATGTTGTCTCAACGTTGTCTCTCGGGAGGAGGAGGACATCTGACACTAAGTGTCTCCTCAGCTCTGAGTCTACAGGCTCAGATCCTTCTCCTCTGTCCACCTGCAGTGTGTGTCGGGGGACGTCTGGACGTGGTCTTCCTTGTCCCGGCGTCTCAGGACCGGGCCCAGTTGGTGGAGCCTCTCCGAGCGCTCCTGACCAGTGTAGCAGGCTCGCTCGGCACCGTCGGGGCCCGCGACTCCCAGGTCCGTCTGGAAACAGTCTGAGTAGAAGAGTAAAAGTTCTGAAGTCATGAAGCAATATTTGAACAGTAAACCTGTATCTTGTTTCCTCTAGTTTGGATGTTTTCCTCTCTGTATGGTTAGAGTATGTGCAGCTAGCATGGGATGTCTTGTGTCTTCAGGTGGGAATTGTAGTTTATAGCTCCAGACCCAAAGCCTGGTTCCTCCTTAATCGCCATAGCAACAAAGAGACCATGTTACAAGAAATCCTGTCCACACCCTTTGACGACATCGCTGGCAATAACATAGGTCCGTATTTCTTCTCCCTTAACTGTCGCTGACTGAATTTGAATGATAATTTTTGTTCTGGTTTAATGGTAGTTCAAGTTTGTTCAAAGACCTCTGTCTCCCTCTGCAGGCCAAGCGCTGACATTCACAAGTCAGTTCCTCCTAAGGTCCTCAGCGGGCCGAAGGCCGAGGGTCCCTGGAGCTGTGGTCATCATCTCGGACAGTAAATCCAGCGACAACATCACCGCGCCAGCTAGTGCTGTCAGAGCAACAGGTAGGCTAAGATCACCACACCGGCTAGCATTGTCAGAGCAACAGGTAGGCTATCACCACACCGGCTAGCATTGTTAGAGCAACAGGTAGGCTACCATCACTGTAGTTTATTTCCAAAGCTTTATTTTATTTTGCATCAAGCTGCCCAGACAACCTGTTTTGCTGTATGTCCACCAGGCCTCCATCGGAAACAAACTACTATTTGACAACAGTTTGCTTGTTGTTAATGTTGTTAATGTCTGGCCAACCTGCCAGTATAGTGCAAAAAAAACACATTGGTCTGCTGAACGGTAAAGGGCTTGTAGAGGTTCTTCCTAAGAAGAGGACTCAAGAGTTGTAATGTACAATTAAAAAATCAACATTAATATACCATAAGTTATGCAAATGTACTTTTACTTTTGACATTCAACCTTCTTCTTTGCTTTGCAGATATGTGCCTGATGTATGAATGAATGATGCTTGCCCCACCATCTCTGACAACAATTTGTGTCTTTCTGCTGGGCTAAAGCTGGGGAGACCGGGGCTAAAGCTAGGGAGACCGAGGCTAAAGCTACAGAGCAAGGGGCTAAAGCTACAGAGACAGGGGCTAAAGCTAGGGAGACCGAGGCTAAAGCTACAGAGCTAGGGGCTAAAGCTACAGAGACCGGGGCTAAAGCTAGGGAGACTGGGCTAAAGCTACAGAGACAGGGGCTAAAGCTAGGCAGACCGGGGCTAAAGCTAGGGAGACCGGGGCTAAAGCTACAGAGGCAGGAGCTAAAGCGAGGGAGACCGGAGCTAAAGCTACAGAGGCAGGAGCTAAAGCGAAGGAGACCGGAGCTAAAGCTACAGAGATAGGAGCTAAAGCTAGGGAGACCGGGGCTAAAGCTAGGGAGACAGGGGCTAAAGCTACAGAGACAGGAGCTAAAGCTAGGCAGAGCAGGGCTAAAGCTACAGAGACCGGGGCTAAAGCTAGGGAGACTGGGGCTAAAGCTAGGGAGTCAGGGGCTAAAGCTACAGAGACAGGAGCTAAAGCTAGGCAGAGCAGGGCTTAAGCTACAGAGACAGGGGCTAAAGCTAGGGAGACCGGGGCTAAAGCTACAGAGACAGGGGCTAAAGCTACAGAGACAGGGGCTAAAGCTACAGAGACAGGAGCTAAAGCTAGGGAGACCGGGGCTAAAGCTAGGGAGACTGGGGCTAAAGCTAGGGAGACCGGGGCTAAAGCTAGGGAGACCGGGGCTAAAGCTAGGGAGACCGAGGCTAAAGCTACAGAGACAGGGGCTAATGCTAGGGAGACCGGGGCTTAAGCTATGGAGACCGAGGCTAAAGCTACAGAGACAGGGGCTAATGCTAGGGAGACCAGGGCTAAAGCTACAGAGACAGGAGCTAAAGCTACAGAGACAGGAGCTAAAGAGACAGGAGCTAAAGCTACAGAGACAGGAGCTAAAGCTACAGAGACAGGAGGTAACGCTACAGAGACAGGGGCTAAAGCTAGAGACCAGGGCATCAGTCAGAGGTGAAGTGTCATCATTTTCAGTCAGAGCATCAGACAAATTGAACTACCGAGAACGACTGCCTGTACTGTGTTGTGTAAGGTGTCTGTACTGGTCTGTGTTGTGTAAGGTGTCTGTACTGGTCTGTGGTGTGTAAGGTGTCTGTACTGGTCTGTGTTGTGTAAGGTGTCTGTACTGGTCGGTGTTGTGTTCGGTGTCTGTACTGGTCTGTGTTGTGTAAGGTGTCTGTACTGGTCTGTGTTGTGTAAGGTGTCTGTACTAGTCTGTGTTGTGTAAGGTGTCTGTACTGGTCTGTGTTGTGTAAGGTGTCTGTACTGGTCTGTGGTGTGTAAGGTGTCAGTACTGGTCTGTGTTGTGTAAGGTGTCTGTACTGGTCTGTGTTGTGTAAGGTGTCTGTACTGGTCTGTGTTGTGTAAGGTGTCTGTACTGGTCTGTGTTGTGTAAGGTGTCTGTACTGGTCTGTGGTGTGTAAGGTGTCTGTACTAGTCTGTGTTGTGTAAGGTGTCTGTACTGGTCTGTGTTGTGTAAGGTGTCTGTACTGGTCTGTGTTGTGTAAGGTGTCTGTACTGGTCTGTGTTGTGTACCATTCCTACCAACACCATTCCGAGACGTCCTTGCCTTGCCATTTTATATCACATTGTAGCCCCAGAGAGCTCATTGTTGTCTTGAATAAACAAGGGACTGGCAGACTTAAGGAAGCCAACAATGTGAGCCGATGTGTTGAAGTGCCTTGCTCCCGGGCCAGGTGTGAAGGTGCTGGCGGTGGGGGTGGGCCGAGCTGACGAGGACGAGCTGCGCAGGGCGGTGACGGACCAAAGCCCCCAGAACCTGCTGTCCATGCGGGACACCGCCCAGCTGGGAATACTGCACTCGGACCTGGCGGACCTGCTGTGTGGTATCGCCAGAATCCCAGAGGTGAGGAGCTGTTCTTCATAAGATGAGCGAGGACATCAGAAACATACTTGCCACATATACGTACATATAGAACCACGTAAAAGCTATTAAAATACAAAACAAAGAATATATTTTTGAGATAGCTTTTATTGTCATGCCTGCTTCTTGTGCGACAGTATTGGACGAATTAGCTGAGCTGTGTTCAGTCCACTGTGTTCACTCACCAACGCAGCAAATACAACAAATGTAGCACAATAATGTAGCTGCCTCATGGATAGAAACTCTTCATGCTACATGTTGGGGGGTTGTTCAATTCCTTGTCCTGGAGGACTGAAGCTGCTTGTTTTGTTGTAGACGTCTGGAGGGACAGAGCACTGCCACGTCCAGTGTCCTCGGGTGAGTTCACCGGCCGTCACAAAACAACACTCCTACTTTTATAACAGGGCTTGTACAGAATCACAATGTATCATTGGAGAGTTGTCCTACTGTACAATCCTAAATCAATGTAAATGTAGCGTAAGAGGGGCTAACCACGCCTAACAGGAGAAACTACGCATTTCAAACAGTGTCTTCCCATTATGACGACTCAGTTCAGGTGAATAACACCTAAAGTCATTACTACCAACACAGTAACTCACCTTCCAGAACAGTGCTGCACAAGCACACTGCACATCCTCCATGCCAGAGTCTGCTTCTGTTGTGAACAAATGAAGAGCCTTTGGTTTAGATTCAAGATTCAAGATTCAAGTATCTTTATTGTCAAATGTGCTACATGGCAGGCATATAGCACAGATGAAATTGCAGTCCTCTCAGACCTGCGGTGCAAAATAAACAATGGACAAACAAACAGACAAACGGACACCGTACAGACAAAAACACAGAAACACAGAAAAGTACGAAAAAGTGAGGTAGTGCGTTGAAAATGGTTTATTGTTCTGGTTTGGTTCTAAAGCCCTCTCTGATGTTCTTCTTTTTCAGGGTGAAAGGGGAGAGCATGGGGAGAAGGTGAAATACCATGTATACATTTCTTATTGAATGAGAAAGAAGTATTGTGGAAAGTTCTCTAGTGCTGTCTCTCTAGTGCTGTGTCTCTAGTGCTGTCTCTCTAGTGCTGTCTCTCTAGTGCTGTGTCTCTAGTGCTGTCTCTCCAGTGCTGTCTCTCCAGTGCTGTCTCTCTAGAGCTGTGTCTCCAGTGCTGTCTCTCTAGTGCTGTGTCTCTAGTGCTGTCTCTCTAGTGCTGTGTCTCTAGTGCTGTCTCTCCAGTGCTGTGTCTCTAGTGCTGTGTCTCTAGTGCTGTCTCTCCAGTGCTCTCTCTAGTGCTGTCTCTCTAGTGCTGTGTCTCTAGTGCTGTCTCTCTAGAGCTGTGTCTCCAGTGCTGTCTCTCTAGTGCTGTTCATGTGGTGCATTTGAGACAAATAAATGTACCTTCCCTGTGGCCAGTCGATGTTCTTGGAGAAGCATATTTTCAGTTTAGGACATGGAACACAAAATACTTCAGCAGTCTCTACCCAGACATACTCCACATGTATTTAACTGCAAGGTTATTTTACAGAAGGAGCCACTGTTCCTTTTAAAAGCCACATTCCTCTGATCAGTTCACGGTTTTGCCCTCAGGGTGAGAGCGGCAGAGATGGAGTCGACGGACGCAAAGGAGAACCTGTGAGTTCTTCTTCAGTCATTCTTTAGCCTCTCTTTATTTCCAAATGCATGTCTCAGCCGTCCTAATGCACATGTGCTGCAGGGCCGTGACGGGCTGCCTGGGCGGGAGGGCCTCCGGGGCCCAGAGGGCCGTCAGGGCCCCCCGGGCCGGATCGAGGGCCCCCTGGGAGGGCTGAGGGGCGAGAAGGGGGAGAGGGTGAGTACACAGCTGCGCTCGGTCCAACTGACATAACCACGGGGGTCCCGGTGGGGCAGGGTCATCGTGGGGCAGGGTCATCGTGGGGCGGGATCACTCAGTGCAAGTCCTTCTCCCGCAGGGCTTCCCTGGACTCGACGGGAACCCGGGTCTCCCTGGAAGATCTGGATCTCCTGGAGGCGCGGGGGGGCCGGTGAGGAAAACACAAGCTGTGTGGTCTTGAAACATGTCCTTAAGATGGAGGTTCAGGGGTTGACCGTGCGGTCTTTGTCTCCAGGGTGGGCCGGGCCTTCCCGGGGTCAGAGGAGAGTTGGTATGTATGACCCGTAGTGATGCGTTCCATGCAAGGCCAAAGCGTGTGATGCAGTGTTTATGTAGTGTGCTCTGTCATTCTGCAGGGGGAGCGGGGGCTGCCAGGAACACCAGGATCCAAGGGGGACAAAGGGGAACAGGTGAGTTGGTGATTGGTATCAGGTATATTGGTATATATGTATGTGTATGTATGTATGTCTATGTTGATATGTATGTGTCTATGCATATGTACGGTATATTTGTATGTATATATATATATACATATATATATATATATATATATATACTGTATATTTGTATGTATATGTATATATCTCCTGTTTCAGGGCGAGCCAGGCTCAGCGCTGTCAGGTGGTGGTCTCCCAGGAAGGAAAGGGGAGCCAGGGATCCAAGGAATACCTGTAAGAGACCACTCTGCTGAGTCCGTCCTGGGTCATGATGTGGGACACTGCTGTACAGTGGACCCATGGTGCTGTCCCTGACACTGCCCTGGGTGATGTGGGACCCAGAGTGGACCCATGGTGCTGTCCCTGACACTGCGGTTCCTTGTTCTGTACCCAGGGCCGATCCGGGGCCGACGGGGCTAAGGGATTTGTGGGCTCTCCTGGAAGCCCGGGACAAGATGGACGCCCCGGAGTGCCGGGGACACCGGGCCTCTCCATCAAGGTCCAACTCTCCTTCCTGCCTCCTCTGCTCCATCCTCTCCTCTCTCCTCCCCCCTGTCTCCTCCTCTCTTATGTATTGATTATTCTCATCCAGTATGTGTGCCTTGATTTAACACCTGATGAGGCTGAAGACACGTCTAGCAGTCCAGCGTTGAGATGGACACTGATCTGTAGGAAGCTTCAGGGAGGAAGTGAGGGAGGTAGGCGTGTGTCTGCCATGTCGGTAGGTATCGCGTTGGCACTGTAGGTCTGCTTGTTGGAGGAAGAAGCTACTTCCCTCAGCCCATGAGGGGGATTGAGGTCCACACTGAACCACATTTCCGTCTGACGTATAAAGGTGCTCTCGATGTGCACCCAGCCTCGGGGACAGCAGGCGGTTCTGAAGGATGACGCTATCCAGCCAATCTCTACTTGCTTGTATCTTTTGGACCGTTTCCTTGACAACCACCATCTCTTGGTCATAGCTGTATAGGCCTTGTTCTGGGCTGTTTAAGCATGTGGAGTACAGAGGGTCTGTGTGTCAGCCAGGAGATTTGTTTGTGTGGAGGTCATTTCTCTCTGTAGTCAAGGCTGTCATAGAATTAGTCAATGTCGTCACATTTCTTCTCCCATTAGTTTTTCCCACCATCTGCCTCTCATCTCTCCCATCTTGTCCTCCTACTACCTCTTCTTTGTGTTTTTGTAACCTTTTTCCTGTGTTTTCTGTTCTGTTTTGCGTGTGTGTGCTTGCGTTCCTGCGTGTGTGTGTGCGCGTGCAGGGAGACAAGGGCAGCACCGGTGAGAGGGTGAGTCATCCTGTTAGCTTTAGCCTGTCCCATCGCAAAAGCCTCGTCCCGCCCAGTGGCCGGTGCTCAGGATTCCTCCTCTGCTCTGTCTCCTCTACAGGGACCCCCTGGGGGGGGCGGGGGGGCGGCCCTGATGGGGGACAAGGGCTCGCCGGTAAGTAGAGAGAGAGAGAGAGAGAGAGAGAGAGAGAGAGAGAGAGAGAGAGAGAGAGAGAGAGAGAGAGAGAGAGAGAGAGAGAGAGAGAGAGAGAGAGAGAGAGAGAGAGAGAGAGAGAGAGAGAGAGAGAGAGAGAGAGAGAGAGAGAGAGAGAGAGAGAGAGAGAGCACAGACACCCACCGACTGAAACTGTGACTCACAAAGGGACTCCTTGAATAATTTTTATGATAAGGTTTAGGGTGTTACTGTATATATCCTCAATCTGTCTGAGTGTCTGTCTCTGCATATTGAGTCATATGGGCTATTCCTCACCAGGGTGCGGTCGGGCCCGTGGGGCCCCAGGGCCCCAGAGGACTGGCGGGAGCACCAGGAGCCAGAGGAGATAAGGTAGGCCACAGGGTGGCTGGCTAGTCTGGAGAAGCCCGCATCACCTCAGCGGGGGGGGGGGGGGGCGTGGGCAGGTGGAGGGCCTCCTGTACTCCACTCATCACAGACTTCTTGGTTCTTCAGGGGGACAGTGCTGAGGGGCTGCCGGGCCCACCGGGGAGAGCTGGAGAACCCGGAGACAGGGTTGGGGACACATGTCAAGCACCGCCATCATACGTTCTGTTGTGTTGATGTTTAGTCCTGAAGACACATGTGTTCTCCCTCTAGGGTCCACGCGGGCCAGCCGGGGAGACCGGCAGTAAGGTAAGATGCTGCTATGTCCCCTTTGTTCTGGTGTGTGGGGTCGCATAATTCAGCAAGAGGTCACTGTTTGTCTCCTGACAGGGAGACAGGGGCCAGCCGGGGGAGGTGGGGACCAAAGGAGACCGGGTGAGTCACATCCAGCCAGCCCATCGTCTGACACTTCAGAGACTCATTAAGGGCTCAAATCTGAGTGAACGAGGCATTTCGCTTTCTTGCATCATATGTGTTTCGACGCATCATGCTGCACGTCTGTAAGCATGTAATAGTGCAACACAAACCCGGAAAGCAAAAGTAAAATGTACAAAATGGTCTGTAAAGGTTTCACTGTACATCGTATAGATTGAGCGCTGTTGGGATGGAGTCCCCTCCTGAAAGCTTCATCCACTCACGTTACAGAGTTTCTCTTCGGTAGAATATCTCCATAACAAAACAGGAAACAAGCCGTAACTCCGCCCCCTACAGATTCTGGTTTCTGATCCAGGTTCTGAGCCGTCTCCCCCCAGGAGTTCTGCTGTAACATAGTAGGACTGTTGGACCAAATGTTCTGCTGTAACACAGTAGGACTGCTGGGTCAGAGGTTCTACTGTAACACAGTAGGACTGCTGGGTCAGAGACTCTGCTGTAACACAGTAGGACTGCTGGGTCAGAGACTCTGCTGTAACACAGTAGGACTGCTGGGTCAGAGGTTCTGCTGTAACACAGTAGGACTGCTGGGTCAGAGGTTCTGCTGTAACACAGTAGGACTGCTGGGTCAGAGACTCTGCTGTAACACAGTAGGACTGCTGGGTCAGAGGTTCTGCTGTAACACAGTAGGACTGCTGGAACAGAGGTTCTGCTGTAACATAGTAGGACTGCTGGGCCAGAGGTTCTGCTGTAACACAGTAGGACTGCTGGAACAGAGATGACCCATCAAGTGGTCAGTGTACTGACGTGGGTCACTGTCTCACGTTTTGGTGTCCGGCTGTTTCAGGGCGACCGAGGACTGTCTGGTGAAGCTGGGGAGAGAGTGAGTATATATGTGGAGAGAGTGAGTTTGTACAGGGAGTGAGTGAGTATATATGTGGAGAGAGTGAGTTTGTACAGGGAGTGAGTGAGTATACAGACCCTTTCCGAAAAATTTGAATATCATGGAAAAGTCGTTTAATTTCCGTAATTCCATTCAAAAAGTTAAACTTTCATAGATGATAGATTCAGGGCCCACAATTTAAACGATTTCAAGTATTTATTTGTTTATTTTTACATAATTTGGGTTTCCAGCTCATAAAACCCATGAAAACAGGAATTAAAAAAATTAGAATACTGTGAAGAAATCACCATTTACTTCTTAGTTTTTGCAGAAAAAAAGAAAAAAATTAGGATCACATCAAATCAATCAAAATATGGTACTTTCAAAATGATATGTCAAACTTCAATACTTGGTTGGGAATCCCTAGCCTTAATCACTGCCTTGATGCGACGTAAGGAGGCTGGCTGTTCACAGAGTGCTGTGTCCAAGCATATCAATGGAAAGTCTAGTGGAAGGGCAAAATGTGGCAGGAGAAGATGCACCAGCAAAAGAGATGACCGTGGGCTTCAGGGGATTATCAAACAGAGAAGATTCAAGAATCTGGCAGAGATCCAGAAAGAGTGGAATGAGGCGGGAGTCACAACTTCAATAACCACCACATTCAGACGCATCCGGGAGATAGGCTACAACTGTCGGGTTCCTCGGATCAAGCCATTTCTGAACCTGAGGCAACGTAGGAAGCGTCTCAACTGGGCCAAGGAGAAGAAGGACTGGACTGTTGGCCAGTGGTCCAAGGTCCTCTTTTCCAATGAAAGTAAAGTGTGCCTTTCATTCGGGAATCAAGGTCCAAGGGTTTGGAGGAAGACGGGTGAGGAACAGAACCCAAGCTGCTTGAGGTCCAGTGTGAAATATCCACAGTCAGTCATGATTAGGGGTGCAATGTCCGGTGCAGGTGTTGGTAAACTCTGCTTTCTTAAATCCAAGGTCACCGCAACAGTCTACCAGAATGTTTTAGAGGACTTCATGATTCCTTCTGCTGAGGAACTGTATGGAGATGCAGATTTCATCTTCCAGCAGGATCTGGCCCCTGCCCATACCGCCAGAAGCACCAAAACCTGGTTTGATGCCCATGCCATCACAGTGCTTGACTGGCCAGCCAACTCGCCGGACATAAACTCCATTGAGAATCTATGGGGTATTCTCAAGAGGAAAATGAGGGGCACCAGACCCAACAACAAAGAGCTGACAGCAAGCATCAATCACAGCAAGCATCAAGGAAATCTGGGCTTCCATAACTCCCACTGAATGCCACAGGCTGTTTGCCTCAATGCCACGTCACATCGAGGCAGTGATTTAGGCAAAGGGAATCAATCCCAAACAAGTATTGAAGTTTGACATATCATTTTGAAAGTACCATATTTTTTATAATTTTTTTCTTTTTTTTCTGCAAAAACTAAGAAGTAAATGGTGATTTCTTCACAGTATTCTAATTTTTTGAATTCCTGTTTTCGTGGGTTTTATGAGCTGGAAACCCAAATTATGTAAAAATAAACAAATAAATACTTGAAATCGTTTAAATTGTGGGCCCTGAATCTATAATCTATGAAAGTTTAACATTTTGAATGGAATTATGGAAATTAAACGACTTTTCTATGATATTCTAATTTTTCGGAAAGGGTCTGTATATGTGGAGAGAGTGAGTTTGTACAGGGAGTGAGTGAGTATATATGTGGAGAGAGTGAGTTTGTACAGGGAGTGAGTGAGTATATATGTGGAGAGAGTGAGTTTGTACAGGGAGTGAGTGAGTATATATGTGGAGAGAGTGAGTTTGTACAGGGAGTGAGTGAGTATGTACTGTATGTGGAGAGAGTGAGTTTGTACAGGGAGAGTGTGAGTATGTATGTGGAGCTAAGTGAGTTCATACAGAGAGTGAGTAGCTGAGTTCATACAGAGAGTGAGTAGCTGAGTTCATACAGAGTGTGAGTACCTGTGTAGCTCCTCTCCTCAGTGTCAGTGTCCTCCGTCTCTCTGAATGATGTTTCTCACAGGGGGAGCCGGGGGAGCCGGGGAAGGCAGGCTCAGCGGGACTCCGGGTGAGTGGCAGGCTGACCAGCTTCCATACTGGGGCTCCATTACATTCTCTCTCTCTCTCTCTCTCTCTCTCTCTCTCTCTCTCTCTCTCTCTCTCTCTCTCTCTCTCTCTCTCTCTCTCTCTCTCTCTCTCTCTCTCTCTCTCTCTCTCTCTCTCTCTCTCTCTCTCTCTCTCTCTCTCTCTCTCTCTCTCTCTCTCTCTCTCTCTCTCTCTCTCTCTCTCTCTCTCTCTTCATATATATATATATATATATGGGACTGGTTCAGTGACTCTTGGGAACCTGACAGGTAACTTCTCTGTTTGGCTCCAGGGTTCACCAGGGCCAGGTGGACCGCAAGGGGAGAAGGTACGTCTCCTCACCAATCACATGATCAGATTTGTTTCAGTTATTATAACATTATAACAGCTGCTGGCCCCGTTTCCTTGTTACAGGGGAACGAGGGTGCGCGCGGTGAGCCTGGTAGAAGTGTAAGTAATGCCGTCCACCATTTGTCATCATTTGACCTCGTGTGTGCATGAGTGAGTCCACCTCATTGCCGTGATGATGATAATGGTGGTGATGATGATGATGGTGGTGATGATGACGATGATGATGGTGGTGATGATGATGACGATGGTGATGGGGATGATGAGGATGATGACAATGGTGATGCTGATGATGATGGTGATGATGATGATGATGAAGATGGTGATGATGACGATGATGATGACGATGGTGATAATGATGATGATGACGATGGTGATGATGATGATGACGATGGTGATGATGATGATGGTGATGATGACGAGGATGACAATGGTGATGGTGTTAATGGTGATGATGACGATGATGATGATGATGATGATGAAGATGGTGGTGATGATGATGATGACGATGACGATGGTGATGGTGATGGTGATGATGATGATGATGATGATGATGTTTGCCCACCCAGGGTCCAGGCCTGATGGGGAAGAAAGGTGACCAGGTAGGCAGCCTCTCAAAAGACGAGCTGAATGTCCCCCACTGGCCCCCCATGGTGATGAGAGTCTCTCTTCTCCACAGGGCGAGCGAGGCCCCCCGGGGCCCGAGGGTCCCGCCGGGGAGAACGGGAAGATGGGCGGGAAGGGGGAGAAGGTGAGGGTCGACGCATGGGGGAACGGGCTCAGGTTCTGTTAGTGTTCCTCTCCTGACTTGTCTTGTTCTGGTTCTGAAAGGGTTCGCCTGGCGTGGGAGCCTCAGGACACCCTGGAGCTAAAGGAGAGCCCGGAGATCGGGTCAGGACAAGTACTGTTGTAAAACCAAACATTTGAATATGTCCGCACGGCCTGGTGACGGACCCCCACGGTCCTTCACCGGGGCTTAACATCTGCTTTCTTCTCCAGGGGTTACCTGGCGGTGGTGGGAAACCAGGTGGAAAGGTACTGCTGGAGCACCATGCTGCTTTACTGCTCGCTGGTTCAGCTTGGACCCTTCTGTTGGCTCTGTGCACCCAACATGTTTGCTATCTTTTGTGGTTGTTTTTTGTATTATATTGCTTGATTTGCTGTGTTTGTAACACAATGGTTTACATAGGTTTATATTATACAGTATATTTATACATTCTAACACTCTACTATACGTAGAGTGTCTGTCTTCTTTTTTTCCCGGAGTATTGGAACAAAATCCAATTTCCCTCAAGGATCATCAAAGTATTTCTGTCTGTCTGTCTGTGTCTGTCTGTCTGTCTGTCTGTCTGTCTGTCAATGTCGTAATGCGGCCTGTCTTGGCAGGATGCTTCTGAAAAACAGATGACTAAACTGATTAAATTAAAATGTAAAACGATGTTAAAAACATGATACAGACAATGGGGCACGCCCACTATGATGACAATAAATGAGATCGTATGACAGGCAGACAGCTATTGACAGAGGTTATACATATCCATACCATGTACAGGCAGACAGCTATAGACAGAGGTTTTACATATCCATACCATGTACAGGCAGACAGCTATAGACAGGTTTTACATATCCATACCATGTACAGGCAGACAGCTATAGACAGAGGTTTTACATATCCATACCATGTACAGGCAGACAGCTATAGACAGAGGTTTTACATATCCATACCATGTACAGGCAGACAGCTATAGACAGAGGTTTTACATATCCATACCATGTACAGGCAGACAGCTATAGACAGAGGTTTTACATATCCATACCATGTACAGGCAGACAGCTATAGACAGAGGTTTTACATATCCATACCATGTACAGGCGGATGTCTGCAGCGGAGTGACCTTCTTCATGTTGTTTCAGGGAGAAGCAGGTGATCCAGGAGAGAGAGGGGAGAATGGTCGGTCAGGACTCCCAGGGAAGAACGGTCTTGTTGGGAAGCAGGTTGGGATTTCTAACAAGATGTTGGATGATTCTTCAGTCGCAGTCTCCCAGAACAACGTGGATATTGTGAACTGTGTGACCTGCAGTTAGCGTCTTAATTCCAGCTGAACTGAAACAGTGATTGCCTCTGGAAAGTGGAAACCACCAATTAATCTGCTGTCATGGCTTTGATTTTAGAGGAAAAAAGATAGATTCCCCAAACCAATCAGGGTAAAGATCCAAGATGGTGAAAGATTAGCCAGGAGCCATCTGACCTCTAAATGGTGTCATACAGAGCCAGGCTCTCCAGAACATGTTCAGAGACATGCAGAGAGATGACATCTCCAACAGATTACAGCCAAATTATCTTAATCCTACCACCTTCTCAGGCTGGCTAGCTCTCTCACGACAGGGTTTTTCAGTCCTGCTGGAGAAGTCTTAACAGTCTTTCTCATTCTCCCCTCATGCGTTTCCAATGATGCAACCACAGAGGTGAAGTCAATGTGAAGGCCTACGGGTTCCACTGCTCGTGCTGTTCCTTCTGAGCGCATGGAGCTCTGTTTGTGTATTCAGCAGGTGGTTACCTCTCTTCAGAGGGAATTCATCATCATGTTCAACCTGTACCAGCATTTTTAAAGATGTACTAGCACTTTAATATAGATAGATAGATGGATATAAACTTTAACTATCTATCTATCTATATGCACTGCTTTCAATGTGTTCTAGAACTGTATTTTGTTAGCCTAAACTGTACCAGCATTTCTAAATGACAAGCTCTTTAATAGGCACTAGCACTTTATTGTGCACTGCAATTTGAATGTGTACCAGCACTGTACTGTTTGACTAGGGGGTAGGGCAAATGTCACAGCTCAGACCTTCTTGCACTCTGGTCCCTATATGTCTACCAGTTATGTACCTTGTTTCTATGTTGGATGTTCTACTGTCTTTATTCATTCATTGGTGTCTCTGTATGTTCCATGTTTGTCTATGCAGCAGTACTCTGTCTCTAAACCCAATTTCTCCCAAGTGAGACGAATAAATTAACTTGAACTCGAACTTGAACTTGATGTTTGTGTTTTACAGGGAGAGAAAGGGGACAGAGGGGAGGAGGGCACTCCTGTAAGTGTCAACATTTGGTTTAACCATGAACCATTAACCCTAAACCATGAACCATTAACCCAACCATTAAGCATTCTCTCCTCTCTACCTCTTTATCTATTTTGATGATAATGCCATTTTGAGTCCCTGTTGTCAAAGTTGTGTGACTTCTTCATTCGTTTGGACACTGCTTCTACACAGTGATGGTCAAGGTTAACTTGAGTGCTGTGACTGTTCATTAGCTCGCTGATTTTCCTTTTCCATTGTAACCCTATTTCACCACCAGGGGGAGTCTGGTCTACCAGGAAAAAACGGTGAAAGAGGACTAAGGGTATAATTACAATATAAATTATAATAATGTCTCTGCGCAATCTTGTCATTCAAAACTACACAACAATTGTTTCTAGTGAAACAACATCGTACTAAATTGTATTTGACATGTGATTTTGCTGATGATAACATGGAACAATACCTGGATGATGACATGTGGTCTCTGCAGGGTCTGTCAGGCCAGGCTGGACGACTGGGAGAGAAGGGGGACCCTGGAGAGCCAGGAGAGAGTGGGCGAAATGTGAGTTTACTTTAGAACCCAAAATGTACTCCGAGTTGACATTAGTACCCCAAGTTGATTTTAGAATCCTGAGTTTACTTTAGGTTCCCAAGTTTACTTTAGAACCCATAGTTTAGGCTACTTTAGAACCCAAGTTTATTTTAGTAGCCCAGGTGTCCTTTTGAACACCGGTTTAGCACCCTACTATAAAAGAGTGTTTCAACTGGCAGCAGAGGTGTATTGATCCATCTTGTCTGGTTTCAGGGGAGTCCTGGATCTGCAGGACCAAGAGGAGATAAAGGAGACGAGGTGTGTTTGTGTGTGTGTGTGTGTGTGTGTGTGTGTGTGTGTGTGTGTGTGTGTGTGTGTGTGTGTGTGTGTTTGTGTGTGTGTTTGTGTGTGTGTGTGTGTGTGTGTGTGTGTGTGTGTGTGTGTGTGTGTGTGTGTGTGTGTGTGTGTGTGTGTGTGTGTGTGTGTGTGTGTGTGTGTGTGTGTGTGTGTGTGTGTGTGTGTGTGTGTGTGTGTGTGTGTGTGTTTGAGTGTGTGTGTGTGTGTGTTTGAGTGTGTGTGTGTAGGTTAACAAAATGCGGGTTCTAGCATTGTTCTATGGTTGTGTTTCTCCCCTTCTTTGCTGAAAGGGGGCTCCAGGTCCTGCTGGACCGCCAGGGAAGGTGGTGAGTGCTTCTACTATTCATATTAATATACCCATTCATATTCACGTACACATTCCTGTTAATATTTACATTCTGATATAAGTTATGGGCTATTCAGACACTTCTGTATTCATCAAAACATTTGATATATATTCATGAATTTATCATTATGACAAATATGAATGGTTTAAACTCCACCAACGTGCCATCACCAGGGTTTCTGAAGAGTAATGACCCTTTGTTCCACCAGCTTGATGTCATGCCTCAGCTGAGAGGAGAGAAGGGAGATAAGGTATGGCCTGTTTCCTTTTTTGGGTTACAAAACATTAGAATCTTCTGCATGCGTTTTCGTTTCACCTTTGACCTTGATTATTATGGTTGACATCTGCGCAAACCAATAAATATCTAAATGTTGTCCACTGGTCTGTATAGAACTCACTGCTTGAACATTTCCAGCATAGAGGGACATTGGTTAAAAGTCAATTAATTGGAGATGCCAGGGATTGAACCTGCAGCCTCATACATGTGCTCTAGCACTGAGCTCCACCCCCTGGCCTCGCTGCATCTACCCTGTGCCACCAGCTGGCACGGCATAGCAAATGAGTGTATTGTAGCAGGCGGAACCTCTGTTGAACATCAGCGCTGTGTGGGTCCCCAGGGAGATGCTGGTGACCCAGGAGAGCATGGCAGCAAGGGGCCACAGGGGGAGGCAGGGGGCCCCGGACCCTCAGGGTTACGGGTGAGTGACCACCGAGTGCCTGTCACACGCTCACCCCTCACCCCACGGGGTCTCACTGACCTGGGACACCTTCACACCTTCCTTCCTCACTGATTGGTGTGGTAATGATTAGTAATGTTATGACTGATAATGTTATGATTGGTGTGGTAATGATTAGTAATGTTATGACATGCAATGTTATGATTGGTGTGGTAATGATTAGTAATGTTATGATTGGTGTGGTAATGATTAGTAATGTTATGATTGGTGTGATTATGATTGGTATGATTATGATTGGTAATATTATGCCTGGTAATGTAATGATTGGTGTGGTAATGTTATGATTGGTGTGGTTATGATTGTAATCTTATGACTGGTAATGTTATGATTGGTGTGGTTGTGTTATGATCGGTGTGGTTATGATTATAATCTTATGACTGGTAATGTTATGATTGGTGTGGTAATGATCGGTGTGGTTATGATTGGTATGATTATGATTGGTAATAGTATTTCTGGTAATGTTATGATTGGTGTGGTAATGTTATGATCGGTGTGGTTATGATTGTAATCTTATGACTGGTAATGTTATTATTGGTGTGGTAGTGTTATGATCGGTGTGGTTATGATTGTAATCTTATGACTGGTAATGTTATGATTGGTGTGGTAATGATCGGTGTGGTTATGATTGGTATGATTATGATTGGTAATAGTATGCCTGGTAATGTTATGATTGGTGTGGTAGTGTTATGATCGGTGTGGTTATGATTGGTAATGTTATGATCTGTTTGATCATGATTTGTAATGTTATGATCGTGTGGTTATGAACGGTAATGTTATGATCAGTGTTGTTATGATTGGTAATGTTATGATCGGTGTGGTTATGATGGGTAATGTTATTATATGTGCGGTCATTATTGGTAATGTTATTATCTGTCTGGTTATGATTTGTAATGTTATGATTGGTGTGGTTATGATCGGTAATGATATTATCTGTGTGGTCATGATTGTAATGTTGTGACTGGTAATGTTATTATCTTTGTGGTTATGATTGGTCACATTACTATCTGTGTTATGATTGGTAATGTTATGATCTGTGTGGTCATGATTGGTAATGGTGTGACTGTTAATGTTATTATCTGTGTGGTTATGATTGGTAATGTTATCATCGGTGTGGTTATGATTGATGTGGTAATGATTGGTAATGTTATGACTGGTAATGTTATGATAGGTTTGGTTATGACTGGTAATGTAATGATTGATGTGGTAATGATTGGTAATGCTATGATAGGTGTGGTTATGATTGATAATGTTATGATTGGTGTGGTAATGATTGGTAATGTTATGACTGGTAATGTTATGATTGATGTGGTAATGATTGGTAATGCTATGATAGGTGTGGTTATGATTGATAATGTTATGATTGGTGTGGTAATGATTGGTAATGTTATGACTGGTAATGTTATGATTGATGTGGTAATGATTGGTAATGCTATGATAGGTGTGGTTATGATTGATAATGTTATGATTGGTGTGGTAATGATTGGTAATGTTATGACTGGTAATGTTACGATTGATGTGGTAATGATTGGTAATGCTATGATAGGTGTGGTTATGATTGATAATGTTCTGATTGGTGTGGTAATGATTGGTAATTCTATGATAGGTGTGGTTATGATTGATAATGTTCTGATTGGTGTGGTAATGATTGGTAATGCTATGATAGGTGTGTTTATGATTGATAATGTTATGATTGGTGTGGTAATGATTGGTAATGCTATGATAGGTGTGGTTATGATTGATAATGTTATGATTGGTGTGGTAATGATTGGTAATGCTATGATAGGTGTGTTTATGATTGATAATGTTATGATTGGTATGGTAATGATTGGTAATGTTCTGATTGGTGTGTAATGATTGGTAATGCTATGATAGGTGTGGTTATGATTGATAATGTTATGATTGGTGTGGTAATGATTGGTAATGCTATGATAGGTGTGGTTATGATTGATAATGTTCTGATTGGTGTGGTAATGATTGGTAATGCTATGATTGGTGTGGTTATGATTGATAATGTTATGATTGGTGTGGTAATGATTGATAATGTTATGATTGGTGTGGTAATGATTGATAATGTTATGATTGGTGTGGTAATGATTGGTGTTTTCTGCACTCTGTTAAGGGTGTGGAGGGGCAGCGTGGACCTGTGGGAGCTAGAGTGAGTTTATGATTTCATGTCTTCTGTACACTACACATATGAATACATGACTCACTACACATATGAATACATGACTCACTACACATATGAATACATGACTCACTACACATATGAATACATGACTCACTACACATATGAATACATGACTCACTACACATATGAATACATGACTCACTACACATATGAATACATGACTCACTACACATATATGAATACATGACTCACTACACATATGAATACATGACTCACTACACATATGAATACATGACTCACTACACATATGAATACATGACTCACTACACATATGAATACATGACTTACTACACATATATGAATACATGACTCACTACACATATGAATACATGACTCACTACACATATGAATACATGACTCACTACACATATGAATACATGACTCACTACACATATATGAATACATGACTCACTACACATATGAATACATGACTCACTACACATATATGAATACATGACTCACTATACATATGAATACATGACTCACTACACATATGAATACATGACTCACTACACATATATGAATACATGACTCACTATACATATGAATACATGACTCACTACACATATGAATACATGACTCACTACACATATATGAATACATGACTCACTATACATATGAATACATGACTCACTACACATACTGTATGAATACATGACTCACTACACATATATGAATACATGACTCACTATACATATGAATACATGACTCACTACACATATGAATACATGACTCACTACACATATATGAATACATGACTCACTATACATATATGAATACATGACTCACTACACATATATGAATACATGACTCACTATACACATATGAATACATGACTCACTACACATATATGAATACATGACTCACTATACATATGAATACATGACTCACTACACATATGAATACATGACTCACTACACATATATGAATACATGACTCACTATACACATATGAATACATGACTCACTACACATATATGAATACATGACTCACTATACATATGAATACATGACTCACTATACATATGAATACATGACTCACTACACATATGAATACATGACTCGCTCATCATCCCCAGTTGAGTTTGAGACATTGTTTCTCATTTTATTTTCAACACCCTGGTTAAATGATGCCCCCTGTTCCTCTGACCTCCTCTTCCAAACTCCCTCCTCCAGGGTGACGCCGGAGAACGAGGACCCCCTGGGGAGAAGGTACGGGGGCTGGAGCAGGCCCAAGGGTGCTCACGTTGTCATGATATGAATAGAAGGGTGTTATGATAGTGGCATGTGACAGAGCATACGTTCTGCCAAAGGCCCGCAGCTCGTGGGGAGTATGTGGCGGCTTGTCCTGATGAGGGCTGCTGGGGGGTTGAGGACGAGGTGCGGCCATGTTGCTGATGAATGTCACAACGTCAAGGGGAATCAACTTTTTGTCCCCATTAGGTGGTAAACTACAAATATTGTTAGAACCAGTTTAGTTTAGTTTTTTAAGTTTATTGTCCCCGTGGGGAAACTTCACTTGCAGCCAGGTGTACATACAAGAACACAACAGATAGACAAACACATACACACATAATAAATAACACCAACTGCAATAGTAAAAAAAAAAAACACTGTTTAACTGATACTCTTCTAATGGGTACAAGAATTGTGCAAATTTAGCAACCGTATTGCACTTGGGATGAATGAGTTCTTTGTCCTATTGGACTTAAAACCAGGAACTCTGAATCTCCGGCCAGAGGGAAGGACCTCAAATAAGCAGTGGAGGGGATGGTTTACACAGTCTAATATAGTATTTGCCTTCCGCATGACTTGTTTCTCATAGATATTTGTCAAGGAGACCTGTGGACAACCAATAATTTTACCAGCCACCTTCACAATGTGGCTGAGGTTATTTTTGTCCCTAAGACTAATGCCCCCATACCAGGCAATAAAAGCAAATGTAAGAACAGATTCAATAAAAGATTTATAAAACAAGGATAAAATAACCTTATCTACATTAAAAGAGTTAAGCTTCCGAAGGAAGTATAGTCGCTGTTGTCCCTTGCTGCAGATCGCGTCAGTGTTTAAGTCAAATTTTAGTTTTATGTCAATCACTGTTCCCAGATATTTATACTGGTCCACCACCTCTATACTGCTACCTTTTATATATGTGGGTGGGGGAGGACCTGGTTGTTTCCTCCTGAAATCAATGACCATATCCTTGGTTTTCGAGGCGTTAAGCTGGAGGAAAGACCTATCACACCAACTGACAAACTCATCGACCACTGGCCCATGCTGAGACTCATGTTTCTGCAGTAAACTAACTATTACTGTGTCATCGGCATATTTCAGGATGTGTCTATTTCTCTGGTTGCTTCTACAGTCGTTAGTATAGAGGATGTACAGTAGAGGGGAAAGCACACAACCCTGGGGAGAGCCAGTGGAGGAGACACACTTTGCAGAGAGACAACCATTTACCTTAACTCGTTGTGTTCTGTTAGTTAGAAAATCCATGATCCAGCTCACAAGATTACTCTCAATATGAAATTCTGACAATAATTTACTAACTAAAACATGTGGCTGGATAGTGTTAAAAGCAGCGGAAAAATCTAAAAATAAGAGCCTGGCATGTGTACCAGGACCCTCTAAATGACTATACAGGAGATTTAATAATGTTATCTGGGCATCCTCCACCCCCCTGCTAGCCCTGTATGCAAATTGCCCAGGGTCCAGGGCTCCACCCACCCTGAACAACAGGAGCCGCTTTACAATCCTTTCAAATGACTTCATGACCAGTGAGGTCAGTGCCACTGGTCTGAAGTCATTTAATGTCTTTGCAGAGTTCCCCTTTGCCACTGGAACTATGAACGACTCCTTCCAAGCCTTTGGGACCCTTCTCTGTTCCAAGGACATCTCAAAAATGTCAGCAAACACCCCACAGAGCTGTTCTGAACAGCACTTTAACAGTCTCCCAGTAATCCCATCTGGTCCTGGACTCTTATTTACCTTATTTCTCTTAAATACAGACCTGACCTCCTCCTGAGTGATTGAAAAGGGTGTAGACTTAACCTGAGCTTGTTCCTCAGTTAATCTCTTTAGGTTATCTGAAAAATCATGAATATCAAACCGCGAAAAAAAGGTGTTCAATGCTTCAGATAACTCGCTATCATTTTTATACATTGACAAATGGACTGGTTTCTTATGTGATTTTTGCGAACCTGTCATTCTTTTCACACCATCCCATGCTGCCTTCAAGTTGTTATTGCCCAGTCTTTCCTCTATCTTATTTCTATATTGTAATTTAGCCTTCTTTACTTCTGCTCTGACCTCCTTTGTTACCTCTCTGATTTCACGCTCATCCCCATTATGAAAAGCCCTATGTTTTTTCATTAGCACTTTTTTCAGTGAACTAGTGACCCAAGGCTTATTATTTGCATACACTTTTACATGCTTTTTGGGAATAACAGAATCCACACAAAAAGAGATATAACAACATACAATATCAACCAACTCGTCAATATCCTTAGCAGAGTCAATTAAAACAGACCAATCCGTGCAATCAAAACAACCTTGTAATTTCAAAACAGACTCATCATCCCAGATCTCGATCTCTCTAGTTTTAACTTCCCCCCTTTTAAGCATAGGTCTGTACACTGGGATGAGATTGATGGTTCGGTGATCTGAGGAACCGAACCATCAATCTCATCCCAGTGTACAGACCTATGCTGGGATGAGATTGATGGTTCGGTTCCTCAGATCACCGAACCATCAATCTCATCCGGGTGTACAGAGGTGTAGTACTACACACAGTGACAGAGTGAGGACCAGGGGTGTAGTACTACACACAGTGACAGAGTGAGGACCAGGGGTGTAGTACTACACACAGTGACAGAGTGAGGACCAGGGGTGTAGTACTACACACAGTGACAGAGTGAGGACCAGGGGTGTAGTACTACACACATTGACAGAGTGAGGACCAGGGGTGTAGTACTACACGTAGTGACAGAGTGAGGACCAGGGGTGTAGTACTACACACAGTGACAGAGTGAGGACCAGGGGTGTAGTACTACACCAGTCTACAACCAGTCCTTGTCCCTTGGTCACTTCCCCACGGTCTACAAACTCGCCTCCATCACCCCTATCCTCAAAAAGCCCACCCTGGACCCAGCCAACCTCTCCAACTACCGCCCCATCTCCAACCTCCCATTCCTCTCCAAAACCCTGGAACGCTTCGTTGCCGCTCAATTACATACCCACCTCCAGTCCAACAATCTCTACGAACCCCTCCAGTCTGGATTCCGCCCGCATCACAGCACCGAAACCACCCTTGTCAAAGTCATCAACGACCTCCTCACCTCTGCAGACTGCGGTGCCCTCAACATCCTGATATTACTAGACCTCAGCGCAGCCTTTGACACTATAAACCATCCCATCCTCCTTCAAAGGCTGCGCCATCTCGGTGTTGAGGGCACCGCACACGACTGGCTCACTTCCTACCTCACCAACAGGCAACAGTTCGTTTCCCTCACCGGCCACACTTCCTCCCTCTCTCCAGTCACGCAGGGGGTCCCTCAAGGCTCAGTCCTCGGACCCCTCCTCTTCATCTGCTACCTTTTCCCCCTTGGTCACATCATCCGCAAACTCAACCTGGACTTCCACTGCTACGCCGACGACACCCAGATCTACATTAGCACCAAACCCACCCAAAACCCTCCCCTCACCCACATCGAAACCTGCATCTCGACAATAAAATCCTGGCTGGCACACAACTTTCTCAAACTCAACAGTGACAAAACTGAGCTCCTCCTCATAGGCACCAAATCCACCCTCAAAAACACTGGACCCATCTCACTCGTCATCGACACCTCGACCATCACTCCCTCCCCCCTGGCACGCAATCTTGGTGTTATCCTGGACCCCACCCTCTCCTTTGATCCTCATGTCCGCTCCACTGTCAAGACCTCCTACTTCCACCTCCGCCGCATCGCCAAATCCGACACTGCCTCTCTCCCCCTGCTGCCGAATCCCTCATTCACGCCTTCATCTCTTCCCGTCTCGACTACTGCAACTCCCTCCTCACTGGCATCTCTTCACGTTCCCTCCATAAACTCCAACTGGTCCAAAACTCTGCTGCCCGCCTCCTTACCCACACCCGGTCCCGCCAACACATCACTCCTGTTCTCCACTCTCTCCACTGGCTCCCCATCAAACAGCGCATCAACTTCAAGATTCTCCTCCTCACCTTCAAGGCCCTCCACCACCTGGCTCCCCCCTACCTGTCTGACCTCCTCATCCCCCACCGCCCCACCCGTGCCCTCCGATCCTCCTCCACTCTCTCACTGACAGTACCACCATCCAAGCTCAAATCCTTCGGCGACAGAGCCTTCTCCCGAACTGCACCCCGACTCTGGAACTCTCTCCCCCAACCTGTCCGCGACTCACCCTCACTCTCCACATTCAAGTCCCGTCTGAAAACCTACCTCTTCTCCCAAGCTTTTGACCTCCCCTATCCATAACCATAACCAGTTTCTTGTCTTCCACCCCACCACCCTGCTCGTTGTCTTGCTGTCCCCCCCCCCCCCTCTGTATGTACACTTGTAAGCGTCTTTGGGTTTTTGAAAAGCGCTATACAAATTCAATGAATTATTATTATTATTACACGTAGTGACAGAGTGAGGACCAGGGGTGTAGTACTAATCACAGTGACAGAGTGAGGACCAGGGGTGTAGTACTAATCACAGTGACAGAGTGAGGACCAGGGGTGTAGTACTACACACAGTGACAGAGTGAGGACCAGGGGTGTAGTACTACACACATTGACAGAGTGATGGAGTGAATAAACACACTGGAATGGCCCTCTGCTCTCTGAGGATTACAGGCGTGGTGGAAACCATTGCGTTAGCAGCCAGGTATCCCTTCCCTTCCCTGAAGTGGATGCTGATGTTGTGGTGCTCAGTCCTCCTGCTGCCAGTGATGCTGATGTTGTGGTGCTCAGTCCTCCTGCTGCCAGTGATGCTGATGTTGTGGTGCTCAGTCCTCCTGCTGCCAGTGATGCTGATGTTGTGGTGCTCAGTCCTCCTGCTGCTAGTGATGCTGATGTTGTGGTGCTCAGTCCTCCTGCTGCCAGTGATGCTGATGTTGTGGTGCTCAGTCCTCCTGCTGCCAGTGACTGACCGCTTGTTTTCACCACAGGGAGAACGGGGTGCTTCTGGGTTGGATGGACGCGCCGGCCTGGATGGTAAACTGGGCCCGGCAGGACCAGCCGGCCAGCAGGTAGACATGTTCTTTTTGTTCAGAATTTGGTGGCGACCTTCTGAAAGGCGTCCAGACGGCGGAGGAACGCGAGGGGCAGTGTCACTACAACTGTTTTATGGTGCTGTGTTTTCTCAGGGCGACGCCGGGAAGCAGGGCAGTCCTGGACGAGATGTGAGTGAGCTCACACACACGGGACAAGGCCCACAGTGACCGCCTGTCATGGTGTGGTGTAGCCATGCTGGGGGGGGACAGCTCTGTGAGGTTGGGAGAGGATGTAGACTGATATGAAATACTGCGCTTAGTTGAACTAAAGTCATTGTTGAACCTTTACAAAAATATTTCTCTAAATGGAACCAATCAATCAATCCATCCTAAACGATCCTATTAATCCAAATTGGACGCTGACACACCAGCTCCATTTTTACTTAATTGAAAGATTAGCTAATTTGCTAATTCATTCATTTCTGCCACCCTCCAAATCCCTTCCTCTGGACCAGAAGGAGCTGCTTGCCACTTCACTTCAGTTAGAAAGGGGTCTGCCACTGCTCCAGTACAGAGCTTGGTGCACCACACACAGCGGCCTCCACCACTGTTGTTGAGTTCGACATCTTCCCACAGAATGACCCGTACTGCCATGAAGTCCATGTATTCCCTGTTGCTTTGTGGGCTATCAGGTGATGCTGTAGGAGTTTTTAGTGTTTTTGGGTCCAAATTAGCATTAAGCATTTTGTGGACCTTGTGTTTTCAACTTGTAACTTTGAATACGGGGATAAAAAGGGGCGCTGTATGCCATTCATAAATAATAGATGAGGTTAGGTTATTCTTGTAAAGGTCGTACTCATAAATCACTTGATATTAATATTAGTGTTATTGTGTACAGTACAGGACATGGCTTTATGTAAAATACTGCCGTTTGTTAGTGCACATATCTCACCCATGAAATGTCATATAAGATCATTTAGAATAAAGTAATGGCAAGCTGATAGGCCTCTTTTTCATAAGGTGTCAATGTGCTACACAGATCCGAACACGGCTCTCTGATATCATCTGGATTTATGCTAATACTTTTCTTAGCAAAAAGGTTTTGCCTAATACTTCTGCCTTTCTGTTTAGTTGTTATATTTTGTTTCACATGATTGATTGATGACATGACATGATGATTTCTTTAGTAAGGTGCATAATCAGATAATGTACAGTCATTATCGCAGAGTAACCCTTCAGAGTCATGGAGGCCCGGGGGGGTCTTTGATCAAGATAATGGCCGGCTCACTGAAACAATCCCTTATATAAGCTCACCATACACTGACAACACCTAGCTGTAGGAGGCATAGGAGCTAATAGTTATTATTACATTCTTCTTATTGTTATTGTCCCAAATCTAGAAAAACTCAACACATTGCTCTGTTATGGGATTAAGTTGGTTTCCATTTTGATTCAACCTTAGATTGATCATGATTAAAAATAGGAATAATTCTAATTTGTAAACATATAAATAGACATTAAAGAACGTTATGTGCAAGTGACGATTCAGGACCTTATGGGACAAGAGGCTGTGAGATCCCACATGGACTGTTCTAACTCGACTTTAAAACATTGATCTGTAAAATGTATATTTGCAAGGTTTTAATGTTCTCTTAATGCGAGTGTTTGTCACTGGCTTCGGCTCTGTGTCTCTGTGCTCTCTGTGGTCTGGCTTCACCAGGGTCTACCGGGCCTTAGGGGGGACCAGGGTCCAGTCGGCCCCATGGGGCCCCCAGGCAACCAAGGTGCACCTGTGAGTGTTCCTGCACACTAATACATTGTTACGTTGTTGCGTTGTTACAGTGTTACACTGCACAGTGATGGAGTGTATACATAACTTTGTTGCGTTTTTACAGTGTTACACTGCACAGTGATGGAGTGTATACATAATTTGTTGCGTTGTTACAGTGTTACACTGCACAGTGATGGAATGTATACATAACTTTGTTGCGTTGTTACAGTGTTACACTGCACAGTGATGGAGTGTATACATAACGTTGTTGCAGTGTTACAGTGTTACACTGCACAGTGATGGCGTGTATACACTGCACACAGTTGTTTGTTGCGTTGTTACACAGCCTGTTCACGGTGGGAATGTTCTGCAGTGGCGTTCTGCCATGGTTCTTCTGTATACAATGTACAGTCCTGCTCTTTGTGTACGTTAAACATAGACATCTTTTTTATTCTTTGTATTTTTTTGCAATCAGGGTAAAGCAGGGGATGATGGGAAACCAGGCGTCCCTGGAAAAATGGTGCGTGGATGTATATATATGTATATATATTTATATAGGTCTATATGTATGGATATAGGTCTATATAATTTTATGTATGTAAATATATATGTATATGTCATTGGCTGGTTCTAATGTGGTTCACTGATCAAACACAGTCATCCTATTTGTGGGAGGCTCTGTGGCTGCGACCTCCTGAAGTGTTGTGTGTTCTGCACTGCAGGGAGAAGAAGGAGTGCCAGGGGAAGACGGACGGAAGGTCTGTGACAGCATCCTGCTCTGTTTCACTAGCTGCTTCAGACCCCAAACACTCCACACACTGCAGCGCAGCACATTCGTCTCCACTCAATCAGTACTGAGGGCAAATATGGACATCTTGGTGATGGTCCAGAGATCCTCTCATAGCCTATATTGGACCATTCAGTGACATGCAACCATACATTAAGAACTATGCTTCCCCATAATATTGCACTGTATACACAGTTAACTGCAGCTGTCTTACCTTTAGAGTCCTCACATGATGCTTTTACTCTTCCTCTGCAGGGAGACAGAGGAGATGGAGGAACCGCTGGAAGAGATGTCAGTATCACCAAATATCTCTCTGACTTACTCTTTGTCTCTCTCTCCTGTTTCTCTGCCCACTGGGACTTCATTGCAGGTCCATTGCTTGGGTCCCAGCCCCTCTATAGTGTTCAGCTGCCCCACATTGATAACACAGTCTCTCCCTCAGCCCATAATGAGCACTGGTCTTCAAGGAGGGGTGGAGCCCCCTCACAGCCTCGCTGGCCTCTCATTCCTGTTAGTGACCTCCAGGGGGCCGCGGGGGTCTCCCCTCTGAGCCAAGCGCTGTGTTCTGTGTTCCCAGGGCCGTGACGGACTGAAGGGAGAGCGGGGGCCAGCGGGACCCTCCGGCCCGGCCGGTGCGGCCGGCCTCCCGGGGGTCCCGGGCAGCATCGGACCGCCGGGACAGGTGAGACGAGCCCCCCGGGGCCAGAGCGCCTCACGATGAGCACCAGGAGAAGCTGGCTGTCCTCACCTGTGTTCTGCATTGCTGCCTCCTCTCAGGTGGTGTACGTGAAGGGAGCCCAGATCTCCCCCATTGCTGGACCCCAGGGACCCCCTGGAGCCCCCGGAGCCCCGGTAACACAGGGGCTGACCCCCCCCCCCCCCGTTCAGAGACCTTTGTCTCGTTTCATGTCGTTGACACAAACGTGGTGCAGATCTAGCCCAGCTCTGTAGCAGGAGTATGTAGGAAAATTACATATTTCACACTTATTTATCGCTCACACAATTGTTCCATCTCTGCTTTCTCTGCTTTATATTTATATATTGTTTGGGGAAAGTTCACGCTCTTAAGATTGAGAAAAAAAATGGGCCTCAGTGTTAAGACTTAGGAACACTCCACACCGCCCGCCCCCAGAAGGTTTGTGGTCCTCAGGATCACACGTCTAAACCTGGCGGCGCCCAGCACTGCGTGGTGATGAACGTGTTGCTGTGTGTGTTTGACCTCCCCCACCGTGCTTAATCACACTCATCAATCCCCCTGCAGGGCGTGGCCGGGGGCCCAGGGGCCGCCGGCTCCAGGGTAAGTCGATGCCGTCCTCATTGATCGCAGCTTTCTCTTGATTATCTAGCGGTCAGTCTTCTCTCTGACCCCCCTCCCCCCCCCCGCCTTCCGCTGTGTTCCAGGGGGAGCGAGGCCCTGCCGGAGCTAAGGGCGACACGGTGAGTGGACCCTAGTATGCACCCCCCCCCCCCACCATGAATACCAGAGGCGAGGTTGTTTTGGGCATGAGAGTTCATGTCTTCATAGATCCACAAACGAGTTATACCAGGAGTGCTGCACGGGTGTAAAAAAAAGTGATCCTCTGGTGCTCTTCATCCAAGTTTTTCAAGTGTAGTAGAATCTGAGGCACTCAGAGGATATTTTTAAGTTAAAAAGCCTTTATTGAACTTGGCTATCCATTAAAATCATGCCAACATGTTCATGTCTTCATGTTCATGTCTTCATCCCTGTGGACAGGGCGACCCAGGAGAGGACGGAGCGCCCGGCCGGCCTGGCACTGCAGTGGTGAGTCTCAACAGGATGGCAGGATGGCAGGAGGCTTCAGGGCTTAAAGTGTCTTTTTCTTCCTGCTCTCCTGTGGCTTCTGTCTCCCGGTAACCAGGATGTGCAGAAAGCGCTGTCTGGCCTGGGTATCCTGGTGAGTTCCACGGCGTAGAAACATCTCAAATCAAATCAAAACACATCCACATACATGTGTCCATGTACATCCATAACGCCTAGACCACACGCTACACCCTCCGTCACAAGCGTGTGCTGACCCCGCTGCCTCCACAGGTCTCCGACCTGAAAGTGATGGTGGACAGGAAGGACACCGGCCAGGCCACCGTGGTCCACAAGGCCCAGAAGGGTCAACAGGGAGACGCGGGCGAGCCGGGGAACAGAGGCCCACCCGGGGCAGACGTGAGTCCCGCCGAGGTCTGAGGCAGCCGGGTCACGCCGGGCCGTCCTTCTCATGTGTCCCTGCTCCGTACAGGGTATCCGCGGGCCGGCCGGGGAGAAGGGCCCCAAAGGGGACCAGGGGGAGCGGGGCCCGGCCGGGGCCACCGGGCCCACAGGGAGAGCCGTGGGAGAGCGCGGCCCTGAAGGACCCCCCGGACAGGCAGGCCAGTCCGGAAAACCCGGAATACCCGGTGTTCCCGGGAGAGCTGGGGAGCTGGGAGAGGCTGGGAGGACGGGGGACAAGGTGGGAGGACATAGAACCTATATAGAACCTTATAGGTAGAACCTGACACATACACCCTAATGCATATAGAACTGTATATGTAGAACCTGACACATAGACCCTAATGCATATAGAACCGCATATGTAGAACCTGACACATAGAACCTAATGCATATAGAACCTTATATGTAGAACCTGACACATAGAACCTAACGCAGATAGAACCTAATTAATATAGAACCTAATAACCTAATATAGAACCATATATATATAGAACCTGAATATTGAATTAGTCTTCTACATGGGGACATATGGGACATGTGGGACGTGATGATGTGTGATGGCGTGTGTTTTAGGGCGAGAGAGGAGAGAAGGGAGACAAAGGAGAGACTGTGAGTATTTTTGTGGCTCTTTCCTTGAATGATGTCATGATGTTATGTAAAGTTCTGCTAAAAGTATCTCTCCAATTCCTGCCTTTATTTTTCAGGGCAAACTGGGACTAACAGGAGCGAGTGGACCCCCAGGTCCCAAGGTGCAGCGTCGTCCCACCATAGTGTCCATGTTCACACATCTGGAGACCGCAGGCCACAGCCGCAGAACTCTGATGCCTTTCTGTTGGACCACAGGGAACGTCTGCCGAAGCCGTCCTGACCGGGGCGCCAGGGGCCCGAGGGGTCCCGGGATTTGCGGGACCCAAGGGAGAGCCGGGAGCCCCAGGGGCCCATGGGGCCAAGGGGGACAGGGTGAGGTGTCCCCCGCATGGAGAAGAGAGCTTTGACTGAAAGGGAGCTGGGGTGTCTTGTGTCTGTGGGGCCTGCTCCCTCCCTGCTGGTTCACAGGGAGCTGGGGTGTCTTGTGTCTGTGGGGCCTGCTCCCTCCCTGCTGGTTCACAGGGAGCTGGGGTGTCTTGTGTCTGTGGGGCCCCTGCTCCCTCCCTGCTGGTTCACAGGGAGCTGGGGTGTCTTGTGTCTGTGGGGCCTGCTCCCTCCCTGCTGGTTCACAGGGAGCTGGGGTGTCTTGTGTCTGTGGGGCCTGCTCCCTCCCTGCTGGTTCACAGGGAGCTGGGGTGTCTTGTGTCTGTGGGGCCTGCTCCCTCCCTGCTGGTTCACAGGGAGCTGGGGTGTCTTGTGTCTGTGGGGCCTGCTCCCTCCCTGCTGGTTCACAGGGAGCTGGGGTGTCTTGTGTCTGTGGGGCCCCTGCTCCCTCCCTGCTGGTTCACAGGGAGCTGGGGTGTCTTGTGTCTGTGGGGCCCCTGCTCCCTCCCTGCTGGTTCACTCCACTGTCCTGACCCGCCGTTGATGACGGGGTCAGGACCCTCAGGGGAAGCTCACACAGCTGTGTTTGTGTGCTGAACTGTGACTGCGTTGCAGGGTTTCGCGGGGTCAAGTGGGGACAAAGGAGAGCGAGGAGACGTGGGGGAGAGGGGCCGCGATGGCTCTCAGGTGAGTCTGTGGTCTTGGGGGGTGGGAGGCTGTAGTGGTTCTGTTGCTTTGAGCTGAGGTGTGATCTCTCTCATATAACAGTAGATTCCGACATTGCACATTGCATATTTATTTTTAGTGTCTTTTTAATCTTTTTGTCTTATCTGTAGTAATGTTTACTTTAGTTTTATTATTAGGAATGTCCTGCATGTTGTGCTTGTGCACTGTTTCACTGTGGGAGGGTGAGAAATGTACTCTCGATTCCTTTGTATATCTTGTCATGTGAAGGAATTGACAGTAAAGCTACTTTGACTTTGACTTTGATGTTGCTTTCAGGGCCCCCCGGGGGAAGCAGGCAAACCTGGCCTGGACGGGAAGCCGGTGAGTTGATCAGGAATGGCTTTGTTCCTGAGTGATGACAGTCCTGAGCTATAACAGTCCTGAGTGATAACAGTCCTGAGTGATAACAGTCCTGAGTGATGACAGTCCTGAGTGATAACAGTGCTAAGTGATAGTTCTGAGTGATAGTCCTGAGTGATAGTCCTGAGTGATAGTCCTGAGTGATAGTCCTGAGTGATAACAGTCCTGAGTGATAACAGTCCTGAGTGATAACAGTCCTAAGTGATAACAGTCCTGAGTGATAACAGTCCTGAGTGATAACAGTCCTGAGTGATAACAGTCCTAAGTGATAACAGTCCTGAGTGATAACAGTCCTGAGTGATAACAGTCCTGAGTGATAACAGTCCTAAGTGATAACAGTCCTAAGTGATAACATTCCTGAGTGATAAAAGTCCTGAGTGATGACAGTCCTGAGTGATAACAGTCCTGAGTGATAGTCCTGAGTGATACTGGTCCTAAGTGATAACAGTCCTAAGTGATAACAGTCCTGAGTGATAACAGTCCTGAGTGAAAACAGTCCTAAGTGATAACAGTCCTGAGTGATAACAGTCCTGAGTGCTAACAGTCCTGAGTGATAACAGTCCTAAGTGATAACAGTCCTGAGTGATAACAGTCCTGAGTGATAACAGTCCTGAGTGATAACAGTCCTGAGTGATAACAGTCCTGAGTGATAACAGTCCTAAGTGATAACAGTCCTGAGTGATAACAGTCCTGAGTGATAACAGTCCTAAGTGATAACAGTCCTAAGTGATAACAGTCCTGAGTGATAACAGTCCTGAGTGATAACAGTCCTAAGTGATAACAGGTGAGCGTACAGGCTCTCATCATGTTCCATGTAGCGTAACTCCTGCAGTTCTGTTCCGTGTCCCATCCCTGCACGCGGGGTAGGCTCCACCGGGGCCAGCGGGGCAGCAAGGACAACCAGTGAGTAAAGCGGTGAACCAGTAAAGCAGAGAACCAGTAAAGCTAATGTCCATGGTGAGGCGAGGAGGGCGTGGTGGGCTGGCTGGCTGCTGCAGGACAGAGCAGATGGAGCTGCTCTGTCCTCTTCCCACTCTGCAGAGGAACTTTGGCAACTCTTTCGCTAACACGATACCTTCCTCCTCCTCTCCTCCTCCTCCTCCTCTGTCGCCCTCCCATGTCTTTATCTTCACTCTTTCTTCTGTCATCTGTTCCTTGTCGCCCTGCTGTTCATTCCCCCCCCCCCCCCCCCCCCCACTCCATCCATTTTAGGGCATGCCTGGGTTCCCTGGAGTGCTGGGCAGACCGGTAGGTCCGATGTTGCCTGGTACTGGTGGGTGGAGGGCTGCTGCTTGCCTTTACAGTGTGGGGGTTTGGTTAAAGTGGGCGTCCAGTGCTGCGCCAAAGCACACTGAGCAGGAGACATATGGAGAGGTCGGCGGCCGCACCCCACCCTGGCCGCGGGGCGCTCACATACCCCTCGTTTGTTTTGGGGATACCTCCAAAAAGGCCGTCGGAGTCTGTCCTTGATTTGTTCTTCATGAAATATTGAGCCGATGCTCACCTGTTCCCCCGAGCGTGTGTCAGAATGATTGGTGCCTCTCAGCCGAGGCGGGGGTCTGGCACTAAGCTGCAGCACCCAGGGTTCCCCCAGTGAGCTCATTGAGCTGCTTCACATGCATGAGTGGGTCCTCCTGCACTCACAGGCCTCTCCCAGCATGTCTGCAGGCCAGTCTGAGAGATGACTGTGGTTTGGCTCTCTGAATGTGAACATGTGGCTGAGCATTGAGCTACTGGATGTGCGTGAGGATGGGAGGAGTTTATGCTGGACTCAGTTTGATGTCGTCACACTTTTCAAACACATCAACACATGGTTTAGATGAGCACATTTTGATGTAAATATGCCCTGATTCAAAATGCCACCTGTTTACACAGCACATGTATTTATTAAAAATGTTTACTACATGACTACAGCAGAGCTTTGAACTTTTTCACAGGGAAACCCAGGAGAACCTGGGATCAGAGGTCCCACTGTGAGTAGCATGCCACACACACACACACACACACTCACACACACTCACACAACCTCTGTACTGATGCTTCATTGTTTGCAGGGTCCGATCGGTCCCAACGGGCTTCCAGGAACGCCCGGCGTGAAGGTGAGTGAAGCCGCTGTTTCTCATCTTATTGTCGCCACCAAAAGACATGGCTCTGAAGCTGGTGGGCGGCAGCATGCACCTCCTCGTCTTCATCTTCACTCTTCATGTCGTTGACAGGGCAACCACGGGGAGCCAGGCGTGGGCGTGCAGGTACCACTTTACGTTCAGAACCACATGTTGATGAGCGAGGCGCTGCTTTGACCTGAGATCCCCTTCTTCCTGCAGGGTCCCCCCGGGGCGCAGGGCAGCACCGGCCTGCCGGGGCCCGCCGGCCCCCCGGGCGCCGTGGTGAGCTACATTCAGGGTCCTTCTCCCGCTGGCAGACAGCGCTGGGTTCTGGCGGCGTCATCCCTCTTGACCATGTTCATCTCTGTCCCCACAGGGTCCTCAAGGCCCCCCCGGGCTGTCCGGGCAGGTGGTGAGTACGGCGCGGGCCCGGGGACCAGAACCCCACCTGCATGGATACCACAGCAGCTTCGTTCAGTCTGGGGGAACATGGCTTCATAATAAACCCATGAGTCTGCAGAAGTGCTATTGATACAGTGAATGCATTAGTTAGTGCAGTTACTAGTCAGGGTTCATCATGTTCTGTTGGAAATATGACTTATTTATTCACAAGTTGTGTTTGAATATTTGTAGTTATGTGTGTAATAATAACAACAAACAGATGGTGTGGGTGACTTTGTGTTCAGATATAAGCCTCGGGGTCAGCCTTGTTCATAAGCTGCTCAGCATTGGACGTGTGACCTTCACAGCTTGACCTTCACAGCTTGACCTTTACAGCTTGACCTTTACAGTGAAGTGTCCCTCACTCTGTAGGGCGAGGGGGGAAAACCAGGAGTCCCCGGTAGAGATGGTGTCCCCGGCAAGGAAGGAACACCGGGATTACCTGGAAAACTGGTGTGTGTGTGTGTGTGTGGGTGTGTGTGTGTGCCTGCGTGCCTGTGTCTGTATCATGATGTTGTGCTTCTGTTTGATGGTCTCTATGTTAAGAACCAGTGGTGTTTGCGTCAGCGTTTGCCTGTGCCAGTAACATACACATACTGGAGACTTTCTGTTGTATTTACTGCTCCTCTATAATCTCCTCATCTTCATCTCACCGCCCAGGGCATCGCTGGCCCTTCAGGACCACCCGGATCAAAGGGCGAGCTGGGAGACAGTGGCCCCCCAGGGAAGGTAGTCATGCCAGCCACTGTTTGTGTGTGTGTATGCGTTGCGTGCGTCCATTATGGGAGCAGTGCACATTGCAGAGGTTTCTCTGTAACACACCGCAGAGCGCTGCAGTCCTGGCTGCAGTGGCTCCTGTGTGACTGCGTGCATCATCACATTGTAGTGCGAGTATCTGGACGGCCACACGGCGTCCTCCTGGAGACGCTGACGGCACTGCTCAGCGTTTGTTATCACGTGTGGTCATTTGTCCTTTAAATGGTAAAACGGCACCGAGTCGACAGCCCTCTGCAGCACGCGGACCCACGTGGAGCCACAGGCCTCCAGAGCTGGGACTCTGCGTTATGAACCCACTGATTCAGTATTGACAGGAGACAATGGGAGCTAGGGAATAGAGTCCTGTGGCTGCGCTGAACAGCTTTCCATCTTCATCATGTACGTGATGTGATGTGCCATAAGAGTCATGCCAAGCTTTTTATTGTCACGCTCATGTTCTCCTCGGTGATTATAGTGTTTCAATGCTGGTCTTAGTCCTCCGCTTCAGCTCCAGGGGGACAAAAAAAGGCCTCTATATCTGCTGATCAACCTGAAGGCTGCCAGCCTGCATGGAGGGCTCTGATGTTTGCTACAGCGAGTCACTGCCACAGATGGATGTCAAACCAAAACCCTTCAGCTTTCTGCATGGATCCATACTAAGGTGCACTTTTTCCTTTGTCTCCCCTCCATCTCTCACAGAGTGTGGCTGGACCCCCTGGGCTAAAAGGACAAGATGTAAGTCTTGGAGATGTTCAGCGATTGTAGAAGGAGAAACATCTGCCCTTTGTTCTTTTCCATAGTTCCTGGGCTTTGTACTTGGAGTGTTTGCATGTCATGAAGAAGGTGATGTTCCTTGGTTCTATGTGAGCATAAGAGGCAGACATGGGACCAGTTTCCATTCTCAGACACAAAGCAATGCTGTATCCAAATTAAATGTTCTGGTCCTGCTGCTCTGATCACTAAAGAGTTAAAGAGATAAAATAATTAAGAATTAGAGAGCTGATACCGAACTCTCTTGTGATGCCAGGGACTTCCTGGACAGACTCTGCCAGGGGTTACAGGAGAAAGAGGTTTACCTGGGTTTAAGGTTGGTATGTTCAGACAAACATTCACATCCACCAGTGCCCATCAGCGGTGATGTGCGTCTCTAAACATGGCTACCATACAGGGTGACCGAGGAGAACGAGGCCCTGCAGGGAGCAAAGGAGACAGAGTAAGTACCAGTGCTGCTCTCCCAAGCCCACCTGCCAGAAATACGTTCCATTAAGATAGAAATGCTTATGTGTCCTTCTAGGCCTTACCTGGCGAACCTGGAACACCTGGAGAAGATGTAGGTATCCATGGGAACACAGTGTCTTTCACAATTGTTACAAAGCTGGCCGTGAAAATCTGTATCCGCTGAGGGTGGGGATCGAACACCGTGCCTTTGTGATTAGCAGGGAATCCATTTGTCCTTGAGAGGGTGAGCTCCACCCCAGTGTCTGGGGGATGAGGTGCCTGCACAGAGGACCTGCTTCATTCTGATGCGTTGAGGGGAACCTGGACCAGGCTGGACTGGGTGTAGCCCCGCCAGCGGTTACAGTAGACAATATGGCCAGTTGGCCACATTTAAAAACAGTGTAACAAGTGTAAACACTGTCCTCCAGGGGGTCAGTGTGTCATTCAGGATCGTAGACCTGAGTAGTTCACACAGGAAGAGATGAGGCTTGATGACCACCAAGACTCTTCAGCTCACATCAGTACAAGGAGTTCCGTTGTGTTAAGGCGCTTGGAAACCGTTGGTATGAGAGAAACAAGACGACATCACCTTGATATCGTTGCTGGTGATTTTGACACTGCAGCATTAGAAGCAAATGGTTCACCTTAAGCAACTTTCATTTGGAGAAGTTTACTATTTGTGCTGTGCAAGACTGCAGTTGTTCAGTCAGTGGTTCATCTCCAGTATGCTGGGGCTCAAGCCGATGATGACGCATGGATGATTCTCCGCCTGAGTCTGTGAAACATCCCCTGGCTTGTCATCAGTCAAGTGTCCAGGAGTTCAGAGCCTCGGTTCACACCAACACAGCATGTCTGCCCTACGTGACTCCGAAGGGGTGACGTTAGAAGGAGCTCCACTGTCACCGTGACTCTGGGGAAAGGCTTGGCTTTGCTTCATGCATGAGTCAAGCGTGTCTGGAGAGGGATTGTCTGGAAGGCCAGTGAGAGGACTGGCTGAAGGCTCTAGTAATCTGCTGTTTGATTACAGTGATATACAGTATTTGTACTTTTGTATTCTAAAAGCCCATATGAGCACTGTTGCACTGGAAAAGGGTGAGACAAGGAAAGGGTTTACACCTCACACACTCAATAAGCATATCTCACACCATCCTGTTATTGTATATAAATATTGCTAAATAATTTGAGATATTGTTGGTCTGTTCGCATTTCCTCCCTTCTCTATCGTCCACTCAGGGGGCGCAGGGTCCAGCTGGGCCCAAAGGAGATAAGGTGAGTGTGCAGTTGCCACACCCATCATCCTGAGAAACATGATGACTTCTACTGAAGGGTCTGGTACTTCTAAAGAACAACACAATCCAAGTGTTTGTTTGTGTCACAATGCTGGACTCCAAACCTGCTGACTTTGGATGGAAGTGCAACTGATCTCACTGATCCATGTGTATCAGTGTCCTTTGATGAAGTGTGTGTGCAGGTTTCAGTTAGAAGTGGCTCACTAACCATGTTTTTGGTTAGTGAGTCTTGGTGCGGGACATTAACAGTCTTGTGTTCCAGGGGGATAAGGGCGTTGGCCTGGCCGGTCCCTCTGGCCAACACGGACCTCAGGGTTTAAAGGTCAGTGTCACTAGCAATGCCGAAGACAACACCAAACACACGTTCCTCACGGACCACGTAACTGTTCACATTTGGGATGGGACGGTTTATGAAAACCGTCTGAACCGTGCGGTTCGACTATCTCGGTTCTATTCGTGTGTGTTGCGTTCGGTTCACGGCTGTTCCTTTTCCTCATAGGTGAAGAGAGAACATTCCAGAGCAGAAGGTGGCGGTAGTGCGCCTAAAGCCAACCACCAGTAGTAAACAACAAGAAGAAGTGAAGCAGTGTAGCCGGGTGTAGCAGATAGACAGAGTATTGGGTCAGTTGGAGGAGAATTGTGTGGGTATGGCGAGTGAGAAAGAGCCAGAAGTTGCTAGCTTGTTAGAAGATGTGCCAGCAGCACTTTATAAGGCCATCCTTAAAAATATTTCTGTTTGCAGTTACAACCAAAAAATAAAATAAAAGGGTTGGTAGGTAGGTCTATTTTTTTTTTTTTTTAATTCTAAGTAAAAAAAAAAAAAAAAAGGTACAATTTTTGTGAATACGTAGTTATGAATTTACACATTTGCATATCGTGACGTCACTGACTGGGTCTCCAACCCGTAAAAGTTGAGTAGTCTCCTTGACGTCAGTCGACACGTCACTGTAAGACTTGAGGGGAGAAGGGATGGTAAAGATCTGGGCACAGATCTTCCAGAACTTGGTGTCCCGTTATAGCTGCGTCGAGATATTTCAATGCATTTATTTAATGTATTGCTACGGTGCCTGAACCTGTATAACTTTGAACGGTGACCGCAAACATTTTCTTTACTGCAGCCGCAGCCATCATAACAGACAAACATGAACCATTGATTAAATGAAGTGAATATAAAAGACAGAATGTAGCCTACGTATGTTTGTAGGCAATTTATATTCGTGATACTTACTAAAATATAATTAAAAGGGTTTTATTGTATTTGCATTAGTTGTTTGAAGAGTAAAAAAACATTGGTCGGTCTTAACGCAAGTTTAAAAAACCGGCAAATCGGTTGGACTAAAAGGGAATATATATATATATTTGGGTCGGTCCTGAATTGACAGGGTCGGTCAGGTTACGGCCAACAGAAATCATTTGAAGGATGGCCTAGGTCTGCTGTATGGGACCACTTTGCATTTAGAGTGACCTACGATGACGGCGGTAAGAAAGTTGTTGACTAAAGTCAATCAACATGACAAACAAAAAAACCCGAACCGAAAACCATGACCACAAAACCGTGGACTGAACCGAACGGTGGATTTTGTGAACCGTCTCACCCCTCGTTCACACTGACGCTGTGGTGGTCCGCTCTAACGGCTGCCTCTGGGTTTCAGGGAGACCCGGGACTCCCGGGCCCGGCCGGCCCCCCAGGACCCAGGGGCCCGGGGGGCAACGCGGGCCTGGCCGGTCTGAGAGGAGAGGTCGGAGAACCCGGACAACCTGGAGCCCCAGGGGAGCGGGTGGGTCTAGACCTCAGCTTCCTGTTCAACTTCCTGTCCCCCCCCCCACACACACACACACACACACACACACACATATACACACACACACACACACACACACACACACACACACACACACATATACACACACACACACACACACACACACACACACACACACACACACACACACACACACACACACACATATACACACACACACACACACACACACACACACACACACACATACACACACACACACACACATATACACACACACACACACACACACACACACACACACACACACATATACACACACACACACACACACACACACACACACACACACACATATACACACACACACACACACACACACACACACACACACACACACACACACACACACACACACACACACACATACACACACACAGACACACACACACACACACACACACAGTTGTGCTGCTGGTGACACAGTGATGTCATGAAGGTTCTAGGTAGATCTCTTATCTGTTGTCTGCCTCAAGGGTCTCCAAGGATTCTCAGGGCGGGCCGGCAGCCCTGGGTCGCCTGGTCCCGCCGGACCGCTTGGCCCTGCAGTGAGTATATTCTTACATTCTCACCGCCAGAAGTTGGTAGAGCGGCAGGAGCTATAAATAGATTGATTGAAACATGTTGCTGGTTATCAGAGGATGTCAGGATAACTGTGGCTGGGTTTGGAGTCTCTTCTGCTGGTCTTGGAGCGAGGTATCGGAGTGTACTACCACAGTACATGGAAGGTTCTTCACGTGCCACATGTCTTGTGTTTTCCAGGGCACACCAGGTGTTGAAGGAGGAAAAGGAGACAAGGTGAGCCATCAGAACCTCAGTACGGCCCACTCCAGTCCAAACAAAGCAGGCGCACGACTCCCGCTGGTTCCTAACACTTCTCCCTCCACAGGGGGAGCTGGGAGTGGGAGTGCCTGGCCAAAGGGGCGAGAGGGGTGACCCGGGGACCAGGGTAAGGGCTCATTCAGAAGGTGGTCAGCGTGCTGGAGGTGTTGCTGGTTGCTGACGTTGTGTTGTTCCCAGGGCGAAGAGGGCCGGGCCGGGGTGGATGGTGAACGAGGCCATACGGTCAGAGCTTTGTTTTACTGTTAATGAATCCAGTCCTCCTTGATGTTTCTGAAGTGTTTCAGCATTGTGTAGTTGAGTCAAGTGTAGTGAAGTTATAAATGGCATGGCATTTCATATTTCTCTGAAGTGAATTCCAGGTTGTTTGGGTATGAAAGTCACGGGGATTATATTAGTATAGAGCCGTGAAGTGACCACAGTAACTGATTAACAATGGAACATTGTGTTCATTAGGGTCCTGCTGGCAGCCGCGGCGAGCGGGGAGACAAGGTACCTGACTGCTCTGTTCCAGGCCCTCAGAATGGCCCCCATGATGAGAATGTCCCCCATGATGAGAATGTCCCCCATGATGAGAATGTCCTCCATGATGAGAATGTCCCCCATGATGAGAATGTCCTCCATGATGAGAATGTCCCCCATGATGAGAATGTCCCCCATGATGAGAATGTCCTCCATGATGAGAATGTCCTCCATGATGAGAATGTCCCCCATGATGAGAATGTCCCCCATGATGAGAATGTCCCCCATGATGAGAATGTCCTCCATGATGAGAATGTCCTCCATGATGAGAATGTCCCCCATGATGAGAATGTCCCCCATGATGTCTCGGAGCATTGGGCTCATGTTATGACATTGATGTGATTGACATGCTTGAATGAAATGTCTTGCTTTCAATTTATCACAGGGGGAATTGGGTCCGCAAGGTGACAAAGGAGAGAAGGTAGGCCTATTTTAAAGTCTAATGAGTATTACCCTGCACTGTATGTGTGTGTGTGTGTGTGTTTGTGGTTGTGCATTTCTTGGCTTGTTTGCACAAATCAGGCCAAACAGAACCAGAACAGGTGGAGGTGACGTTCTACTGTGTGTCTGAAGGGGTTTGATGGGAGATTGGAGAAGCCCTCCTCTGAATGAGAAGCTCACATGTTACCCCCTGATGTCACTCTTCCCCAGGGGGATACTCTGCTGGTGGGCGGCCCCCCCGGAGAGAAGGGCAACAAAGGAGAAGGGGTCAGGGAACACTCCACCCTCCTGCAAATACACAGGCCTTCTGTCTGCTGCTGTGTAACGGCCTTGCGGCGTGTGTGTGTGTGTGTGTGTGTGTGTTGCAGGGGGACCGGGGGGCTAAAGGGGTACAGGGGGAGAAGGGGCTGAAGGGTCAGGAGGGCCCCGCGGGGGAGCAGGTGAGGAGACCCTCTTCCATGCATGGGAGCCAGACATGGCCCTATGTGGTGTGTTCCTGTGTGTGTGTCTGTGTGTGTATTTGTATGTGATGTTGTGTGTGTGTCTGTGTGTGTATTTGTATGTGATGTTGTGTGTGGGTCTGTGTGTGTATTTGTATGTGATGCTGTGTGTGTGTGTCTGTGTGTGTATTTGTATGTGATGTTGTGTGTGGGTCTGTGTGTGTATTTGTATGTGATATTGTGTGTGTGTGTCTGTGTGTGTATTTGTATGTGATATTGTGTATGTGTCTGTGTGTGTATGTGATATTGTGTGTATGTGTCTGTGTGTATATTTGTATGTGATGTTGTGTGTGTGTGTCTGTGTGTGTATTTGTATGTGATATTGTGTGTATGTGTCTGTGTGTATTTGTATGTGATATTGTGTGTATGTGTCTGTGTGTGTATTTGTATGTGATATTGTGTGTGGGTCTGTGTGTGTATTTGTATGTGATGCTGTGTGTGTGTGTCTGTGTGTGTATTTGTATGTGATGTTGTGTGTGGGTCTGTGTGTGTATTTGTATGTGATATTGTGTGTGTGTGTCTGTGTGTGTATTTGTATGTGATATTGTGTATGTGTCTGTGTGTGTATGTGATATTGTGTGTATGTGTGTGTGTATATTTGTATGTGATGTTGTGTGTGTGTGTCTGTGTGTGTATTTGTATGTGATATTGTGTGTATGTGTCTGTGTGTATTTGTATGTGATATTGTGTGTATGTGTCTGTGTGTGTATTTGTATGTGATATTGTGTGTATTTGTATGTGATGTTGTGTGTATGTGTCTGTGTGTATTTGTATGTGATATTGTGTGTATGTGTCTGTGTGTGTATTTGTATGTGATGTTGTGTGTATGTGTCTGTGTGTGTATTTGTATGTGGCAGTATGTATATCCAGAGGCAGTGCCTCTGGATTGGCAGACCGGGGTGGTGGTTCCCCTCTTCAAAAAGGGGGACCGGAGGGTGTGCTCCAACTACAGGGGGATCACACTCCTCAGCCTCCCCGGTAAGGTCTATTCGGGGGTCCTGGAGAGGAGGGTCCGTAGGATAGTCGAACCTCGGATTCAGGAGGAGCAATGTGGTTTTCGTTCCGGCCGTGGAACTGTGGACCAGCTCTATACCCTTGGCGCGGTACTCGAGGGTGCATGGGAGTTCGCCCAACCAGTCTACATGTGCTTTGTGGACTTGGAGAAGGCGTTCGACCGTGTCCCTCGGGGAGCCCTGTGGGGGGTGCTCCGGGAGTATGGGGTACCGGGCCCGCTGTTACGGGCCATCGGGTCCCTGTACTCCCGGTGCCAGAGCTTGGTCCGCATTGCCGGCAGTAAGTCGAGCCTGTTTCCGGTGAGAGTTGGCCTCCGCCAGGGCTGCCCTTTGTCACCGATTCTGTTCACAACGTTTGTGGACAGAATTTCTAGGCGCAGCCATGGCGTTGAGGGGTTACGGTTCGGTGGCCTCAGGATTGCGTCACTGCTTTTCGCAGATGATCTTGTCCTGTTGGCTTCATCGGGCCGTGACCTTCAGCTCTCACTGGAGCGGTTCGCAGCCGAATGTGAAGCGGCTGGGATGAGGATCAGCACCTCCAAATCCGAGGCCATGGTTCTCGACCGGAAAAGGGTGGAGTGCACTCTCCGGGTCGGGGAGGAGATTCTGCCTCAAGTGGAGTTCAAGTATCTCGGGGTCTTGTTCACGAGTGAGGGGAGGATGGAGCGGAAGATTGACCGACGGATCGGTGCGGCGTCGGCAGTGATGCGGGCTCTGCACCGGTCCGTCATGGTGAAGAAGGAGCTGAGCCGAAAGGCGAAGCTCTCGATTTACCGGTCAATCTACGTTCCTACCCTCACCTATGGTCACGAGCTGTGGGTAGTGACCGAAAGAACGAGATCGCGAATACAAGCGGCCGAAATGAGTTTCCTCCGCAGGGTGTCCGGGCTCTCCCTTAGAGATAGGGTGAGAAGCTCGGTCATCCGGGAGGGGCTCAGAGTAGAACCGCTGCTCCTCCGCATCGAGAGGAGCCAGTTGCGGTGGCTCGGGCATCTAGTGAGGATGCCTCCCGGACGCCTCCCTGGGGAGGTGTTCCGGGCACGTCCCTCAGGGAGGAGGCCCCGGGGAAGACCCAGGACACGCTGGAGGGACTATGTCTCTCGGCTGGCCTGGGAACGCCTCGGGATCCCCCCGGAAGAGCTGGACGAAGTGGCTGGGGAGAGGGAAGTCTGGGCTTCTCTCCTCAGGCTGCTGCCCCCGCGACCCGACCCCGGATAAGCGGCAGAGATGGATAGATGGATGGATGGATGTTGTGTGTATGTATCTGTGTGTGTATTTGTATGTGATATTGTGTGTACATGTGTCTGTGTGTGTATTTGTATGTGATGTTGTGTGTGTGTCTGTGTGTGATTGTGTGTGTGTGTCTGTGTGTGTATTTGTATGTGATGTTGTGTGTGTGTGTCTATGTGTGTATTTGTATGTGATGTTGTGTGTGTGTGATTGTGTGTCAGGGTCTGCGTGGGTATTTGTATGTGATGTTATGTGTGTGTGTGTGTATTTGTATGTGATGTTGTGTGTGTGTGTGTGATTGTGTGTCAGGGTCTGTGCGTGTATTTGTATGTGATGTTGTATGTGATGTTGTGTGTGTGTGTGTGTGATTGTGTGTCAGGGTCTGCGTGTGTATTTGTATGTGATGTTGTGTGTGTGTGTGTGTGATTGTGTGTCAGGGTCAGTGTGTGTATTTGTATGTGATGTTGTATGTGATGTTGTGTGTCTGTGTGTGATTGTGTGTCAGGGTCTGCGTGTGTATTTGTATGTGATGTTGTGTGCGTCTGTGTGTGATTGTGTGTCAGGGTCTGTGTGTGTATTTGTATGTGATGTTGTGTGTGTGTGTGTGTATTTGTATGTGATGTTGTGTGTGTGTGTGTGATTGTGTGTCAGGGTCTGTGTGTGTATTTGTATGTGATGTTGTGTGTATTTGTATGTGATGTTGTATGTGATGTTGTGTGTGTGTGTGTGTGTATTTGTATGTGATGTTGTGTGTATGTGATTGTGTGTCAAGGTCTGTGTGTGTATTTGTATGTGATGTTGTGTGTGTGTCTGTGTGTGATTGTGTGTGTGTGTCTGTGTGTGTATTTGTATGTGATGTTGTGTGTGTGTGTCTATGTGTGTATTTGTATGTGATGTTGTGTGTGTGTGATTGTGTGTCAGGGTCTGCGTGGGTATTTGTATGTGATGTTGTGTGTGTGTGTGTGATTGTGTGTCAGTGTCTGCGTGGGTATTTGTATGTGATGTTGTGTGTGTGATTGTGTGTCAGGGTCTGCGTGGGTATTTGTATGTGATGTTGTATGTGATGTTGTGTGTGTGATTGTGTGTCAGGGTCTGCGTGGGTATTTGTATGTGATGTTGTATGTGATGTTGTGTGTGTGATTGTGTGTCAGGGTCTGCGTGGGTATTTGTATGTGATGTTGTATGTGATGTTGTGTGTGTGATTGTGTGTCAGGGTCTGCGTGGGTATTTGTATGTGATGTTGTGTGTGTGATTGTGTGTCAGGGTCTGCGTGGGTATTTGTATGTGATGTTGTATGTGATGTTGTATGTGATGTTGTGTGTGTGATTGTGTGTCAGGGTCTGCGTGGGTATTTGTATGTGATGTTGTATGTGATGTTGTGTGTGTGATTGTGTGTCAGGGTCTGCGTGGGTATTTGTATGTGATGTTGTATGTGATGTTGTGTGTGTGATTGTGTGTCAGGGTCTGCGTGGGTATTTGTATGTGATGTTGTATGTGATGTTGTGTGTGTGATTGTGTGTCAGGGTCTGCGTGGGTATTTGTATGTGATGTTGTGTGTGATGTTGTGTGTGTGATTGTGTGTCAGGGTCTGCGTGGGTATTTGTATGTGATGTTGTATGTGATGTTGTGTGTGTGATTGTGTGTCAGGGTCTGCGTGGGTATTTGTATGTGATGTTGTATGTGATGTTGTGTGTGTGATTGTGTGTCAGGGTCTGCGTGGGTATTTGTATGTGATGTTGTGTGTGATGTTGTGTGTGTGATTGTGTGTCAGGGTCTGCGTGGGTATTTGTATGTGATGTTGTATGTGATGTTGTGTGTGTGATTGTGTGTCAGTGTCTGCGTGGGTATTTGTATGTGATGTTGTATGTGATGTTGTGTGTGTGATTGTGTGTCAGGGTCTGCGTGGGTATTTGTATGTGATGTTGTATGTGATGTTGTGTGTGTGATTGTGTGTCAGGGTCTGCGTGGGTATTTGTATGTGATGTTGTATGTGATGTTGTGTGTGTGATTGTGTGTCAGGGTCTGCGTGGGTATTTGTATGTGATGTTGTATGTGATGTTGTGTGTGTGATTGTGTGTCAGGGTCTGCGTGGGTATTTGTATGTGATGTTGTATGTGATGTTGTGTGTGTGATTGTGTGTCAGGGTCTGCGTGGGTATTTGTATGTGATGTTGTATGTGATGTTGTGTGTGTGATTGTGTGTCAGGGTCTGCGTGGGTATTTGTATGTGATGTTGTATGTGATGTTGTGTGTGTGATTGTGTGTCAGGGTCTGCGTGGGTATTTGTATGTGATGTTGTATGTGATGTTGTGTGTGTGATTGTGTGTCAGGGTCTGCGTGTGTATTTGTATGTGATGTTGTGTGTGATGTTGTGTGTGTGATTGTGTGTCAGGGTCTGCGTGGGTATTTGTATGTGATGTTGTGTGTGTGATTGTGTGTCAGGGTCTGCGTGGGTATTTGTATGTGATGTTGTATGTGATGTTGTGTATGTGATGTTGTGTGTGTGATTGTGTGTCAGGGTCTGCGTGGGTATTTGTATGTGATGTTGTGTGTGATGTTGTGTGTGATGTTGTATGTGATGTTGTGTGTGATGTTGTGTGTGATGTTGTGTGTGATGTTGTGTGTGATGTTGTGTGTGATGTTGTGTGTGATGTTGTGTGTGATGTTGTGTGTGATGTTGTGTGTGATGTTGTGTGTGTGATTGTGTGTCAGGGTCTGCGTGGGTATGTGTATGTGATGTTGTATGTGATGTTGTATGTGATGTTGTGTGTGTGATTGTGTGTGATGTTGTGTGTGTGATTGTGTGTCAGGGTCTGCGTGGGGAGCCTGGAGAGAGGGGGTCCACAGGGTTCCAGGGGGCACGGGGCCCCGGGGGGCAGAAGGTAAGAAGCAGCCGCTGACAGGGTGGTCATTAATACAAGACCCCCCCCCCCCCCCACACACACACACACACACACACTGAAGATCTCTCTCTCTTTATCTCTCTTGAGTTTTATTGCCATGAAAACATACTCCAGTACTTTTTACATTGCCAAAAGTAAAGTATACAATCTAAGATACTAAATAAAGTACAATTGTCTGAAATACAAAATATTTCAAACTGAAAAGTGCAGTGAAAATGTCCATTGTCCCTCTGTCTATCTCCTGCAGGGAGAGGCAGGACTGCTTGGAATACCTGGAGAACCAGTGAGACCATCCTTTCTTCCTCTTCCCCCCTCCTCTTCCTCCTGTACTTAACGTGATGTGATTGGTCCAGACTGTTCCCTGGTGTGAGGTCCTGGTGTTGCCTCTCCTCCAGGGTTCTACTGGGAGGGACGGCCTGTCTGGCCTCCGAGGGGACAAGGGGGAGATCGGATTAACTGGCACGCGAGGAATAAAGGTAATACAAATGCGTGTGTGTGTGTGTGTGTGTGTGTGTGCATGTGAATTTCAATGGTTTTCATTCCCTATAAGGAGCGTTTGATGTTGAACTGTTAGAGTCCCTCTGGCTTGGCCAGACAGGAGCTCCCTGTGGGGTGGGAAGATGGGATTGGGACATTGTTCCACGAGAAAACAGCATCAACAGTTTTCCTTCGACACTGAGTTCCCCACACAGCCTGCACGTGTCCCAGACACAGACTGTCATGTGGAAGTTCCTCTCCCGGTCTGGAGAGGCCCTGTACAACACAGCACCTGGACCCTGGAGCCCAGACCTCCAGGGTCCCGGTCTGGAGAGGCCCTGTACAACACAGCACCTGGACGCTGGAGCCCAGACCTCCAGGGTCCCGGTCTGGAGAGGCCCTGTACAACACAGCACCTGGACGCTGGAGCCCAGACCTCCAGGGTCCCGGTCTGGAGAGGCCCTGTACAACACAGCACCTGGACGCTGGAGTTCAGACCTCCAGGGTCCCGGTCTGGAGAGGCCCTGTACAACACAGCACCTGGACGCTGGAGCCCAGACCTCCAGGGTCCCGGTCTGGAGAGGCCCTGTACAACACAGCACCTGGACGCTGGAGTTCAGACCTCCAGGGTCCCGGTCTGGAGAGGCCCTGTACAACACAGCACCTGGACGCTGGAGCCCAGACCTCCAGGGTCCCGGTCTGGAGAGGCCCTGTACAACACAGCACCTGGACGCTGGAGCCCAGACCTCCAGGGTCCCGGTCTGGAGAGGCCCTGTACAACACAGCACCTGGACGCTGGAGTTCAGACCTCCAGGGTCCCGGTCTGGAGAGGCCCTGTACAACACAGCACCTGGACGCTGGAGCCCAGACCTCCAGGGTCCCGGTCTGGCCTCCTCCTTCCTGCTCCACGGCACACAGCGCCTCTCCTTCACTTCCACACACTGACAGTGAAGGAGGCTTTTAGTCCACAGGTTCTTTAGAATGAATTGCGGTGTGAGTGATGACTCACAAGGTGATCAATATTCCAGACAGCATCATGCCAGTGTGTGTGTGTGGCCCCTGAACCCCTGTCCCCTGTGAGTCTCAGCCATGTGTCTTTGTGTCATGTAACCAACTTGTATGTTTCCAGGGCGACCGCGGGCCCAAGGGAGCGTGTGGTGCAGACGGGGCTAAAGGAGAGAAGGTGAGACAGGGGGGAGAGAGGGTGAGACGGGGGAGAGAGCGTGAGACATGGGAGGAGAGGGTGAGACGGGGTGGGCGGTGGGGGACACCGTGAGTGCCGGAGGGGTAGGAGGGAGGAGTTGAGCTGAAATTGCATGATGAGATTTTGTAATAAATCAAATCATTGCGACGGGACTATGGATCTGTGTGAGTATAGCGGGTATACTTAGTATATGTAGCATATATGTTGTGCATAGACTGGTGAAGACATCAGCGCAGTACTTTATACTTTAAACATGCGCTAAGAGCCACTGTTGAACACCAGTGGTATTTTTGATTTGATTTGAACTATAAGCAGGCTAGGCTAGCTGACCACACCATGGTCGTTACTGTAGAGCTCCGACATGTACTGAGCATGTTAATGATCCTAACATGTTCAGTACATGTTACAGGTATGCTGACAGTATCCTTACATGTTACGTACCCATGTCTAGTGGTAGGGATCACAGCACACTTTTGTCTTCCAGGGTGATGGTGGGGTGCACGGCCGGCCTGGCCTCCAGGGGCGCCACGGAGATAAGGTAGGAGACATCACATGCTCCATGTTAGCAACACCACACAGTAAGATCACATGCTCCATGTTAGTAACACCACACAGTAAGATCACATGCTCCATGTTAGTAACACCACACAGTAAGATCACATGCTCCATGTTAGCAACACCACACAGTAAGATCACATGCTCCATGTTAGTAACACCACACAGTAAGATCACATGCTCCATGTTAGTAACACCACACAGTAAGGATCACATGCTCCATGTTAGTAACACCACACAGTAAGATCACATGCTCCATGTTAGTAACACCACACAGTAAGATCACATGCTCCATGTTAGTAACACCACACAGTAAGGATCACATGCTCCATGTTAGTAACACCACACAGTAAGATCACATGCTCCATGTTAGTAACACCACACAGTAAGATCACATGCTCCATGTTAGTAACACCACACAGTAAGATCACATGCTCCATGTTAGTAACACCACACAGTAAGGATCACATGCTCCATGTTAGTAACATCACACAGTAAGGATCACATGCTCCATGTTAGTAACACCACACAGTAAGATCACATGCTCCATGTTAGTAACACCACACAGTAAGATCACATGCTCCATGTTAGTAACACCACACAGTAAGATCACATGCTCCATGTTAGTAACACCACACAGTAAGGATCACATGCTCCATGTTAGTAACACCACACAGTAAGGATCACATGCTCCATGTTAGTAACATCACACAGTAAGATCACATGCTCCATGTTAGTAACACCACACAGTAAGGATCACATGCTCCATGTTAGTAACACCACACAGTAAGGATCACATGCTCCATGTTAGTAACACCACACAGTAAGATCACATGCTCCATGTTAGTAACACCACACAGTAAGGATCACATGCTCCATGTTAGTAACACCACACAGTAAGGATCACATGCTCCATGTTAGTAACACCACACAGTAAGATCACATGCTCCATGTTAGTAACACCACACAGTAAGATCACATGCTCCATGTTAGTAACACCACACAGTAAGATCACATGCTCCATGTTAGTAACACCACACAGTAAGGATCACATGCTCCATGTTAGTAACACCACACAGTAAGGATCACATGCTCCATGTTAGTAACACCACACAGTAAGATCACATGCTCCATGTTAGTAACACCACACAGTAAGGATCACATGCTCCATGTTAGTAACACCACACAGTAAGGATCACATGCTCCATGTTAGTAACACCACACAGTAAGGATCACATGCTCCATGTTAGTAACACCACACAGTAAGATCACATGCTCCATGTTAGTAACACCACACAGTAAGATCACATGCTCCATGTTAGTAACACCACACAGTGAGGATCACATGCTCCATGTTAGTAACACCACACCTGTATCTGCTCCAGGGGGACGCTGGCCCTTCAGGGGCCACTGGGAGCCCTGGGAAAGAAGGACTGATCGGCCCCAAGGTACAGTTTATGTGACTGATGTTATCCATGACTAGGCCATCATTAAGTAAGTTCATCCTGTTGTTCTTGTAATTGTAGGTACTGGATCACAATGGAGCTGGACCAGCAGGACTTAGTTAGTCCGTAATGTAACTGACGCTGTGCTTGCAGGGGGATCGTGGATTCGATGGAGTTGTGGGGACCAAAGGAACTCAAGGAGAGAAGGGTGAAAGGGTGGGTCTGACAGCATACATACCATCCAGTAGCACTGCTATAGAGCACCTCTGGGCTGTCCTTTGACGCTCTGTGATCACACAGGGCCCCCCTGGCATACCAGGGCCCCCCGGCCCCAGAGGAGTGGACGGGGTCCCCGGCTTGACCGGCACCCAGGGGCCGAGCGGTGCTAAGGGCCCGGAGGGGCTCCAGGGACAAAAGGTAATTTCTCACTGCACACGTTGATGCTATCAAAAGGGGAGCGTTCAGCGTGGAGCTGAGGGTCATGTTGGAGAGTGAGACTTCCTGTGCAGTCTGCTGCATGTCTTACTGTAGGGGGGTGAACCCATCTCCAATAGCCATCCAGCTCAAGTTGCACTCAGTACTCCTACTGCTCCAGCAGTACTGTTGAGTTGCCCCCCATGGCAGCAGCCCCTCAGTACAGCTGCACAGGGAGCATGGTGTCCCTTCTGACCCTAACTTTGTGTCTGTCTGCAGGGAGAGAGAGGGCCGGTGGGGCCCACCATGGTGGGGCCCCGCGGCCTCCCGGGCATACCAGGAGAGCGGGGGGAGCAGGTGGGTGGTCCACCAGGGCGTCTCCTCCACCGGGGACCCCGCACCTCTCCGGCTCATTTCTCTGCCGCACGTCTCGCTGAGTGGGTGGAAAGGTTCTGTTGTGCGGGGCAGGGCGGGGGCGGGGCCAGGCAGGGCAGGGGCGGGGCCAGGCAGGGCGGGGGCGGGGCCAGGCAGGGCGGGGTCGTGCGGCTGTCTGGCCGTGGATGCTAATGGTTTTTGAATGAGTTTGGTGTGATCCACTGGTGTTGTGCAAGCCGCTGGTGTGGCAGAGAGTGTCATCCTGACCCCTCCACCCAGAGGACCACTGTCCCTTCAGAACAATCTGTCACTGAGCCACCCTGAGACCCCCTGAGACCCTCTGAGACCCCCTGAGACTCCTGGCTCCATGGCACGGTGTCACCACACTGTTAATGGACTTTGAGCTGCTGTCACTCCGCGTGTGTGTGTGTGTGTGTGTGTTTGTGTTTGTGTATGTGTCTGTGCTGATACCTGCCTTGTGCTGCAGGGAGAGTTGGGTCCAGATGGCATGAAGGGAGACAGAGGAGATCAAGGTTTGACGGTCAGTG